>JAPFBL010000425.1:0-264717 GCA_026182355.1 Hermatobates lingyangjiaoensis
AGAAAACAAAAAAGCTTAAATTAACTAAAAAACAAAAAAAAGTAAAAAGTTAATTAAAAATAATTAGAAAAAATTTAATTAAAAATTAATTAAACATTTTTAAAATTTTGGATAAAAATAAAGGTTTTTTTTTTAATTAATTATTTTATTTTTTTTAATTTATATTTTAAAACCACAAAAAAATAAAAAACTAAACTTTTAACCTAAAAAACTTTTTAAATTCAAACGTTTGTTAATTAAAAATCTTAGTTTTTTTCCATTTCAATTGTTTTTGAAAATTGATTTTTTTAAGGTTTTTATGTGAAACTTATATATATATTATATATATAATATATTGTTCCCACGTGGGGAAGATCTTTCAACCGCCCCTCTGGGTTTTACTCTCCGAAGACCGCAACGGTTGAAAATTTAATTCTTGTTTTCCCTTTTTATTTTTTTCTTGTTGTTTTTTGTGTTTAATTTAAATTTATATATATATATATATATATATATCCAGTCGTTTTCAGCCTTTGGAGCGATTCAATTCTTTTCCTGAAGACGGGACATCGAAATATAGTAGTGAGTTTTCAGTGGGTTCCTTTCTAATGTGTTCTTTTTTAAATTCTAGTTTATATATATATATATATATATATATATATAAAAGTTCAATATAAACAAAGAAACATAGAGAAATCAGAAGAACACACTTACAGTCTCTAATTTTCGGTTTGAACCGTCTTCAGGAGAGATAAGAGAGGGAAACCAAGCGCACTGGATCAGAGACGGTTGGAGACCTGATCTGAACCCAGTGCGCTTGGTTTCCCTCTCTTATCTCTCCTGAAGACGGTTCAAACCGAAAATTAGAGACTGTTAGTGTGTTCTTCTGATTTCTCTATGTTTCTTTGTTTATATTGAACTATATTTGTCCGTTTTGGATCGTATTTCCAACGAAAAAAAGTGTATATATATATATATATATATATTCAGGTAACTCACCACAAATGATTGAAGATAATCGCTCTGAGACCTTTCGTTTTCACGTCGTCAGAGAGCAAGCGTATATAACATATATATAATATGGAACAGTTGCGACAACATATTAAAAGATTACATATTAAAAGAACACGGAGAAAACAACACACAACTCACTTCACTATTTCGAACTCGTCGTCATCAGGAGAAGGAGAAGATGAAGAAGAAGAGTTATGCTTGGCTGACATGATCACTTGCTGTTTGCCAGCCGAGCATGACTCCTATTCTTCTTCTTCTCCTTCTCCTGATTACGACGAGGTCGAAATATTGATGTGAGTTGTGTGTTGTTTTCTCCGTGTAATCTTTTGGTATGTTATCCTAACGGGTTGTTTCAAATGACACAATAAAAGTTGGTACCTAAATTTTCGATTTTTAAAGAAATATTACAATTTTGACTCTTGCTATTTATATTTCTAGATTATTTTCGTGTGTTTTGTATCACACTTTCAGACAGAATGGTATCTTTGGACCATGGTAACAACTGTACCATCGTAAAATTACTTTCACAACACTGTTGTACCAATGAAACTGGTCTTTTAAAAGTTCTGGAAAAAATTACTGGGTGAAAAGTGGCCATTGAAAGTACCACACTATAGTACACAATGATACCTTTCGTATCTGAAAAAAACCCAATAACATTAGACCCAAAATATTACTATTTGACTTGATTATCATGTATTTATTACTTTTGCACTATTAGAACCACATTATCATTGTACAATTAATTCTATGATACTGTTGTACCATTGATATGTCCCTTCATATGGTATGGTGCCATTTGTACGATTGTTTCATAAAAAATGACACTCTGGTAAGAGTGTGCGTTGAAAAGAGGGAATCATAAAGTGGAGTAGCAACTATTTTTACCTTCGAAATGCCAGGAAATTTCTCAAAATATTTATTTTCATAGAATTACAATCAGGGATGTCATTTTAGAATACTGTTAATTAGTCCCAAACTTTCATCTTATTACAGTACTCATACATATACAGTCTTCATTAAATAAACACAAAAATTTTTCAAGTTTTTGCTTTGTTTTTCAAAAACATTTAAATAGTATAATTGAAATCATAAAAAAAATGGTTAAATTAAATTAACTGGCTACGCAGACACAAATATAATAAAACTTTCAACCCATTCAAAAAAACTAGCCTTGAAAAATTTAAAATGAATTTATTTTTAATTTGTAAATATTACAGTTGAAAAATTTTTTAAAAGCAGTCTTACAAAAAGAAAATATGAACATAATTACGGCCTTTTAAAATCATTTTGGTATAAAATTAACAATTTTTTTGTTTGGATTTATTATTTTAATTTTTTTTTTATTTTCTATTTTTACCCGTTAAAATGCCGGCAATTGCCGCCCGGGGTGGACCCCCCCCCCAATTTTTATGTTACGCCAGTATAATTATAAACCGAATGTATATATAGTTTTGAAAAAGTAGTCGTTAGTAGTCTTACCTAAGGTGACCACCAGAATGTGTGCGTGTTCGTCGCATTCCACTGTCCGTTCAGTTGGCTTCAGCTAATCAAAGCTGCTACCTGGGCCCGATGACGACGAATGTCGAAATATCGTTGAGAGTCTTTTTTTATGTTTGTTTTTATCTGTTTTTCTCTTTCCTTTGGAACTAGTTTTGAAAAAGTTTATACGATAATAATAACAACTTGTTTTTACCAACAGGTACGAAGCAACCGATATGAACATCTATCGTTCAGCACTTAGCGCAGCTGTTCTTGACAACTTGCCCAATGTCCGCGAATATGTTCACCAGCACAGAGACCAACTCATGGAAGAAAAAAGACAACGATTATTAATGGCTGCCGACAGTGGGCGCATCCCCAGGCCAACTGCCCTTGACCCAAGTAATATATCAGCGCAAATCAATCAACTCGTGCAAGTATCCGATAACAATATAGACTTCTTACTGCGTGACCCCAGCCAAGATACAAACAACAACGAAGACATGGATATCATTGACTAGTCATTAAAACACTTGCGACCTCCAATTTTTTTTTCTTTATTTATTATTATATTACAACAGCCCAATAGGTAACAAGTAATATTTTAAGTGATATATATATATATATATATATATATATAGTTTGGTTTACTGTGAACCCTCCAATACCTGTCATGCCGGTGGAAGTGACTTCATGGAAGAGCTTCACTGAGTGAATGGCTTTGTTAGAGCCGGAAACATTAAGAATCCAAAGAGGAAAAGCAAAAAAAATTTGTTCGAAATAGCCAATCATTATATATATATATAACTTTAAATTTTTTTTAAATTTAATAGAGTTTAATTTGGAAAAAATTAAAGTTCCCATAAACTTTAGTTTTTGGTTTCTAAATTCCAACCAAATTCCGGTTTTTTTAATGGAATATTTTATATTACCTGAAAATAATATAAATTTAAAATTTTTTTTTTTCCAGTTTGGTTCTTTATGGAATATTTTTAAATTTATGCCAAATAGAAAAAAAAAATTTTTTTAAAATTTTGGGTCCAAAAAACAGTTACCGGAAAATAAAAAAATAAAAAACTTAAAACTCCAACAAATTACAGTTCAACGCAGGGAAAGAGGAAAAACCAAATTAAAGACCAAAAAAAAGACTTCCAAAATATTTCGCGTATCTTTTTGGGGAATATTTTCCCCTTTTGGTTAACTAAATTAATATAAAGTTATTTCGCACCAAAGGCCTTCTTTCGCCCAAATTAGAAGATGGCAAAATTCGCGTTAGCTTTTTTTTGGTTTTATTTAAATTTTTCTCCTTTTCCTGGTTAATAATATATATATATATATTAAGTGAAATAAAAGAGTGGAGAAACCACCCATTGGTGGTACTCTATATAAATTATTCTGATTACTTGAAATCAGTTTGTATTGCTGAGTATGTTTCGGGGCCAAGCCTTCTGGTGGGATGATAATTGCTGAATTAAAGGGTTCAGGTTGGAGCGTAAAGAGTCATGAAATTTGTGCTATCGTGATTAGATTTCTTGGTGGATAAAAGGAATTTTTTAATCGTTATGAATGGTATCATTAGAAACACAAAAGGGAGCTTGTACAATTTTTCGAAGGATTATGGATTTGGGGCTGTTTGAATTCATTGGATGTTTGTCCGCGAAATCACCAGATTTCGAGTCCATAAGTCCAAATCGGTTTAAGTATTGTAGTATATATTAGTCTTTTGTTCTGTAGAGTCATATTTCATCTGTTGTCGTGAGTTTTGGATAGCACCTTAAATCGTCTTATTAGGTCCTGTCGTTTCAGTCTTGTATGTGTATTCAACGTTAATCGTTTGTCAATGTACATCCCCAGATATCACACTACACGATCTCCAATTGCTTATTTATTTTTTCTTTACTATAAGTAAAGTATAGTGATCGTAAAAAAATTTTAAGATTTTGCTCAAGATTTTGCTGGAATTACATGTTTTGAGGTCCCAGAATTCGTTTTTTGAAGATTTTTCCATAATGTCCGTGTGTGTGGGTGGGTGGCTGAGTATGTATCCAAAGTTTGTAACCACGCTAGGGTCCAAAATCTTTGAGGTGGATCAAATTAATATTTTACACAAAAATGTATGTCTAGATGTGCCCTATTATTTGGGAGCAATTATGCATGTTGGAAAAGTCACTTTTTTGGCAAAACCTGAATTTTTCTCCTCTAAACTAATATTTCAAGAGTTTTTACATTTTGTCATTACCTTTAAGGCTACAAAAGCCAAAGCTATAAAAGAAAAGTAACCTCAGATTTAAGACAACAAGAAATATTTTTATTTCAATAAAATGTAAATATTTCGACTTATAATTCAATCTAATAGCTTGTGAGAGCGATACAAGCCATACCGTTTAAAGGATCAAAATGAAACTATACCTATAAATAGAACATTTTTTGGAGGATTAGTCGAAATAATTTTTTTCTTAATTACATTAGTTCCTTCTAAGGTCTTTAACTTCGTTATTTCTTCCCTCCTGACGATGATTAAACCAAAATAAGACTCGAAGTCTGTTTTTCTGTTACCTACCATATGTACCTATAGTTTACTCTCAAACATATAATATATATATTAAAATTTTATAAAATTCTTTGGAAAAGGAACTCTCAAAACCGCTTGTTATGGTTGAAAGATCTTATTCTTTTTTTCCTTCCCCATTTTATATTGTGGTTTGATCATTGATGTTTATTTCATGTGTTTATGTGAAATTTTATATATATACTTAAAATAAATTGTGACACATAGACAGAAACATAACAAAGACTCACTTCTCAATATTTCGACCGTAACGAAATATACAGTCGAAATATATTACGAAAACGAATTATTTTAGGGTCGAAATATTGAAAAGTGAGTATTTGTTATGTTTTTGTCTATGTGACACAGTTTATTTTAAGTATAATCTGTCCTGCCGGACCATTTTTCGTTTATCATGGTATATAATATATATATATATAATCAATGATCAAACACAATATGAAATGGGAAAACAAGACTAAGATCTTTCAACCTCAACAAGTGGTCTTCGTCAGAGTCAAATTAACGTCAATATAACGTTTTCGCAAAGTTTTTTTTTAAAAATTGTTTTATTTACCAAAATTAAATATAAAGGTTCTCAGGTTGAACAGTGCAAGAATCAACAGAAAATCCCGATATAACACTATGTTATAGATAATAAGAACAAGGGGAAATGCATTGTATGTTAGAATTTGAAGTTTAATAAGATATATAGATTAAAGTTTCCGTTTTCATACTGTTTTCTTAATTCAAATCAGTGAAATGTTGATTTTTGAATTTAATAAAGTAAAATAATTTATTTGTTTTCCAAGAAATATTTCTTTGCAAGAAGTTCAACAAAGGATAACAAATCTGTTTTAAAGATAACATTGAATGAACATTTTCTCATTTGCTAACTTTCTAAAGTAAACACGCTTATCAAACAAGGATGAATCGCCAGAAATTTATAAGTTAAAGAAAACTCAACAACTGTTAATTGTATTTTAATCAATAGTGCTCATATTTGTGGTTTCATTTTTTTGTAGTTCTTGTAATAAAAAATTGGAATGGCCTACACTCAACTTTAGTATAAGTAGATATAATATCAAATATGTTGAAAATCAGTTTATTGTAATGTGGCCATCGGGTAGAACTGATATTAATCGAATGAAATACGATGAGAAGTCTTTTCTTCACGATGAAATATTACAAATCATCATGAATTGTAAGAATCCTCAATGTATTTCTAAAAAAACACAGAAGATAGATAGATTATTGTGACTTGTTCATTCATAAGAAGCTCGCATGAGGAAATATGTGATCACCCCTGAAGAAGATCATAAAGTTAAATTCTCTGGACAAACTTTATCAAACCTATAGATAATTTATTTAATGAATTTATTTGTTTTCATCTCATTGGTTGTAACGAATTTGAAAGGTGCCAGGTTAGACCAGCGGTAACGTGCTCGCTCCTGGAATGGTAGGTCCGGGGTTCAATGCCCACTCTGGCCCTCGATTTATTCACGTGAAAAGGTGAATAAATTTGAACACATCGTCCCTCGGAGGGGATTTTAAGCTGAGTTAAAAGCCTAGCTAAAATTAAACCAACATATTCGTTGTATAACTCAATTAGTTCAACGTACTAATTAACTACCTAATTAACACAATCTTGTTAATATCTATAGCTTAATTAATACAATCTATTGATTCCCAAGTTTAATAATCAAAGGTTAGACTAGTAGCTACGTGGAAACCTCTGGTCTGGTAGATCCGGGGTTCAATAGTCATTCTGGCCCTCGATTTATTCACATTGGAGCATGCCGTCCCTCGGAGATGATGTTAACCTGGTTTATCATACACCATGTGTTCTGAGCCTGTACGATGTTCAGATACTGGTTGAAGAATCCTATTCTAAATACACTTGAGTTGGGCATAATTTAGGGCTCTCAATGTAGAATCTATCTTCTTTTTGTGGTATTACAAAGGGCTATGTGTGTTCCCTTGTGGGACTGCCACTGCAACCTAACCTAACCTAACACATTTCTAATCAAATCAATGATCTAGAACAGTGTTTCCCAAAGTGGGCGGTGCTTTGATATCGGGGGGCGGTAATGCAAAAAGGAGCGGGGATTCTATTTCCATAAATTGAAAATGTTCATGCAATATAATTTCTAAATTTAAGTGAAAACACCACATGTAAACTTCTAGGAAAAGGTTTCTTAAAATTATTTGTTTTGATAATTTATTTTTATGTTAAAAGTATATTCTCATCTAAGTTTCTTTTATTGTGTATTAATTATTTTGCATAAATATGCTATGAAACAATACATATATTGTATTATAAATAAATATTCGATTAGTCATTATATTAATTTAATTATTAAAATGTTACTCATTTCGTTATTTAGTCTAAGATTCTGATTATTATTGAGGAGTGTTGAGTATAGGTTTACGACCCAAGAGGGTGGTCGCTCGAAAAAGTTTGGGAAACACTGATCTAGAACAATGTGAAACATTATTATTTAACCGAGTGTCTTGGCGAATGTATCTGTTATATGTCCTTTCCAGATTAGTTTTATCATCTAAAGAAAACCCTAATCATAGAAAACCCTTATCTCTTAGAGTTCTCGTTACTGTTTTAAAGACACAGGTCTTTGACACAAACTTGGCTTATCATGAAAAAAAAAATGGTTCGTTTTAGTTTTAGTGTTCTTAAACAAACGTCAAAGGTAGTTTCATTGCAAAGTTGTAGAAGAATGTAACCTTCCACATATTTAACTGAAAGGTTAAGCTCATTACGTGCTTACTTTACACGTAATTCAAGTTAAGAATGTAGCCTTACACATAACTATTTGTTTGGCGTTGAGAAATTGGTTTAAGAAGCTTAAACCAGTAGGCTGTGTATTGGACAAACCAGAGGTGGTTAGAGCTGGTTACTTGTTTCCTTATACATTCGTTCTCAGTTTTATAGATTAAAAGGATTGTAGACCTCTCTAAAACTTCCAATTATACTGTATTTCAGAAGTTGACATGGTCAAAAAAAAATTTGAATATTTCACAAACAACAAACACACCAAAAGGGGTCAAAAACCACCTCAATCCCGCATCAAACACAAAAAAAAAAGTTCAATATTTCACAAACAACAAACACACCAAAAGGGGTCAAAAACCACCTCAATCCCGCATCAAAACAAAAAAAAAGTTATTAAAGAAATGTTTACAATTGCTGTTTAGTTTTTCTGATAAATTCGTTTACAAGAAGTTGTCTTGAATGAACACTCATTCCCGTGTGAATGTTCGCAGTTAATAGTGTAGGAGGGGACCTATTCACGGAGGACAACAACACACCAAAGTGTCAAAAACCACCTCAATCACCGCATCCCGAAAGCTAATTGGCTCACATTTGCAACACAACTGCACTTGGAATTGCCTGTCATAAAACAGTTCTCCACCACACCCCCCTCCACCGGCCAGCTGCAACACGTCCTATAAAGTAAGCTATATTTGACACTACACTCCGCATCATCTGCTTTACAAGAAGTTGTCTTGATGAAGACTTTTGTGTGTGAATGTTCGCGTGTGTGTGTGTGTGTAGGAGGGGACCATTCTCGGAGGACATAAACCCCACACGTGTCTCCCCTCTCACCGCCCCCGACTGCTAATTGGCTCGACATTTGCCAACTGCACTTGGAATTGCCTGTCATAAACTCTCCCCCACCCCCCTCCACCGGCCAGCTGCAACACGTCCTATAAAGTAAGCTATATTTGACACGTCCTCCGCATCATTGCTTTACGACTGCAGTCATTCTTGCCAATCATTCATAGGTGATCAAAACCCATTACGTTGCAAAAAAAGGAATGACCAGTTCCGACTAAGCAGCATAAAGGTCAGAAAAACAAACTAAAAAGAAATATAAACTTAAAATAATGGACTATGATTAGAGTAATTCATTTTGAAATTATAAGAATTTATATTATCAATGTGTTATCTTTGAGAAATGAGATTATTTAAATAAATAATATAGTAATATTACCATAGAAAAATACGGCAGTCATGAAACAAAATATTCCATCATTTTTACGAGTCCTAAAGTTTCTTTGAAGATCCTGAATCTATACACAGAAAAACATACGATACACACAAACAAACACACACACACACACACACACAATTTTTGTGTAGAGCATGTGCAATAAAGTAAAGAGAAAGAAAGAAAGAGAGATAGTCAGAGGGAGAGAGAGATAGGGTAAGAGAGAGAAAAAGAGAAAGAAACAAAGAAAGAGAGGCAGTCAGAGAGAGAAAGAGAGAGATAGAGTGAGAGAGAGAGAGATAGAGTGAGTGAGAGGGAGACATAGGGAGAGAGAGAGACAGAGACAGACGTTATCAAAATGAACTCAGAACGTTTGTAAATCTGGCACAGTCCCAATATCACCTTTTTCATGATTATGCGCAAAGTTTAATTTACTTATAATTAAATTAAAGAACATTACATTGAATTTAGTCTGTACGATGTCAACTACACCTTAAACATCCCTTCTCGAAATGCACTTAAGTTAGGCAAAATTTAGGACTCCCAATGTAGAATCACCAATCAAACAAAAAGCCGATAAACGGCTGACGTTATCACCCGATAGGGATTGGTTTAAACAATAAAAAAAAACCTATCTCAGATTAAAACTGTCATAGAAGGCATATCTTAACTAAATACTATTTTGAAATATATTACTTGATTAAAAGTTTCTATACATAGAAAAACATACGATACACACAAACAAACACACACACACACACACACACACACACACACACACACACACAATTTTTGTGTAGAGCATGTGCAATAAAGTAAAGAGAAAGAAAGAAAGAGAGATAGTCAGAGGGAGAGAGAGATAGGGTGAGAGAGAGAAAAAGAGAAAGAAACAAAGAAAGAGAGTCCCGAAAGAAACAACTGACGGAGTCCCGATAAACTTTAGTTTTTGTATATATATGGAAATTAGAATTTATGTTTTGTTCGTGCTTAGTGTTGTTTTATTTTTATTGATTTTACAAAAAATAACAAATTACCGAATTACATATATATATATATATATATATATATATATATATATATGTCTTATCGTCAAACCACAATATGAAAATGGGAGAACAAGACTATGATCTTTCAACCGTAACAAGCGGTCCTCGTCAGAGTCAAAAACTCCAGTTGTGTTTGTTTTCCCATTTCATATTGTGGTTTGATCATTGATTGTTATTTCACGTGTTTATGTGAAATCTTTTTACCGATATATATATCTTATAGAAACAATTTGAGAAAATATGACCAGCCCGGAATTCGCTAATTAAGATACAATGATGAATTTTGATTAAAGACTTTATTTATATCAAAAGATTTCTAGTTTGAAATTTCTTTAAATTTGTTGTTAAAATGTAAGATTTTTACAAATTCTATTGCAAATGTTGTAATACCATGAAGATATGATGATACAAAAACAAGTTGTGTTTATTTAGACAAGTCTTTTTAAGTAGAGCGTTAAGTTTGAAATCTGTTTTAAACAAGTCATATTTTTTAAGGCCCCTACCACCCCCACCCCTCCACTCATGTAGAGTTAGAGGGGTTGTAACATATGCCTTAAGAGCAACAGTTTTCCCGCCACTTTTGCAGGATTTATGACGCTATACTTGTTTACATTAGTGTTATTAAAATCAGCCTTTCAATTTTATTAATGGTTATACCAAGTAATGTAATTCTAACTTAGTGCAATCACTTATTTTGTGGTATTTACTCCTTGTAGGGTAAAAAGTTAATGAAACCAAAGTAGGTCTCCACATACCTACAATCGTGTCGAATTTTTTAGTTAATGCCTGAAGAAGAACACTACGTGTTCGAAACGCGTTGTTTATACCATTAAATGTTTATATGTGGAGACGATTTCATTAGGTTTTTACCCAACAACAAGAAATGTATTTTGAAATACATGCTTTTCTCCACTAAAGGACACCATACATAAAAGTTTCTTATAATTTTCTCTTTTTATGTCTCAGTACCAAATAAAATGTAACTAACAACTTATTTTATTTAAAAAACAATGAGTATTAATGATTGAATTAGAATATCATCAATGATGTACAGATAAAAATTGATTGACACAATGATATAAAGTTAATTATTATTTTAAACAGTTAGTAGTTTGTATCGATTATGAAATATGAAGAATACCTCGTCTATAGTTGTTCATAGGACTTCTTATGCCTTGTTTAATAAATGGGATAAATAATCTGTGCTGGTGAAAGGAAATTCTTTTTACAAATGAATTCGCTTCAAATCGTTTTTATTTTCAAAACTGTTATTGGCTACTTATTTTTATATGAAACATAATCCCTTAATGTAACTTAGTTTAACAAATATTAGTAACAATATATAAATAGTAAAATTTAGGTTTTGAAATTGAATAAATATGTCAATGAATAATATTTGTACACATAGTCCTCCTGAGGGAATGTTTATTGGGATCACTATTTGAAAGTGTTTCACAGTGCTGCTGAACATTATGTGGTAGGTAGTGAAGACAACATGGTAGTATTGCTCAGAAGATAGTGTTTGAGTGTTGACAGACGGCTGAAGTTAATGTAGCAGTTAGTGAAGACAACATGGTAGTATTGCTCAGAAGATATTGTTTCAGTGTTACAGACGGCTGAAGTTAATGTGGCAGGTAGTGAAGACAACATGGTAGTAATACTCAGAAGATATTGTTTGATTGTTGACAGGTAGTGAAGACAACATGATAGTATTGCTCAGAAGATATTGTTTGAGTGTTGACAGACGGCTGAAGTTAATGTAGCAGGTAGTGAAGACAACATGGTAGTATTGCTCAGAAGATAGTGTTTGAGTGTTGACAGACGGCTGAAGTTAATGTAGCAGTTAGTGAAGACAACATGGTAGTATTGCTCAGAAGATATTGTTTGAGTGTTGACAGTCGGCTGAAGTTAATGTGGCAAGTAGTGAAGACAACATGGTAGTATTGCTCAGAAGATATTGTTTGAGTGCTGACAGGTAGTGAAGACAACAAGGTAGTATTGCTCAGAAGATATTGTTTGAGTGTTGACAGGTAGTGAAGACAACATGGCAGTACTTCTCAGAAGATATTGTTTGAGTGCTGACAGGTAGTGAAGACAACATGGTAGTATTGCTCAGAAGATATTGTTTGAGTGCTGACAGGTAGTGAAGACAACATGGTAGTATTGCTCAGAAGATAGTGTTTGAGTGCTGACAGATAGTGAAGACAACATGGTAGTATTGCT
Source organism: Hermatobates lingyangjiaoensis (assembly GCA_026182355.1). Lineage (NCBI taxonomy): Eukaryota > Metazoa > Arthropoda > Insecta > Hemiptera > Hermatobatidae > Hermatobates > Hermatobates lingyangjiaoensis. The sequence continues at coordinate 12,300 of JAPFBL010000425.1, forward strand.
CAGAAGATATTGTTTGAGTGCTGACAGGTAGTGAAGACAACATGGTAGTATTGCTCAGAAGATATTGTTTGAGTGCTGACAGGTAGTGAAGACAACATGGTAGTATTGCTCAGAAGATATTGTTTGAGTGTTGACAGTCGGCTGAAGTTAATGTGGCAAGTAGTGAAGACAACATGGTAGTATTGCTCAGAAGATATTGTTTGAGTGCTGAGAGGTAGTGAAGACAACATGGTAGTATTGCTCAGAAGATATTGTTTGAGTGCTGAATACAGGTAGTGAAGACAACATGGTAGTATTGCTCAGAAGATATTGTTTGAGTGCTGACAGGTAGTGAAGACAACATGGTAGTATTGCTCAGAAGATATTGTTTGAGTGCTGACAGGTAGTGAAGACAACATGGTAGTATTGCTCAGAAGATATTGTTTGAGTGCTGACAGGTAGTGAAGACAACATGGTAGTATTGCTCAGAAGATATTGTTTGAGTGTTGACAGGTAGTGAAGACAACATGGTAGTATTGCTCAGAAGATAGTGTTGAGTGAAAAGTCTGAGCCATTCACCGGAAGACTTGTTTCTGCGATATGAAGAGACTGATTCTCTGGTTTCTTTGTCTTCGGCTCATCTGGAGGCGGAGGATCTGGTGGTAAAAGAAATTTAACTTCAAATTTTTCCGCTAAACGAAAGATCCATGTTACCACAACAAAAGTAACTCCATTAACAGGAAAGGCGCGTACTAAAGTCGAATTAAGACCTCGAAAAAGGAATTTATATCCTTCTTTTGCAAGGGAATCACGAAGACAATGAAAAGAATTGCGAAATTGCGGTGGACCTTCAAGTCCGTCGGCTTGAATGCGAGTTTTAATAACATCTATTGGGTATGCCACCAACCAGGATAAAGTCCCAGCAGTACCTCCAGCAAGAAGCATAACCAAAGTACTTGAATCTTGTCCACCGACAAGAGCTTCATAAGTGAAGAAATATATCCCAAAGCCGGGTATCTCACGGGCAACAGTTATCCCTAAGCCACGCATAGGTCCTCTAAACCCGCGATCTTTCCAAGCCTTCTTTAAACAATCAATTGATGACGTATACAATGTTGTTGTTTGTAGCTGAAGTCGAGTCTTTGCTAATTCAACAGGACAGGCAATAAGGCTTTGAACTAGGCCTGCAGTAGCACCGGCAAAGCCATAAGCAGCCAGCTGGTGTTCACCAATGCCTAAAGCGCGGAGCGTGTTTCCATACACGCCAAACACTATGGCATTCACCAGAGCAACACCGCCCAAAGGAGAAGTAACGCCTCTATACAAACCGCGAACCTGCAACAAAACAAATCAAAAAGTAATAGTTCATTTTTATTGTATTACAACTGTTTTGATTTATTCATCTCCCTAGCCTCTTGGTCCTTCCTTCATAACATCCAAATGAATATATATATTCACTTAATAAAACGAAACACTATTCAAACGGGACACAATACGAGTTACTTGCAGTTGCGTCTCCCTATCTCTTTTCTCGAGAAGACGGATTACCCGAAAATTTGAGTCTATAACTGTGTTTCCTTACTCTGTGTGTTACTCTCTTCTTGAATTTTGAACTGGTATATATATATAAAATAGTCAGTTGCGTTTTTGACTCTGACGAAAACCGCTTGTTACGGTTGAAAGATCTTAGTCTTGTTTTCCCATTTTCTTATTGTGGTTTGATCATTGATATATTATTACGTATTATTATTATTATTTAATTTTGATTGATTTAATTTTTGATTATTTAATTTAATTAGACAGGGCGGCGCCCTGTCTTCCTGCGGGACTCTTCGCTCTTCGCTCTTCATACCTGCTGATGACGACTATGGTCGAAATATCGATGTGAGTTATGTCTGTGTCTTTCTGTATGTTTCCTTCGTATTGAATTTATTTTATTTAAAAAGTCCGCTGGACCGTTTCTTTTAATTGTGGTATATATATATAACTTTAAATACAACAAAGCACGACACAGACAAAAGAATAAAAAGAACACTTACAGAATTCAATGTTTCGAACTGTTATTCGTCATCAGAAGTAGACTAGAAGAGAGGAAAAAGTGAGAGAGATCTCCCCAAGTCGAAGAACGGTGCGTGAATCAATGCTTTATATATAAGTATATGATCAAACCACAATAAAAAAATAGGAAAACAGGACTAAGATCTTTCAACCGTAACAAGCGGTCTTCGTCAGAGTCAAAAACCCAACTTTTTATTTATATATAAGTATATATATATAAAGTTCAATGTAGAAAAAGAAACAACTCCAACCGTCTCTGAACAAGTGCGCTTGGTATCCCTCTCTTATCTCTCCTGAAGACGGTTCAAACCGAAAATTAGAGACTGTAAGTGTGTGCTTTTTATTTCTCTATGTTGTTTTTCTATATTGAACTATATTTGTCCGTTTCGGATCGTATTTCCAATAAAAAAGTGTATATATATATTAGAAGATGTTACTATAGTTCTTTACATGTGTTTTTTTTGTAATTTTACTCTTTATTTTTTTCAAAGACCTTTTCTCTTCAGCATCATTTCTAAACAGACATTTTTTAAACACCCTTAACAAGTGCGTAACATCCATTGACTTCACTATGTGGAACATGTTGAAAAAAAAAATTGACTTCACTTTTATTTTTATTCATTTTTGTTTTTATTTTAATAAAATAAACAGTAATAAACGAAACAAGAATACAAGGAAAAAGAATATAAATTAAAAACAAATATTATTTATGTTATATGATTAGAATTAACAATCCGGTCAGAGTTCATTTGCAAAGACACATTTTGACCATCACTCAACACAGGTCAACTTTGCTTTAACTCTATGCCTCAGAAATTAATAACTTTTAATTTCAAGCCGACATTTCACCAGAATCATAAACCGATGTAAGATTTAAAAAATCTTAATCTAAATAAGATAATCTTAAAGATTAAGATCTTCTCCCGCCCCTCAAAAACAAAAAAAAAACGGGGAAGACTAGGCTGCAAAGGAGACGTGTAGGTCAAACCAAATTTCAACTACATATATATAACATCTCAACGCGAGTACTTCGCACTTCTTCCCGATGACAACGGTTGTCGAAATATCAAAGTCAGTTCTGTAGTGACTTTCTAAGTTCTTCCCTATGTATTAAAGTTTATATAATATATATATATATATATATATATATTTATATATATGATCAAACCACAATAAGAAATGGGAAAACAAGACTAAGATCTTTCAACCATATCAAGCGGTCTTCGTTAGAGTTAAAAACCCAACAGTTAGGTTTTTGACTCTGACGAAGACCGCTTGTTACGGTTGAAAGATCTTAGTCTTGTTTTCCCATTTCTTATTGTGGTTTGGTCATTGATTGTTATTTCACGTGTTTATGTGAATTTATATATATATATATATATATATATATATATATATATGATGTAATTTTTTGAGGCTTCAGGTCCAATGATTTTAAACTAGTCCTTTTGCCGACGTTTCGACATATATTTATATCATCTTCAGGGCTACAACATGATTGTTTTACAATTAACACTACTATTACTACTATTTGGTAATTTATTACATTTTAATATGTACAGTAACAAAGAGGAATTTATTGATAAATCAGTTAGGAATTAATTGATAAATTCCTCTTAGTTACTGTACAAATTGTAAAAATTTGTAGTAGTGCTAATTGTAAAACAATCATGTTGTAGCCCTGAAGATGATATAAATATATGTCGAAACGTCGGCAAAAGGACTAGTTTAAAATCATTGGACCTCAACCCTCAAAAAAATTACATCATATAAATATTGGGTCAAGAAAACAAATCATGATATATATATCTATATATATATATATATATATATATGTATATTCAATTATTAAAAGAATTAAAAGGAGAGTTAATTAATAAAGAACTCTTTTGAAACATTAGAAACAAAAAATATTTTTGTTTCTAATAAAATTTTTGTATTTTTTTTATATAGAATAACAATAAATTTGCAAACAATTTTATCTTAAAGCAACGAATTCAATGAAACACAATTCAAGCAAGCTATTCTTTACAGTCCTTTTCAAGGTGTATTCTATAAAAGAGCTTTTATTCTATAGAAAATATGACAAGACTAATAACAATATAGTTAGATTCAAAACCATTTTCAATTGTTTAATTATTATCGCAAATAAAACTTATCAGTTGCGTCATATTGAGTTATCATAAGAATTTCTATATAAGTTCAACCATTTCTTTCATTATATTTGAGACAAAACAAGATTTGTCAATAAAAGACCATAGAGAGTTTTTCTTTTGGTTGAAAGATATTTGTTTCATTTATAAATTTTTTTATTGCACCTTGAAAATGACTTTCTATATCTTCTGTTTATTTTAAAAAAAAAAATTTTTTTTTTTCGATCATCAATAATTTCGATCTCATCATCGTCATGCCAAACTGCTACCAATCAAGTTTGATAAGTTATCTTAACCGACTGTTTCAGTTTTGAAGTATTTATATGTATATATCCACGTTTAGACCACAATAAGGAATGACTAGAAACCATTATTGTTTCACGTGTTTTTTTTTTTGTTACATTTATATATAATGCATTTTCACTACTGTCATAGGTGAGCACGCAAGACACTTGCTACCCTGACTCCAATTTTGTGAATATAGTGATAATTTTCTTTTATTTAAAATTATTCAGGTAATAACTAATATATATATTTAATTTCAGGTTTATATCTCTATGGAAAATGGGTGAACAATCAAACAAACTCCCGAACTTTATATATAAACATATATATAGCAGGAAGGCCTCACAATTTTCCTGAGGAAATCTTTGCTTCAGATGACGACTATCCTCAAAATATACAAGTAAGTTAGCCTTTTGTCTATCTGTGTGCTACCTTCGTTTTAATTTCTTTATATATATATGTATATATATATATATATGTTTCATTAAAGTACACAGCAACCTCTGAAGCCTGTGTACTTTAATGAAACATGTTTACGTGAGGATTTGCTGCCATCATACACAAATATATATATGATCAAACCACAAATATATATATGATCAAACCACAATAAGAAATGGGAAAACAAGACTAAGATCTTTCAACCGTAACAAGCGGTCTTCGTCAGAGTCAAAAACCCAACTCTGACGAAGACCACTTGTTACGGTTGAAAGATCTTAGTCTTGTTTTCCCATTTCTTATTGTGGTTTGATCATTGATTGTTATTTCACGTGTTTATGTGAAATCTTTTTATCGAAATATATATATATATATATATATATATATATACATAAAACAAATTGTGACACATAGATAGAAGCATAACAAAAACTCACTTTTCAATATTTCGACCGTAATGGCGACTCGACTGTCGTCCAGTTAACTGTCGTCCCTCCGTCAATTCACTTCTTCTCTTAAGGACGACCGCTATTACGGTCGAAATATTAAAAAATGAATCTTTGTTATGTTTCTGTCTATGTGTCACAGTTTATTTTAAGTTAATATTCATATATATATAATTTCAGTCTATGTGTCACTGTTTATTTCAAGTGTTATCTGTCCTGCCGGACCGTTTTTCGTTTATCATGGTATATATATATATATATATATATATATATGCAATATATATTATATATAAATATATTATATATATATATAACCAAAATGAATTGAACTGGACCGCAAGGTGATTAAATATAAACAGGCGAAATGTACAGGTAGTCATCAACATAGACTTCAATCCGCTTGCGACTTAGTCACCTTCAATGCTTCTAATTCTCTAATTATCAGCAGATGAACATAGTTTGATGATCAAAAGTTTGGCTCATTTATTATTTGGCACCCATTTTCATAAAAGCCGCAGTCGTTTCAAAAGTTAAATCATATTGAGTTTAACATTTTTGAACGGTATGACAAAAAGCTTTTCTATCAGGCTAAAAAGTTTATTTTTAAAACAATCTAAACTTTGTTAACATATTTGACTAGTGGTAAGGCAACCTTTTAGGTTTTCGCCTGACTCGAGTGTTTTTAGAGTAGGGATCTTTTTAACGAATACCTAACAAGGTACAGGCTTAACATTGCCTATGAAAGACGACGTGTTCAGATTTTTTTCCTCCTCTCTATGTGAAAAAATAGCTGCCCAGAGTGCAGAATCGAACCCCTGTCTATCAGTCGAAAGACAAGCACTCAAGCCACTTAGCTACTCTTATTATCTGTTACTTTTTCAAAAAAGTTAATAACATACATTATTGGTGCATAGGTGTAGTAATGCAGTGATTAAGCGCTACTAATAGCCTCTAACACTTAACTCCGACTTTCGGCCTTCACGAGGCCACCCTGTGAACCTGCTATTTGCAGAGACAAACGAAAGAGGAGGAGAAGGTGATCAGGGTCTGGGCCTAACCACCTTCGTTTCACAATCCTTCCTAATCCCCAAATCCAACTTTTATACCAGCCCCAATCTAAGGTGTTATGCGATCCCTGCCGAACGATGGATGATACAGGGGTTACTGTATTATGAACGGAGCCTCAAGGGTACCAGGCAACTCACTTGAGTAAATAGGCTTACTCTGTTATGCGGTGCTCTACTGGAGTGGACAAAATACCACCGATAGAGAGATACAGGGATTTTCCCCTGCATTGTACTAAGAAGAAGGAAGTACAGAGACCATCGTCCAGAAGTGCATAGGGTCAAAAAGCGATAGCATGTGGGAGCCAACCTCCCACAAGTGCACCTAAGAAGACAGTCCCGAAGAAAGAGAAAGGAAGTTACTTTCTCCTGAAAGTAGACAGCCTGAATGGACATTATCAATGAAGGTTTGTGAAGATTCTGCAAAAAAGAGGAAGAAACACCGTTGCACCTGCTGACTGACTGCAAGGCAACTTTGCTGCTCAGAGGTAGGTGCTTCGGGACACTCAAAAAACTATAAAAAAACTTTTACCGCTGGAACCAGTAAAAGTTCTGAGCTTCTTGGGGGAGCTGAAGCAAACTGTTCGAGGGACTTTAGTACAGATAGGGGGGAAGTACAATAGTTTTTTTTTAAAACGCAATGCTATAGTCACCCTCAAATAATAGTAATAATAATAATAATAATAATAATATTGGTGTTTACCCCTTCTACTTTTAGTATAGAGCTGAAACAGTGCCAAGTCCCTCGGTATATCGGGTTTCTAAAGTCCTGCGTCTGTAGTTTTACCTGCAAAGCAAAACAAAAATTGATACCATATACTTATAAAGTTACATTAAACATTATATATATATGATCAAACCACACTGTGAAAATGGGAAAACAAGACTAAGATCTTTCAACCGTAATAAGCGGTCTTCGTCAGAGTCAAAAACCCAATTGATCAAAAACCCATCTGACGAAGACCACTTGTTACGGTTGAAAGATCTTAGTTTTATTTTCCCATTTTCATATTGTGGTTTTTCCCATTCTCTTTTCTCCTGAAGACGGATCATCCGAAAATTTGAGTTTGTAAGAGACTACAGTGAAAGGCCTGCCAACACACGCAGAAAGGAACATAAAGTATCTCAAATTTAAAATCATTTTATTTTTGATTAAATAAAAATAATAGCCAAACAAATAGATGAACAGAGAAAGAAAACTCTGGAATTGTTACACATATATATTAGAACTGTCCAGTCATCCGTTAGTTATAGAAGCGACATTTCAAATATAAATAGTATTTATTCGGGTGTGTTAAGTTAAACATTGTTGATCGTTGCAACATGGTTTATCGACTTTTTGGTTTATCTTGTTAAATTTGGTTGCCTTGCTTGTTTGCTGTTCAGTGTTACTTGTTTATTCAAACCAAACATCTGTTGTTGAAATTCTCAAATTGTTTTCATTTCTAACAAAAAAAAGCTCTAATGTAATACTTAAGTTTTTCTGTTTCAAACTTTTATGCTTCTGAAACATCTCTTACTAACCTATTGTCAAAATTTCTATTTTATTTTCTTATTTGTAAATTTTTGCGCTTTTTATGTATGAGTAGTATTAATATGTATATTATTTATACATATTATACTATATTATGTATGATTGTACTATTTTTTATATTTCTTCTGTTTTATAGACCTATGAAAAAGGTTTTAAAAAAATTCGAAACGTTGGCAATAAGAGTTTAATTTGAACCTGAAAAAATGACCGAGTCTTGATAAACTTGTATTTTGTTTTTTTCTTTACGGTCGATACATTTATCAATATATATATATATATATACGGTACTGTTTTCTTGACCACAAAATATTAATAAACACTTTTTCTTTTTCTCGGAAAAAGACAAAACTCCGAGAAAAAGAAAAAGTGTTTGTCATATATATGTATATATAAATATATTGATCAATATATTTTAATATATACTTTAAAAACTTTGAGAAACACGAATGAAAAACAGAAATTAGGACTCGCATTCAATATTTCGACCTTTTTAACGGTCATCCTCAGGAAAGGAAGTTGAGTGGCGAGAAGACAAAAGCCAACTGGACAGCTTCACAGAATATGTACAGGTTGGACACAGCGAAAAACGAAATAAGTAGCAGGGAGGCTAAAGAAGAATAGTGACAAGGCAAAAATATAATAATGAAAAGGAATCTTCATAAATATAAAATTCGAAAGAATTTTTTTTTAATAAATAATAATATATAAATTAAAAAATTAAATTTATAAAAAAATTAAATTTAAGAGAAATTTACCTCTGAATACTGCTTAACGGTTCAGGTTGATGCCAGGATTTGAACGAGCTCCTAAGTGCCATGTATAGCTATGGTTCTTTTATAAATATATAAATTAAAAAAGACAACATACAGAAGAAGCGAGAAAACTTACTGGATCGATATTTCGAACTGAAGTTCGTCGTCAGGGAGAGAATAGAAGGGAATAAGAAGATATATATATATATATATATATATATATATATATACACTTTAACACATAGAAAAGAACACAGAAAGACACTACAGAACTCACTTCGATATTTCGACATCCGTCGTCATCGGGAAGAAGTGCGAAGTACTCGCGTTGAGAAGCAAACTACTACTGGCCTCCAGAGTAACTCGTGGAACCACCGCAATGCTGCTCCCCAGCGGAGGAGAGGAAAAATAGAAATATAATTTATATATATATATATATATATATTATATATATATACCATGGTAAACGAAAACAGTCCGGCAGGACAGATAACAGTACTGTTTATTTTAAGTGTTTTATATATATATCAAAGTATTATATCAACCGGTTCAGGTTGATGCCAGGATTTGAACGAGCTCCTAAGTGCCATGTATAGCTATGGTTCTTTTATAAATATATAAATTAAAAAAGACAACATATAGAAGAAGCGAGAAAACTTACTGGATCGATATTTCGAACTGAAGTTCGTCGTCAGGGAGAGAATAGAAGGGAATAAGAAGATATATATATATATATATATACCATGGTAAACGAAAAACAGTCCGGCAGGACAGATAACAGTACTGTTTATTTTAAGTGTTTTATATATATATCAAAGTATTAAATAAAAAGAACACGGAAAATTAACTTACTTTAAGTGAGTTTTGTTGTTATTTCTCCGTGTTTTTTCTTCCTTTTTAACTATTTAATAAGGACTCTGAAGGAACTGTTTCATGTTATATGTAGTCTTTATAAATGGGAAATAGATACAAAATGTACAATACAAGTTCTCAAAAAGAGAAACGATCATGTACAATGAATTATCACACTTAAAGTCACAAAATATTTGGTTTGAGATTCATCAGAAAAGAAAAGAGGAGAAAGATGGTTTTTTTATTATGAATCATGCGATTTGCATTATACTATGACTGATGTGAAATGGAAATGCCTCAATGGCAGATGGAAGTTTCGGAAATTGACTAGATTGGATATACTAATAAAATAGAACGTGTCTAAGATAATATATCTTTATAAAGGCAAATTTTTGTAAATTCGAAGAAATTATTCATGATTATTTAGATCAGAGATCACCATACTATGCCCTATTGTCCGGATCTGGCCTACCGTCCGTACTTGAAAATGTTTCATAAAACATATAGAATACGAAACTGTATCATACAATTTAAATTTAAATATTATGTTTAGAATACCAAAGATTTTTGCTAGTTCTCTCAACTCGCTTGACTACATTTCTTATTTTATTATTGTTGTAAAGAAATCAAATATGAAGAAAAGAAAGAGCAGATTTTCCATTAAAAATTAAACAAACATTTTTGGAAGAGTTTAATTTAGTGTCCTATTTGTCACAGCCCTCCCCCCTACCTTTGGTGAGTAGTAGGTTTACCAGTGACCCTTATTAATTTGATGATGTGACAGTTGAAGTTGAAAAATAGAAATTAGGACTCGCATTCAATATTTCGACCCTTTGAACGGTCATCCTCAGGAAAGGAAGTTGAGTGGCTAGAAGACAAAAGCCAACTGGATAGCTTCACAGAATATGTACAGGTTGGACACAACGAAAAATGAAATAAGTAGCAGGGAGGATGGAGCTTTATCATTTGCAAGGAAATGACTTGTTGAAAGTGAAGCACAGATAAGGAAACCAATGTTGCACTTTACTGCTTACCTGATGATAGCTTTCCAAAAAAATGCTGGTATAGCATCACCGTTTAGGACAACTTATGTCTGTGAGCAAACATTTTCAACAATGAAGCACGTATAGTCAACACATAGAACTCGATTGAGTGATGAATATTTGAAAGCAACGCTTTTGATGAGACGCAGTAATTCTAAATCAAAGATTGATGATATCATGAAAGCCTCCCAAATTATTTCATAAATCTCACTAATCTCTTTTTACTCCTTAGTTTGTAAGATTCGGACATGCGCACACTAAGCATCATGTAACTATCTTTTCACTAACGTCGTCCCTTTGTTGATGATTTTTTTAGTAAATAAACATGTTGCTTGTTTTTTGTGCATTTTATGACACTCACCAATGATTAACATGTAATACTAAATTAGTTTATTTGCTTTTCTTTTCCCTCAGTGCTTTTCATTTGGCTTGCAAGTGTTGAACAGTATGACATTGCGTTCTACGCTCTTCATTATTTCAGTTAACCTACCAGTAGTGAAAACAGTTTCATGACAGATAATCTAGATATTAAAATTTCTTGATTATCAGAAAAATAGCTCTTGTTTTTTGGTATACTAAAAAACTATAAATAAATAATAAAAACAAAGTGAACATAAAGTTAACTTTCATGCAGAAAACTTCAAAAAAAATACAACAAAATATATGGAATAAGGCAGTGGACCAACTGGAAAAGGATATAGAAAAACAAAACCTTCTCTTGTCTTGCGACTTTTATACAAAAAACATAAACCTGCTTTCTGAAGGATTCAATTGATGAATAAATTATGAAGAATGTAGAGTAGAAATCTATATAAAGCTGGCTAACAACCAACCACTTCGGGGCTGATTTATTCGTAAAAAGCTCATTCCTACTCAACTTAAATTTAAGAAGAATAAAGTAAATCTTTAAATGAAGGATTTATCAAAAACGTGGTCCAAATGTAGAGTGCATTTCTGTTATTTCATATATGTGAGTTCTCCTGTATTTTAGTTTATATATATATATATATATATATATATATTTTATATATATATATATATATATATATATATTATATATATAGTTTTATATATATATATATATAAAAAAAAAAGATTCACATAAACACGTGAAACAACAATCAACGATCAAACCACAATAAGAAATGGAAAACAAGACCAAGATCCCCCAACCGCAACAAGCGGTCCTCGTCAGAGTCAAAAACCCAACTGACGAGGACCGCTTGTTGCGGTTGGGGGATCTTGGTCTTGTTTTCCCATTTCTTATTGTGGTTTGATCGTTGATATATATATATATATATATAGTAGAGTAGAGTAGCAGTATATAATGTAGAGTACCAGTTTGCTTCTCAACGCGAGTACTTTGCACTTCTTCCCAATGACGACGGATGTCGAAATATCGAAATGAGTTCTGTAGTAACTTTCTATTGTGTTAAAGTTGTTCTATTCTTTTCTATGTGTTAAAGTTTATATATATATATATATATATATATATATATATATATATATATATATATATATATATATATATAGTAAGGGTTGGTAGCAATCCTTTTTTCAAACATGTTTCTAAAATATTTATGCCAATTTCACGCTTCGTTACTTTTTTAGAGAGTTTCTCTAATGTCCTCCATGCTCCTCTTAGTTGCTCGGGGAATAAACAAAATATATATATATATATATATATATATTTATAAAATATAAGAAAAATGTTCACCCTTTTAAAATACCACTCTTCCCTCCCACTCTTCTCAACCCCTCACCAGATGTTCTCTGCATCTAGTGTTTCAGTTGAGTTTTTGACTCTGACGAAGACCGCTTGTTACGGTTGAAAGATCTTAAGTCTTGTTTTCCCATTTTCTTATTGTGGTTTTGATCATTGATTGTTATTTCATGTGTTTATGTGATATCTTTTTTTATATATAATATATATATATATATATGGTTATGTGGGATTTATTTCTGAAAACCCAGAAGGTATTTGATAATAAACAAAAACAGATGCTCTAAGTTGGTTATATTCGTATTAGATATCCCACGGGGGGAAGGTGGAGTGGGTCTCTTGTTCTTGCTTCCTTCGCCTGTCAACCCCCGGGGGTTACTCCCTTCATCGCTTGCTTTAGATATCAACTCCAACGGAATAAGGAGACAAAAATTAAACATTCCATATTTATATTAATATTTTTCCCCTCCTGATCCAACGAACATTTCCATTTATACATGACATATATCTTATTATTATTATTATTACGAGAATGTATTTTTAAAAATATTTATTGACTATCTAGATCAGCGGTTCCCAACCTTTCAAATATAGAGACCCATTTTAGAACAAGCAATCAGGAAGGGACCCCAATCGTTAAAATATCTTTTATACATTTATTTTTTCTATAAGAAACTGGCATATATTGCAATTTATTAGTGAAGTAACTGTATATTCCTTAAATATATTATTAATATAGAATTTATTCATTAATTTCAAACCTCCTACAAAACATTAATTAATTGCAAATCAATTTCGAAGTATTCAAACAAACAAATTTCATACCGTTATGTAACTTTACTAAAATATGTTTATGAACTGACCTTAATGAGACGGCTGGTATTGTAGTTTTTTAGCTAGCAATTCTATCCTGGGCTCCGTTGTCGATATGGCACACCTCAAGTCGTGTTCCACATCTAATTTATTTCGGTACTTGTTTTTAAGGATGAGTAGTTGGGAGAAGGCTGTTTCACATAAGTAAGTTGTTGGGAAGGGCAATGAATTCCTTATTGCGATTTCTGATATTACTAAATTTATATAATTGTCTTAATTTTATTTTATAATGTTATTTATTTAACTGTCTCCTGTTTTTACCGTGTTTTATATAATATTCACATTCGGGACAAAACCAATTGGCACTGGTGTCACGACCCCGTTTGGGGTCGCGACCCTCAGGTTGGGAACCACTGATCTAGATATATAAAAATGAATGTATGTCAGTTTGTTTGTACTCGATAGATTCAAAAACCATACATCCAATCGCCGTGAAAATTTAGGAAATTATTAGGTATATCCCCGGGAAGGTTTGTGTAAAGTTTTTTTAAAAATCAGAGTTGTGGTTCAGATAATATCCTAAAAATATTATAATAGATAAGGTTTGCTGTATAACCTGTTTGTTTACATTATGACTTTAATTGGTAATGGCAGCCGCAGGTAGGTTATTCTTTATGATAATATTTCCACATGCTTTGTTCAGTTGCAAATAACCAAAAATTTTATTATTATTTTCAAATTGATATTAAAAACAATTATTGTAATTTTATATGGGTTTCTTATTAACAATACAAAAAATATTCTTTTTATTATTTGTTTAATCTAATCTATCAACTTCCAATATTATTAGACAATGTGTGCAATTTATAATCAGTGTTAGATTATATCTTTTTTTGCGTAATCAATAATTGTAATTCTGTATTAATTTCCTTTTTCTCAAAAAAGTTAAGTATAATGGAACTGTAGAAAATTTAAATTGTTTTCGTTATATGTAATTTATTATTAGAGTTGGAATGAAATTGTTTCCCTGGTAAAGCCAGATAGATCAGCTAGTTTACAGTAAATTAAGAATTATTTTAAATCTTTAGTCAAACACATGCGGGACAGGTTAGCTCAGTGGTTAACGTACTTGCCTCTGATTTGGTAGGTCCGGGGTTCGATACCCACCTGACCCTCGATTTATTGACGCGTAAGGCGAATAAATCTGAGCACACTATTCCTTGCAGAAGATGTTAAGCCGTCAGTCCCGAGCCTGTACGATGTCATGTATTCGTTAAAGATCCCTACTCTAAATATACTTGAGTTAGGCAGAACCTAAATTGTTGCCTACTGCTACACTACTACTTGTAGTACAAGTAGTAGTAGTAGTAGTAGTATAAATATATAAAATCAGTTCAGATTCTTTTAAAAATAATTTTTAGTCTCATTGAAAATCTTTTTGTCATACGGTTCAAAAATATGAAACCTCAACGTGACTTGACGTTTTTAAATGAATGCCATAACGGGATTTATAAATTTACACGGTTAATATAACAAGCGTATCTATCGAAAGAAAATAGTAAAACTTTAAATTTTAACTATAGAAACTCACCATGTTTATAATTATCTGACATTTATTTAAAATCAATAATATTAAAACAAGTAAACAATAAATTCTAATTATATATTTGTTCCATGTGCATTATCTCCTTGTTTTGTTCATTAGCAAGTAATTTCTAATAATTATTCATTAGTTACAGTAGTATTAGAAAGTTAATTACAAATAATTGGTAATTATGTGTTAGAAAATAATTGTTTCAGGTAATCAATGAATTAAAATAATTGATTATAAGTAATTAATTATAAATGGTCAGTATATTTAATACTTTATTTATTTACTATAAATTAACAATAATCAAGAGTCATGAAGCAGCTAAAGAGTTTTCAGTAGGTTTAATTAATTTTCGTGAGATGTAAACATGTTGTGAGTCAGCTAAACAGAAGATTAATGATTCAGTATAAAGGATATTGTTTTTTTTTTTTTTTTTGTATAGTTAGATGAAAAGCTGAAATATACAAGGATACAAGTGTTTACGTTAAATAACCTGTATTCCTACTGATAACCTTCCAAAGAAAATGTAATAACCTGTTCATTCAAACTCTTGTATTACAATGAAATGATACTCTGATAATTGGGGGGTGGGGGGGGGGGGGGACTTCTATAAATATTAAAAATCATGAAATAGCTGTTTTTGGGATGAAGGATGGATAAAAAAAACATTAATGAATAAGTTATTGCCATTTTCAAGTCGCAACAAAACAAGCATTATCATGTAATTATCTCTTATTGTATTATTGTATGATAATAGTAGACAATCACTTCACAAATTAATATTTCTCCATGCCATTATATATTAACAGATTTTGCTTGCATAATTGTGTTTCATACAGTGAAACTAATGATTGATTTAATAATGAGAGTAACTGTAATGAAACTAGTTCAACATCCATCGCTCGACAACGGATATAATAACTTTTTGACATATTTATATATATATATACATATATATATATATATTTTGACTTCGCACTTCTTCCCGATGACGACGGATGTCGAAATATTGAAGTGAGTTCTGTAGTGTATTTCTGTGTCCTTTTCTCTGTGTTAAAGTGTATATATATATATATATATATATATATATGATCAAACCACAATAAGAAATGGGAAAACAAGACTAAGATCTTTCAACCGTAACAAGCGGTCTTCGTCAGAGTCAAAACCCAACTGTTGGATTTTTGACTCTGACGAAGACCGCTTGTTACGGTTGAAAGATCTTAGTCTTATTTTCCCATTTCTTATTTTGGTTTGATCATTGTTTGTTGTTTCACGTGTTTATGTGAAATCTTTATATATATATATATATATCTATATATATATATATATATAGTCGTGAATTTTGGTAGCAGTCCTTCTTTGACACACACATTATTGAAAATGACACCAAATTTAGCTGATACCTGTTTCTTAACAAGTTTCTCAATTTTTCTAAATAACACTCTCGTTATTTCGTCTACACAATAAAGTACATCTCCTATGGTCTACATGTTTCGAATGATCAACATTCATCATCAGGACGTGAATAAGATCTAAGGTAAAATATCTGGTTTATACATGGAGAAGGTAGAAGGGGTTGTTTTCCATAAAGTTTAAGAAATGGTGGGCGTTGATCCTGTGGGGTGAGTGGCCTCTCGGCCTGAGACGTTACCTGCAAGGGTTTCTGGATGCCCTTGATGTGAACTAAACAGCTTCAAAATACGGCTACTATTTTCGACCTGAATATTTAGGCGTGGCTTCAGTTTTTGAATTAATATAGCCTCTAAAATTTTTAGTTTATGGTGGTTACTTTCTTTTTTTATTATTTTAGTATTTGTAACCAGCATCTCTCGGGTTAATTTAACATTATGCTTGTCTTGCGTATGTTTTTTGGGTGCTCCGGCCATTAGGTGCATGGTGAGCCTTCTTGATAAGGAAGTGGTAGTCATACCAATGTACGAGTGTTTTTGGGTTTCACAGTCCCCATTAGTACAAGTATACTCGTACACCAGATTTCTTTGTTTAAATGTGAACTTTTGTCTTGATTATTATTTTTAATAAACAGGCTACTCACAGGTGGGCTTTTATAATAACTGGCCAATGTTACTTTTTCATTCTCGTTTTTGCAACTGATATTATATATATATATATACCATATACACAAAACTAAGGTTTATCGGGACTCGGTCACTTCTTCAGGTTCAAATTAAACTCTCATTGCCAACGTTTCGGTCTTTATTTAAAACTTTTTTCATAGGCAGAAGTATACATTTTGAAACAGGAAAACTAAATATTACATTACAAATTATTTGACAAAGAAAAATAGTTTGTGGATTTTAACAACAACTATAAGTCTGAATGAACACGTATTCAAGTGATGTAATAATGCATCACTGCTATGCTTGTCGATTTTGTTTACATTTGTGAGGGCCGGACGGACGGGCACGGCTTGTTTTATAATAGTATAGATGTACATTTGTTTTGTTCATAAAATGATTCACAAAACCTAATTACACAAATGAATGAAGTTTATTATAATTAGTTTTAAATATTTTAAAGCCCAATGAAACAGCATGAACAATCGTGTAGAGCAGTAGTTTTAGAAAACGGACATAATTGAGACCAGTTAACCTTTAATAATCATGCATCATCATGATAAACAGGTACCACAAACATGGGAGCTATTATCAAGTTAGAAAATTAACACTTTATAGGCTTAATACGAACTACAACGTGTAGGTAGCATTCTGCCTATTCATGTTAGATAATTGACGTGAATATCTGTTCAACTCATTCATATTGCTAATTATTATCAATGAGTAGCAGAATAAATAAAGTTTTAAATATCATCATATTTATAATTAGCCGCAATTATTTTTTTTATCTAGCATATGATTACCAATTATTTGTAATTATCTTTATAATATACGATGACTAACACATAATAAATAATTATTAGTTTCCTTATATCTGACAGCGGAAACATTCTACTTTCTAAACCAGTATTATCGGATTATAATATCCTCGGACACTAAATGAGTTTCAGAAGTATAAATCTATACTTCATCACAAATGACATTTAATTCTACTAATAACTGCTTTTAAGTTTATATTCAACACTAATAACCTTTATACTCGACTCTTTAAAGACTGGGGAGAAATAAAGGAAATCAGCTTTCAAAATAGATTTCATGTTCTTTTATAAATAAATGGCTACTAATTAAAACTTAAGTTCTGTCTCGGAAGCAATCCATTAACTGGTCAACTAGACAATTTATTCTTTTTAAATTTTAAACAACATTAACAGGACATAATTTTTGAAGAAATGCAAACGAAAAGGTTTTAAAAAGAAATAATGTTTTAAAAGAAAATATATATATATATATAGAATGAGTCAATGAAATGAAAAATATCTGTAATAGCTGAATAATGGTATAAAAATGAAAATTATATGAAAACAAAAATTCGATGATACATGGTATTCCAAAATATCATTAGAAATTATAGAATAGTAGAACATATAATTATTAGTACAGTGTTAAGCAAATGTCTCTGAATACGCCATATTATCTGTGTGTCCTTCAGGTTCATAAAGAACAAAGAGTTGGAACCTGTAACTCTTAGGCAAGTAAACTACAGTTGACCATGTGAGAAAAACTTGGTCTCACTCACTTCAATTCCTACGGTGGATGAAGTTTCTCCTTGGGACTTAGTAACCGACATGGCGAAACAGACGCTGACAGGATATTGCATTCGTTTGAATGGAAACGGATAGTGGCTCTGAATCAATAGTATGCGTAGTATACACATAGACTCCTCAGTACCACACCCAGTCATAATATACGCCACTATGGCGTATCTGTGCAGAGCACGGACTCAGTCGTGTCCCGTTGCACATTTTTGGGGCACTCATGTTTCGTAACATTAAATTTGTTATTGATACTCAATCGCAGCATGATTTGTGCTCCTACTTTAAGTTTTTACTTATGAGCAGGCGGTTCAGGAGCAGTCACGGAGTCAAGAAATTCAGTTGGATAATGAACTGCTTCCTCATCACTAATCACTCACTTTACTGACTTGTAAATTCTTTCCTCGGTTTGATATAGCGTAAGAACTTTTTTCTTGACTTTTCCTGCCTGTTCATTAGCAAGGGTTGAGAATTGCTCGTTCACAAAGTCATTTATTCTGAATAGATAGTACATCTTCAACTCTGGGAAACACCTTTTCAATGATCTCAAATATGCAATATAATCATATCCCCAAAATAAATTAAAATCAACTATCAATACCTACTTGCTACACCTATATATTTTCAAAATAAACATATCTGTGAAGTTAGTAAAATACAGCTTAAAGGTCCATAACTTCGCTTCTGCACTGAATTATCAATCCATTCAGAGCCTATATTTTAAGTTAGGCATACACAAATTTAGTGTCAAAGTTTCAGTTTGCTATATGTCTCATGGGTTCTTAGTTTACTTGTGATAAAGTTTTGTGCTTTAAACGTCCATAACTTTGCTTTTACGTTTAATTTCCAATCCATTCAGAGGTTTGAGCTTGCTATGTCTTACGGTGGCTGAGTTTACTGGTGACAATATTTTGCGGACAAAACCGGCAAACCGAAAAACCGACAGAAATTTTTACTAAGGGTGGATTCGGTTTCTCTAATATATGAAAATGTAAAGAAAACTTGAAATGAGTCATGTCTAAGCAATGTACAGACAAAACCTTTCTTTTATTTACATAGATTAAAACTATTAATATAACATATATACCTAAAGGAACTTAGCAGGTAGTTTTTTGATATATATATGTTGTCGAGAGAATTAAATGAAGTACGTACTTTAACTGTGTCAAGAGGGTGACCAACCAGAACTCCAGCAATACCTGCAAAAATATGTGGGGTATAGTAAACTTAAAATTATAAAAATTATATATAAATATGTATAAATGATCAAACCACAATAGAAAATGGGAAAACAAGACTAAGATCTTTCAACCATAACAAGCGGTCTTCGCTTGTATAACATTAATTAGATATATTAGTCTATATTAAAGGTCCAGGGATTTTTTATAATAATATGTGGAAATTCGAATCATTGAATTAATATATGATATTATATATATTCTTTCATTCGGTGTTTAATTTGATTCATTATACAAATATAGTAATAATATTTACATCGGTG
Source organism: Hermatobates lingyangjiaoensis (assembly GCA_026182355.1). Taxonomy (NCBI): domain Eukaryota; kingdom Metazoa; phylum Arthropoda; class Insecta; order Hemiptera; family Hermatobatidae; genus Hermatobates; species Hermatobates lingyangjiaoensis. The sequence goes on from JAPFBL010000425.1 coordinate 32,202, forward strand.
ATATTCTTTTCATATGATATATTTACATCGGAATTTTCTAAAACCGTAACAATTGGTCTTCGTCAAAGTCAAAAACCCAACTGAAACACTAGATACAGAAAACATCTGCTGAGGGGTAGATAAGAGTGGGAGGGAAGAGTGGTATTTTAAAAGGGTGAAAGTGCAGGAAAGGACAAATGTCCAGAAAGGGATGTTTGGGGAAACAAAGGAGTACAGTAAGAAAGAGTAAAAAACTGTCCGCTAGCTGTCAACCTATATATATATATGATTGCACATATATAATATAATTGCACATATACTATATATACTAGTATATTTTTTATATTATATAATAGTGTGTAAACAATTTATACACATGATAAACGCCTTAAAATAATTGTCATCAAACAAATCGGTTATTAACAAAAAAAACAGTTAAAAATTCAAGTTAGATTGACATTATGTTACATGTTACCATAATATGATGTACCATGGATTGTTTGAAATCTAATTTTGGTAAGGGGACAACATTAGGGTATTGATCGGAAAAGGTTACTGATTCGTTAACAAGCGGGGGTCCGCCGGGGACGGTGTGATGTTATACAACCAGTCAGGTATTGTCTTGTTCAGCTGGCGCTCAGTGTGAGTTTGTTTGCTTTTCAATATGAAAGACAACGCTTTGTTTACAACATTTTATTTCTCCTTTGAACGTTTTTTTTTAAAAATCTTATAAATAGATACTTTAACCAATCGTGTAATTTAGGTCATTCACTTATTTGACATATGTAGATGAATCAAACATCTTCTGGGAACATTAATTATATCTGTTATTAACTTATATATATATATGTATTTATAAAAATATTATGCCGATTTCATGATTGGTTACCTTTTTAGAGAGTTTCTCTAATGCCCTACAGGCTCTTTTTAGTTGCTCGGGGAAAAAAAATCAACTGGCCCAAACTTTTGCTTTCATATATACACATTCTGGCACTATTTATATCTAACACTATTTAACAACTTACTAAATATTATGTTCAATAAAACAACGACATGTTTTGGTCTCGTAGAGCATCATCAGGCTAAGCTTGCGACTAAAGTATAGAGTATATTACAATGTAATGTCACATCGTGTGAGAGTCAATACACAAAACAGAAATATTTCTAGTTGGGGTTGAGACATCTGTTGGGTGGTTGATGACAAAGGATGGGGTGGTTCCAGGTATGTAGTGGTCATGCCCTGCAGTGGCATATATATGTATATTTCTATTTGGGGTTGAGACATATATATATATATATATATATATATATATAATATATATATATATATATATATATATATATATATAATTATATATATATAGTTAATATAGACAAGAAACATAGAGAAATCAAAAGAACACACTTACAGTCTCTAATTTTCGGTTTGAACCGTCTTCAGGAGAGATAAGAGAGGGAAACCATGCGCACTGGTTCAGAGACGGTTGGTTGGAGACGGTTCAAACCAAAAATTAGAGACTTTAAGTGTGTTATTTTGATTTCTCTATGTTTCTTTGTCTATATTAAACTATATTTGTCAGTTTTGAATCGTATTTCCAACGAAAAAGTATAAGCCTCAGTATGGAATCAGAAAAAGACTTTGATCTTTGAACCAAAACAAGAGGCCTTCGTCAGAGTCGCTTCTTTGACGAAAACCGCTTGTTTTGATTGAAAGATCTTAGTCTTGTTTATAAAATTTCGTTTTTATTTTACATGATTTTGACTAATTTAATGACTGTTTAACTGGATGATATTTTTTAAAATGATATTTTACTGCTCCGACTAGACGTCAAACAAGATGACATTCAGAAAAGAACACTAAAAGTGCCAAACATAAACACTTCGAAGTTTCAACAACCGTCGTCATCAAGAGTAAACTAGTTATACTTATCCTATAAAGACAACGCATGCCAAAATATTGCATTGTTTTATGTTTTTTTTTTTTAGTCCTAAATTTTTATACCACCAGTTATTTACTTGAAGCACATAATAACACTATGTAGGAAAGAAACATATTTAATTAATTGATTATCAAAGTAAATATATAAAGTTTGAATTAACCATATCATATGTATTATTTATTATATATATTTTAGTGTATTTTGTAAATACAGTAAATACCTCGTTGTTTGAACTACTTTGAACTCAAGAAAATCAAATTTCGAACAGGGTTGTCGAGAAAATTCTGACCCCAGAATTTGCAACGTAATTTTAAAAATCGAACAATTCTTCTAAAATTTTGGATCGAGGAAATGATACCAAAATGTTTAGTTTAATTTATTATTTTACTTTAGATTTATAGTTTTTTTAAACAATTTATATTGAGACCCTACAATATTCAAGTAAGTTAAAACTTGAGACACAAGTGAGATAGACCATTTTAGGATAGAAGATTAATCTGTGATACCAGTAATATTGGTTTCCCCGGTGCATGTGATCCACTAACTACTTGAATACATTTATGCAATATATCGAATACATTTGCATAACAGATTATTGTTGTAATAGTTGTAAACATTATTATTGATATGAATAATGCATTAGTAATCTTCAATGCATAAAATTATATATGATTTAATGATAAAGAAAAACTGTCTGAAAATGAGTATGACAGTTCAATATAAGCATTGATACATGGATAAATAAAAAAAAACATCCTTAGTTAATGCCTGAGGAAGAACACACGTGCTCGAAACGCGTTGTTTATAGCATTAAATTTTTATATGTGGTGACCGTTTCTTTAGCTTTTTACACTACAATAGTTCAAGTCTTTTTTTATGTTTTAGGTTTAACCGTTATCAGGAGAGAAAAAAGAGGGAAACCAAACAGACTGGTGCAGAGATGGTTTGGAAGATTGAATGAGTCAAGTTTTAAAGGTAACTATTTCAAGAAGTAAAATGCATTGTTTCCATTGATTGTCTATAGAATTTAAACCATTTGTTAGCATTGATATATTTATTGCAATCAAATAACAAAAATGCTACTCGATGAACAGGATATTTCTCTCTTGTTTCATAGGGAACAAAAACAAAACATTTTATACGGCTAAAGAGTAAAACGAAATAATAACGTTTTGTACAATGAAAAGAAAATACCCTGATTCGAAATTACCATTTGTAAAATTTTAGAAATTAAAAATAAAAAAAAAAATATTAATGGGGTATAATAGTGTGAAGTACATGCATATTATTATTACTACTGAGGTTAGTATGATTTATATTATTAATTATGGCAAACCGTCATACCACAGTAAGATGGTCCTGGAGTCGTTGGAGTGCTTTCGGACGTTGTCCATCAAGGATCGCAGCTAACCTGATGGACAACGTCCGAAAGCGATCATCTTTCGGACGTTGTCTATCAACGATCGCAGCTAACCTGATGGACAACGTCCAAAAGCGATCATCTTTCGGACGTTGTCTATCAACGATCGCAGCTAACCTGATGGACAACGTCCGAAAGCGATCATCTTTCGGACGTTGTCTATCAACGATCGCAGCTAACCTGATGGACAACGTCCGAAAGCGCTCATCTTTCGGATGTTGTCCATCAACGATCGCAGATAACCTGATGGACAACGTCCGAAAGCGATCATCTTTCGGATGTTGTCCATCAACGATCGCAGCTAACCTGATGGACAACGTCTGAAAGCGCTCCAACGACTCCAAGATCATCTTACGAGGTATGACGGTTTGCCATATTAATCATATAAATTATAATAGTGTGTCTAAAGAAAACTAATTGGTATAACAAAGATAGAAAACGATGGAAAAATGATTATATACTGGGTAGAAAGCAAAGGATAGTAAATAGTGTTTATTTAATAACATGAAATACAGAATTTGTTTTTTATGTAAGAAATTAATTCAAAATTGATAATCGATTGATGTTTTAAAAGTCAAAAAGAAAAAGAGCCTGTGATAATGGGAGAAGCTTACATTTCGATACAAGAGACTAGCGTTTTATCGATAATATGAGAAGAATCGATGTTTCAATGATAAGAGTCAGTGATTAGATAGATTCTGAACTCATCCTAAAATAATGTGCTATTTTTAGGTATAAAAAGTAAAAGCATATACAGTGGTACCTCGGGATACGAGTGCCCCAACATACGAGTTATTTGAGATACGAGCTGTCAAATGAGCGAAATTTTGTTTTGAAATACGAGTTAAAATTTGAGATACGAGGAATAGCCAATTGTACATAAATATGTACATTTCTTTTTTCTACGATGCTGCCTACGGCCCACTCAGTTCTCAGTTTACCTTTGAAAATTAGAAGTTCAATTCAATTGGAAGATGTTGGGAATGTGGGAGAGAGTTTCACAGTTCGTGGCAAAGAAACACCCCGAAAAGTTGCAACAGGTAGTACATCGGATCTATTTAATGAAACTTGCCTAACTCATTTCCGTAGCATTCTGAAAGGGTGGAAAAACAAACCTCCTTGGACAGTTTTTTTTTAATCTTGCGAAAAAGGCAAAGACCAGTGAAGAGAAAAACAGTAACTAAAATGAAGCATACAGTAGCATTTAAGTTAAGTCTAAGTCAAATTTAAATAACCAAAATACTAATTACATATGTACGTAAACTTAATAAAACCAGTTTTTCTAACCACCTCTACATTCTCTTTTATTATGTTTTTATACAATATTTGTCATTATAAATACATTTTTCTTATTCAAAATCATGTACCAAAAACAATCAGGGGTAAGTATTTTTGGGGCTGGAACGGATTAACGGCATTTCAATTGATTTCAATGGGGAAAATTGCTTTGAGATACGAGTAAATTGACATACGAGCAATGTTACGGAACGAATTAAACTCGTATCCCGAGGTACCACTGTACATGAAATAGACTTATTAACTCAAGCTTTATTAAATGTTAAATAGAGAATATAATGATGTCTAATTATGATGACTTTGATTTGTAGCTGTAATTTAATTACAGTAATTAGATATGCCCAATTATCAATATTATCACTTTATACCAGCTTATAGCAAACCTTTTGAGTTCAGCATGTCAAAATTTTGAAAAAAATAAGATATAATTTTCGTGTCGTGTCACACATCGGAAAAATAAAGACTAATATGAAAATATAAATATTTATTATTTTAGTAAATTATTTGTTTAACGCTATTTAAAATACAAAAACCAAAATGCAACATTTTAACAATCAGAATTTAGCATCTTCTTAGAATTTATAATTCCATATTAATATCAATATTAAAACAATGTATTTAAATGTTAAATTATTTTTTAATGCCATTTAAAATAGAATGGCAAATTTTACACCAAAATTATAAACCTGAATTTAGCATTTTTATATTAATAAATTAATAATAAAACATGTTTAAATGTTTTTAATATATATATTCGTTACGTAATATTATTGTATTTGTACATACACGTCTCGCCTCAAGAATGAAGTATTAATTATTATTTACAGATTTGATAATTATTATTATTATTATTAACCAATTTTGGCTGTTATGAGAGACAAATATATAAATTATGAATTTTTTTTTATCGTTGAAGATGCATGTCACCTTAAATAAGGTTGCGTGTCAAAACTGACACGCGTGTCATAGGTTTGCCGTCATTTCTTTATACCATTGTTTAAACCAAAGCGTGACACCTTTAGAAAGGTATAAAGATTAGTTACTAAACACAGTGATACTCAAAAACACTGTGACGCGTGATTCTTGAAGTGTGCTGTCAAATTATACGGATGCATACAGTAAAATAGCGGAAGAGACTTTTAGAGAATGCATTTTACTGCCTGAATATACATCGAGAAGAAATGTAGAAAGCAGAACGAAATACAGTTCTAGCTTCTAGATCAAGAAATGAGAGTCACGTTATCGTTTTTACACCCAAATAAAAATAAAGTTGCCAAAAAACACCAACCTCAAATATCGCATTAAATGTAGTTTGTGATTTATCATGAAATTATCATTTTAGTTACTTTGTCATAATATTTTACTTGATATTCCATTGAATGTTATTATCGTTTGGTATTTTTACAAAATATATCGTATTATAGCTATAATAGTTCATTAACTTTTTTTTTTTAATTTACTGATTGTTAGTGTGCCACCAAGTCAAAAAAAAAGTTAAGAATTATTGTACTAGCCAATGTGTGTTGGCTCAAAAAGATAACTTGTGCCAACTAGCCAATGTGTGTTGGCTCAAAAAGATAACTTGTGCCAACATCACTCCTGCCATACTTACGATACATTTTTATTATTGTTCGAAATTACAAGTACATAACCAAAGTATTACAAAATGTGAAAGAGTTACGATAAACCAGGGGGTGCTCAAATACGATAGTGGCAAAATATCTTATATTTAATATCTTAATTATAAGATATTAAATATAAGTCATGTGGAAAAGTTATAAAATCTATATGTATATGAGGTTAATTTAACTCAAGAAAAGTAAATAAATAGACATACCTCCAACACAACCAGCAAAGAAATCCAAAGCCATGACAAAGGGATTTGAAAAACCTATGTCCTTGGGAGGGAATGGCGGCAGCCAATGGGACATGGTCGACTTTGTGCTTTCCTGTAAACCACATATTAATTAAATCCATGTTAATCGACTAGTTAGCTGTGAGAATGGATAAACAAACTACTTTGACCTTACCTGCATTTGAAACAGTTTATAAAAAAAAAAAAAAAAAAAATTGTTCCGGAGTATTTATTTTATATCAGGGATAGAGTGAGGAAGCTAAAGGAGGAAACAGGCGTAGAGAGAACCTGCGATCTTTTGAATCACGTTGGTGCGGCCTTCTGCGGTTTGTTGATAAAAATGTTTTAAAATATACAAAATTGCAATTCTGGTAATAAAGTCCAAAAACAATTATGATATTTAAAGAATAAAATGTCATAATTGACTTTTTTTTTCTTTCTTGACAATAAATCAAGAAAATTAAAATCAATCATTACTTAAAAATTCTAAGCATTTAGAAAATCATTGTTCAGAGCTAACAAAAGTAATAAACAAGGATAGTGCAGAATTTTGAAAGACGCGAAACAGTTTTTAGATGCCCTGATCGTGTAATATAATAATATATTCAAGGATTTTACGATATAACTGTTATATAAGAATTCGTTTATTCTTTCGTTGTGGCCTTTTGGGGAAGTGGATGATGCTAAAATGGCCTTTACTCCAAAAAAAAGCCTCCCCATATCCATGCTTTAAAATAAACAAAGAGCAGTGAAGAGAAGTATTACAGGGGTAAAGAAACACAAGGGAAACGAAATAGTGAAGAAATAAATAGAAAAAAAAAAACTGAAAATTACAAATCATTGAAGGAAGAGTCAAAAAAATTAAGACTACTTCAAATATAATTGATATACACAATCTCAATGCTGCCAATTTTCATTCATCTTGAAATCCAGATTCACAACTCGCTTTTTATTTTCCACTTCTATTCACTTGCTGCCTGACCACGTGAAACACGAAAGGCCTCAGTGCGTTAATCCCCTACCATTTGTGGTGAGTTAGTTGAATATATATAAATATAGCCCTGATGACGGGGGATGTCGAAATATCGAAGTGAGTTCTGTAGTGACTTTTTCTGTCTTTCCTATGTGTTAATATATATATAATATGATATCATATATATATATATAATATAATATAATATATATATATTATATAATATATATGATTCGCGCTCCGTTCTTTGACGTGGGGAGATCTCTCTCACTTCGTTCCTCTCTTCTAGTCTACTCCTGATGACGAACAACAGTTCGAAATATTGAATTCTGTAAGTGTTCTTTTATTCTTTTTTCTGTGTTGTGCTTTGTGTAATTTAAAGTTTTAATATATATATACTTATACCAATAGGAAAGATCATAGGAAGTCACTACTTTGATATTTCGACATCCGTCATCAGGAAGGAGTGCAAAGTACTCGCGTTGAGAAGCAAACTGCTACTGGCCTCCAGAGTAACTCATGGAACCACCAAAATGCAGTGATACATATATATATATATATTAAAATGATATATATATCATTTATATATATAAACCAACAAATATATAAACCAACTGAGTTGGGTTTTTGACTCTGACGAAGACCGCTTGATACGGTTGAAAGATCTTAGTCTTGTTTTTCCATTTCTTATTGTGGTTTGATCATTGATTGTATTTTCACGTGTTTATGTGAAATCTTTTTATTTATATATTGATAAAAGTATCGACCGTGGAATAGAAACAATGTTCAATCGCCCTGTTTTTTGGAAATGATAGATGAATATAACTAAGTAGTGTTTTTTGTACTTAGAACCAATTTATTCTCATGTAACTTAAATAACCATTAGCACACTTTCCAAGCCCTGAAGATGATGTATAAATACATCGAAACGTCGGCCTAGGAAGGAGTTTATTTTCTTTTATTTGACCTAGCCCTCAATAACAAAAACATAGAATATAGTATATATATATATATATATATATATCAGTTGAATTATGTATCAAGCTTCTACTATAATGGGACTATAATAACTCACAGAATAATCAATCTAATTCAAATTAAATTGGATTAGATGATCTAAATACTGACAACAATAGTAACCGAGAATACTCATTCAATTACTGAATCATGAAACACTTACTATAAATAAACCTCCGGATATCGTCTATTGTCACATTCCAACAATAATTTGTATCAATGAATAATATGTATGTAATGTGGAAGTTTTTAGAGAAAGTCGAACAAATAAACTATTGTTAGTTTTTATTAAACTAGACAATTGTTTAATAGTCCTTTCATTGATTTACAATAAAAACACTCACTGTGATACACTGTACACTCACAAGTGATGTCAAGACAACGAACTGTGCAATCACAGGTCAACCAACCAGGCAGTCCTGGTTTCGTAAAAGAAACCACAGATCTAATGACAGTTATGAACTGTCCTAATAATATTTATTATTATTCTATAATTTCTAATCATACTTTGGAATACCACGTATCATCTCTGAATTTTTGGAAAAGAACCGTCAAAGACGGGCACGTCTGCTCGCTACACTCTAAAGTTTCAATACCCTCTCTCCCCCTCCCTCAATCCACCTCTCTCTCCCTCACCCCTTCCTCCTTTCCTCTCCCTCCTTCACTCTAACCCTCCCTCCCTCCCTCACTCTCTTCATCTCAACCTCCCTCACACAATCCTTTCTTTCCCACCCTCGCTCCTTCTCTTTCCCTCCCTCTCACATCCTTTTCTCCCTCTGACTCTCCCTCCCTCACTCCCCCGTTTCTTTTCCCTCTCTCTCCCCCTTCTCCCCACCCCTTTTTCCCTCTCTCTATCTCTCTCCCACCCTTTCTTTCTTTCCCTCTCTCTTCCTCTCACCCTCTCCCTCCCACCCCTCCCTCTCTCCCCTCCCCCTCTCACCCCTCCACTCCCTATCTCCCTCCCTCCCCTCCCTCACTCCCTCCCCTCCTCACTCCCCTCCCCTCCCTCACTCCCTCCCTCCCCTTCCTCTCACCCCTCTCACCCTATCTCCCTCCCTCCCCTCCCTCCTCTCCCTGGCTACCTCCCTCCCCTCCCTCACTCCATCCATCTCTCTCTCTCCCTTCATCTCTCACCCTCGCTAGTCCATATTATACTAGTATTTCAATAAGTCTAAAATCAACTAATTAATATATTTAATAATAGACTTTGAAAAAAAAATATTTTGATACAAATTATTTTCCGAAGGCGATAGTAAACTATATCTATAGATATATTTCAATATTCCCAGTGTCGTCATGCAAAATTCAATGAGCCTTGATATTTCTTTATCAGTTGTTATCTGTTTGATTAGTTGAAATATGTCTATTCGTGTAATATTTGCAGTTTTGGTTTGAAATATCTTAAGTTATTTTTATACTATTATTTTGTACTATCAACTACTGTACAGTCACCAGAGAATCAATCATCTATGCATTAATATACACATTATTTATATTGGGGGAATTTAACAAATTTACTTTTGCACACAAAACGAGTTTAATATCAAAGCGAATAACGCGTTTCGAAAACTTATGGTTCTTCTCAGGAGACTTCATAAATTTGGGAAATTCTCAAATATGATTAAATACCATACTATAACAGATTCTACAAGTAATGAACATTATTTTCTTATACTATCATCTATTATACAATCACCAGAGAATCTCCAATACACTATTATACACATAATTGGAGTCCTTGACATCGTATAGGCTCGGGACCGACGGTTTTACATCCTCTCCGAGGGACGAAGTGCTCAGATTTATTCATCACCCAGGTGAATAAATCGAGGGTCAGTTGGGAATCGAAACCCGGACCTACCAGTTCAAAGGCGAGTACGTTAACCATTGAATTAACCTGGCCCCTACTTATAGTAAAGTTGAGTGTAGGCTACTCCAATTTTTTTTTTTTTATATATGTTTTGGAAGGTGATATTTATTAACTGAATTTTGTGTATCGATTTACAATTAGACCTATTAAACTTGTACAATTAATAGTTTAAAGTTTTATCTGTTTATAATTTATTTTGAACAATGCATACATTTTGTAAATGCTGCTGCTATATGGGATAATACATTGCGGGAGAGATATCATTGTGAGTAATTTGTAAAGTTCTTTGAATAAATAATCACGGGCTGATTCCATATAATGGGTAATTCAAACAGGCATTTCACTCTCCTGCATTCATCAGGATTTCATATCTTCTTATGCAACTACCCCTATCAGTGACGCAGCAACAATTTTTACCCCCCAGTCACCATTCAAACACCACTCTAATTAGTCTCAGACTTTCATCTGATTACTGTACACCTGTACATATACAGTTCATCATCAAAGAAAACCAAAGATTTTTCAATACAAAAACTATCAATTCAAATCATAAAAAAACAGTGTTAAATTAAATTAACTAGCTAAGTAAAACAAAAATAATGAAGTTTCAACCTCTTTAAAAAAAAAAAATAGTTTTTAAAACTTTAAAACAAATTTATTTTTAATTTGTTAATATTACAGTTGAAAAATCTGTTTAAAAAGAATGTTACACATGTAAAATATAAAAATTTATTTTAGTATAAAAATTTCAGGTTTTTTTTATTCTTTTTTTATTATTTTTGTTTTTTTGCCCACTCTCAAAATGACCGCCCTCCCCCCCCCCCTTGCTATGCCACTGACGAACAATGTTGCCGCATACCTGCCCGGAATCAGAAGAACTGTTCTCTAGCTTACTCTTGGTGACTGGGCACGTGTGCGGCAACATTGTTGGGTCTCCAACCGTCTCTGTACCAGTACATTTGGTTTCTCTCTCTTATCTCTCCTGAAGGTGGTTCAAACCGAAAATTAGAGACTGTAACTGTGTGTTTATACGTATATATATATATATATATATATATATCAACTTTTTTTATGAAAATACGATCCGAAATGGACAAATACAGTTCAATGTACATAAAGAAACCATCCAACCGTCTCTGCACCAGTGCGCTTGGTTTCCCTTTCTTACCTCTCCTGAAGACGGTTCAACTGAAAATTAGAGACTGTAAGTGTGTGTTTTTAATTTCTCTACGTTTCTTTATGTACATTGAACTAATATATATAATATATATATATATATATATATATATGTAAATGTAATGAACTTGATACTTTCGTTACGAGGGCAATAGCCTCTTCAAAGAGGGTTGACAGCTAGCGGATAGTTTTTTTACTTTTTCTTACTGTACTCCTTTGTTTCCCCAAACATCCCTTTCTGGACATTTGTCCCTTCCTGCGCTTTCACCTTTTTAAAATACCACTTTTCCCTCCCACTCTTCTGAGCCCCTCACCGGATGTTTACTGCATATAGTGTTTCAGTTGGGTTTTTGACTCTGACAAAGACCGCTTGTTACGGTTGAAAGATCTTAGTCTTGTTTTCCCATTTCATATTGAGGTTTGATTATTGATTGTTATTTCACGTGTTTATGTAAAATCGTTTTATATATACATATGTATATAATATAAAAGTTAGTTGTAGTTCTAGTTTCAAACATATTTTGTTAAATAACTCCCTCACATTTTCATGGTACCAGCTTTTGGCACAGTCTCTTCAAGTTTCGACAGTCTTTTAATCTTTCCTCTTTCTTCACTCCAAAAGTATAATAAATTTTTAACCTTGAATGAACTATTTTCATCTTCAGAAAAATAATGGGTACGAGTATATTTATCGATTGCTAAGTTTATATAGGCAAGATAGAGTTGAAGGATTAGCCGGTCATCTTTCTTGCATATGAGAGAATTTTAGAGGATTAGAGTTAGGTGGTTGAACTCTCATTTTACCCGGATAATACAGGTCGGCCTGTTTGAAAACAACTTTAATATTTTATAAGGACTGCTGAGTTGAATATTTATTAATAGCTCTTATCCTAAATCATAATTGCTTCCATTAATTGCAATTTAAAATAGTCTTTTTCTCTCAACATAATTTTCGTTCAGTTAATCATCATCTCTCTTGTTAATTTTCCTTGTAAACTATTTTCCTTTGTTATTTTGGGAGTAGATTTTACTGGCAGTTTTTTTTTATCTACCAGAAATATTACTCTTTTTTTTATTCAAGGTTTTCACTAGCTGAAAGATGAATAGTCATTCTTTTGGACAATGAAAGCGCTCTCATTCTTTTATGGTTTTTTGCTCTTTGCAGCTTTTGATTTTACATAAGTACTCATAAGCAAGATTGGTTTCTTTCGACTCATTAGCGACTTTTGACTGTACTCCATTACCAGATTGCCTACTAAAGGACTTTAGTAATAAGTTATCAAAGTCACACTATTGTCACGCTTAATGCATTTAACATGGCTTTTTATAATAAACGTTCTTCATCAGGTTTATTCATCAGTATACTACTATAGTTTATGATTTGTGCCTGCTGTTAAGCTCTCATTGTCAGAGCTGTAATTTATTCTCCAAGTAGTAGTTTTAGAATACTGCCAAAATTTTTTGTTTAAGCAACCATTTTTAATTATTGCTTCATTGGTTAAAGAAATATTGTTGTTAAAAAGGTGGCAGAATGAAGCGGTTTTGTAAGTTCTATGAATGAGGAATCTGATAGTGGAGATACCTCATACCGGTCTGATAGTGGTCTTCATACCTTTGAGAACATTCACTCTTCACGTCTACGTTTAATTCTTCTTCTGCTTCACGTTGGCAGCACGTCTACGGTGCTGTATGACTTATTTCTCGAAATAGAACCTGCAGTACGTTCCTTTTTAGCTCGATGTTTATGTTAAGAAAGTTAATTTTCTTTTCTATTGCTGTTCCTATTGTAAGCTTGCGAAAGAAGTTTAATTCAAATGCAGATTTCAACTAGTCTTTTTCAATAATAAACAATATAATAAATAATAATCAACAATAACATACAAGAGATCACCCTTCAATCATATAAACAAATGATGATTTCCTAATAAAATTGAATTCATTAGTGCCGACAATCAAATTCACAATGGAAGAAGAAGTAAGGGGTAATTTGCTCTTCTTAGATGTCCTGATCCATAGGTTACCTAATGAGTTAAGCTTTAGTGTATATAGAAAACCTATGAATGTTCTTGCATATATTCACTTTTATTCTTCCCATCCAAAAAATGTCAAAAATTTCTGTTTTTAGAAATATGTTTCTGAGGGCGTTAAGAGTCTGCTCTCCTGAATTCCTTAATGAAGAGATTAACAACATTAGGTCAATTGCCCTTTCATTAAAATACCCCTCCTCTTATATCGATTTAGCTTTGAAGGGTGCTAAAAAAACTTTCTCTAATACTTCAACAGAGCCCTGTTCATTGTCAAATTCTATAGTTTTGCCATATCATGAGTTATACGACCCCCTTCCATGATTAGCCAAACAACTTGATTTTAATATAGTGTTTTCTAATCGTAATAACGTGGGTAATATTTAATAAAAATACTCTCCCAGCGAATTGGGTCCGCTGGTTTTTAAAATTCCGTGCAAAAATTGCCATAAAATTTATATTGGTCTCAATGGTAAATCATTAAAAACACGTGTAAAACAACACCAATCAACGTAAGTTAACAGTAAAAAATACTTTTCTTCATATAAAAATAAAATCACTAATTGATTGGACAGGAGCTAAATTTATTACTATAAAAAATCAATGTTAAGAAATATTATTGATTCTATAATTAATTTAATAGATCAAATATTATAAACATTAGTAAGGGTCTCTTCAAACTTGATACTTTCGTTACGAGGGCAATAGGCTCTTCTAGAGTTGACAGCTAACGCATAGTTTTTTATCTTTCTTACTGTACTTTTGTTTCCCCAAACATCCCTTTTGGGACATTAGTCCTTTCCTGCGCTTTCTCCTTTTAAAAATACACTCTTCCCTCCCACTCTTCTAACCCCTCACCAGTTTTTCTGCATCTAGTGTTTCAGTTAGGTTTTGACTCTGACGAAGACCGCTTGTTACGTTGAAATGATGTTATTAGTCTTTACCCGTTTTCGCATTCTTGTTGATTGTATTTAGTTTACTTTTAGTATTATATATATATATATATATATATAGTTAAATGACCTTTGTACCATGGCAAGAATATATTTCATTGATAATCTTTCAAGTTTTCTCACACTTGGTTGAATCTTTTCGTTTTAATGTTAAAATTGAATGCTATAGTGTTAATTGAAGTAATGCGTAGCGGTAGTTAATAGTGATAGTCTATTAAAAACTGAATAAGTCTGAAGATGTTCAAGGAGACAAAAGAATGCCAGTTTCAAGTAATTCGTTTGTAATAAATTTGTAAGTAATAATTCAAACGCAAATTACATTATGCAAGTAATATTGCTCAAATACGCAATATATTCATATACGCAAATTAAATTAAAACCAACTAACAACACCTACTTGCTAAACCTGTATGTTTTCAAAATAGATACGAACGTCTAAAGTGTAGTTTAGTCCTAAATCATCGGCTTAAAAGTTCGTGTAGTTTACTTCTACAACTTGAATATTCAATCGCAATTCAAAGTGCTTAGTTTATTTTAAGTTAGACATAAACATAATCTTAGTGTTTCCATCATGTTTTCAGCTCGCTATGTCTCATGGTGACTGAGTTTACTTGTGACAATATTTTGCGGACAAACCAACAAACCGACATACCATCAGACAGAAATTATTCTAAGATTAGATTAGGTTTCTGTAATGAATGAAACGTAAAGAAAACTTGAAATGAGTCAATTCTAGGCAATGTATAGACAAAACCTTTTTTTTTTATAAATATTTACATACTTGTGTTACTGTCGGCGGCAAGCACGCAAGCCATTGGGCTACTCTGGTTATATATCTTACTTTATTGCCAGTGTTTATATTACGCAAATATTAAATTAAAAAAAAAATGTTTATATATTATACATTTGCCCTACTATCATCGGCGAGCAAGCAAACCACTGGCTTTCCTGGCTCCAATTTTTGGAATTAAAGAATAATATTTTTTACATTATTCAGGTAATAAATAATATATATTATTATTCTGGGTCTCTGTCTCCACCGAAAATTGGTGAAAAAAGGAACAAATAAAATCAGGATCTTTATATATAGAGATTTAGTTAGTAGTAATTATTAATTTAAATTGTTCTCAATATAATTAGGTTTATACAAATATTTATGCAATGAGTAATAATATTTCACTGTAACTAAGTGCCAATTATTTTAAAATAGTTGCATTTATTTAATAGAGCTTTAATTGTCTCCTATTACATGGTATAAAAATATTATATTCAATTTTATTTTAAAGTTATTTGGATATTGTTTTGACTTAAATCGGAAGATATATTTTGATAGTCATCTGTTTTAATGCGGCAACGGAAGGAAGTATTTCCATTTGTTTTAATGCAGATATGATTTTAATTACTGCGTCATTTACAATGTCAACAATTGTCGGACTATGTAAATAAAAACTTTGGTCAACTAATCTATCTTGTACCACAAAAATGGAGAAAGTGTATTAGAGAAATCGAGAGATTCAGTAGGAAAGTTGTGAAATTAAAAATAGGAATACAATTTAACAAGACATATGTATAATATATCAATTATAATATATACTTGTATGGTTAATTATGATTGAACTTCATCCATCTGCATCTAGTTTTTATGTTTTTATATACACTTTTTAATATCTATATATATTATTCAATTTATTTAATTTATATATTTAAGTTTTATTCTCTATTTTTTTATAAAGCTTTTAGTCCATAATTCTTATTTATGTATCATTTCTTCTGTTTTTCATCTTTAAGTTTCTTATTTATTATTTAATTTTTTTTATTTTTTATAATACCATATATCAATTTAATCTTATTGATTCCTTGTTCTATTCATTTATTTCTCTGTGATTTTCCGGCCGCGTATGTGGCAACATTGTTGGTCTCCAACCGTCTCTGAACGTCAGTGCGCTTCAAGGAGACAAAAGAATGCCAGTTGAAAAAAATAAATTATTTGTATAAAACAATTTCAAGTGTGAGAAAACTTGAAGGATGGTCAGTGAACTATATTCATTCCATAGTACAAACGATATTTAACAACACATGTATGAAAGAAGGACTGCTTACCATATATACAAATATATATATATATATAAACACACACACACACACACACACACACACACACACACACACACACACACACACACACACACACACACACACAACAACACATACACACGTACTTAATTATGACAATTAATCACTACTGTACTATATTTCGTATTTAACTCGTATATATACTCACACCCAAAT
Organism: Hermatobates lingyangjiaoensis; assembly: GCA_026182355.1. Lineage (NCBI taxonomy): Eukaryota > Metazoa > Arthropoda > Insecta > Hemiptera > Hermatobatidae > Hermatobates > Hermatobates lingyangjiaoensis. The sequence goes on from JAPFBL010000425.1 coordinate 48,994, forward strand.
AAGCATGCATACACTCTCATTTAACTGTCTGTCTGTCTCTCTCTCTCGCTCTCTCTCTCTCTCTCTCTCACTATCTATCTCTCTCTATTTATCTCTCTCTTCCCCCTTCTCTCTTTCTTTCTCTCTCTCTCGCAGACATACATGATTAATTATGGTAATTATTCAGTTTATATTAAAATTTAGAATAACTATTAAATATTCCTTTCAGCAAAATTAAACTTCACTCAGGTGAACCAGGTAATGCATTATCATACCAAGTGGAAAAAGAATCAACAGAATTTCCATTTCCCACTGTTTTTAAATGATTTTAAGCCAAAGACTATGTAGTAGAGTTTATTATCAGTTCAGGAAAATAAACTAAATCCTGTTTTCCGATAACAGTATCTTGTTTAGAGGTAGAACAACAAGCAACTACGTGGTATTTAATAATCGGAGAATACAAAGTAAATAACATTGTTAACATGTTTAATGAGTTAAACAACACGTTTCTAACACTACCTATATGTTCTTCTTCAGGTTTGAATGTTTCATCCTAAAATACAATTACTAGTTTTAGATCTTTTTACGATTACTGGAGTAACTGTAAAGTTTCTAAAATTTACAAAACTGTAGTAACTGTAATTTAGAAATAAAATTTTTTTTTAAAAAAAATGAAAAGAAATAATTAACTTTCAATATACTAATATTTTATGCTTGAACCTGATTGGAAGCTATTATCATATATGAATTGTTCAATAATTTTCATTATTTTGTTTATTTTTCTTGAATTAGTGAATGGGGGGGGGGGGGGGGCATCTAGTTCAGTAGCAACGTGTCAGAGTCAAAACCCAACTAAAACACAAGATGTAAAAACATCATAGTAAAAAAACTATCTATTAGCTGTCAACCATCTTTGAAAATATATTTTCAAATTTCAAAGAAAAAACACCGAAGAAGTTACAATGCAATCTCATTTATGTCATCAAATGTAAAGACTGTGACAAGTGTTACCATGGAGAAACTAGTCGTTTTTTAAAGGAAAGGCTTTACCTACATAATTATTCAATTATAACAAATGATAAAAAAACTGAGTTGGGTTTTTGACTCAGACGAAGACCGCTAGTTACAGTTGAAAGATCTTAGTCTTGTTTTCCCATTTTCTTATTGTGGTTGATCATTGATCGTTATTTCACGTGTTTATGTGAAATCTTTATATATATATTTCACTTAATTAAACGAAACATGATTCAAACTGGACACAGTACGAGTTCAAAATTCAAGAAGAGTAACACACAGAGTTCCTTACTCTGTGTGTTACTCTTCTTGAATTTTGAACTCAATATATATATATATATATATATATATATATATATTGAAAACCGCAATAAGAAAATGGGAAAGCAAAACTAAGATCTTTCATACCGTAACAAGCGTCTTCGTCAGAGTAGTCAAAAATCCAACTGAGTCTCAAAACCCAACAGTTGGGATATTTTGACTCTGACGAAGACAGCTTGTTACGGTTGAAAGATCTTAGTCTTGCTTTCAACCATTAAAACTTATTGTAAGTTTAAATCATTGATTGTTATTTCACGTGTTTATGTGAAATCTTGTATATATATATATATATATATATATATATAAAAATTTCAAATAAACACGTGAAATAACACTCAATGATTAAACCACAATATGAAATGAGAAAAAAAATACTAAGATAAAAAAAGACCGTAACAAGTGGTCTTCGTCAATGTCAAAAACCTAACTGAAACACTAGATGCAGAAACATCTTGGTGAGGGGTTGAGAAGAGTGGGAGGAAGAGTGGTATTTTGAAAGGGTGTAAAGTACAGGAAAGGACAATAGTCCAGGCTAAGGGATGTTTAGGGAATTCAGTTGGGTTTTTGACTCTGTCGAAGACAGCTTGTTACGGTTGTAAGATCTCAATTTTTTTCCTCCATTTTATTTTGTTGTTTGATCATTGATTGTTATTTTTACGTGTTTTTATTGAGAAAAACTCTAGATAATATATATAAACTATATATATGTTATATATATTAAATATACTATATAAATATAATATAATAATTATATAGGGTTAAAGATGAAGATATGTATATTTGAAAGAAAACGGCAGCTTCCGCATTCACGACTTTAAGTACTCGTCCTTGGGATCCAGTTCTGACTATTTTCTCTATTGTAGTGAGAGCGAATTGTTCTCCATTTATTTTTTAATATGTTTTTTGTTTTTAACCTTTAATGACATGTCATAATCTATTTTAAAAAAGTATAGTTACCACCTTTCTTGGGAGTTCAAATTCAACTGATTTATGTATTAAAACACTTCAGTGACCGTATTTAAACAGATAAAAACACTTCAGTGACCGATAGCCTAAAGTGTTATAACATGTCATTAGGACAACTTTTGTGGAAACTTCCCTCCACTCAAAGAGAAATAGTCAGGAGACTGGAAAGGACGAGTATTAAAGTCGTGAATGCGGAAGCTGCCGTTTAGTTCAATCAAATATGTTTAAATGAGAATCTGCTGCCAACTTATACTATATATATATATATATATATATATATATATATATATATATATATATCAGGTTTGTCTATCAGCTATACAATTGAAATTCACTTAACAAATATTGCGACATAAATGTTTTTTTGTGAAGTGAGTTACGACTTGGTTAGGTGACGGTGCATATTGGACGGGTGTGGAAGATTTACTGTCTTACCCCTATCTCAATATTGCTTGAAAAGACTTCCTTCCTTTAGAATTTGCTTTTTGCAAAATGTTAACAATAAGCTACAATACCATCAGATAAATCATTCAACCAAAGCGTTATTTGATAAATTATAATATCCTCTATCCATAACATTGTATTTAACAAAATAAAAAACTTTTAGAAATTGAAACATTTTATTTAGAAATTATGGTTCATCAAAGTAACAATAATTTCTACAAGTTCTACGTATTAGAAGAGGCAAGGATAGCTTAGTTGTTTGCATGCTCGCCTCTGGACTCATGGATCAGGATTTAAACTTCCACTCTAGCCCTCGGTTTATTCACGATATAGATTATATATATATATATATATATATATATATATGGTCAAACCACAATAAGAAATGGGAAAACAAGATTAAGATCTTTCAACCGTAACAAGTGGTCTTCGTCAGAGTCAAAAACCCAACTGAACACTAGATGCAGAAAACATCTGGTGAGGAGTTGAGAAGAGTGATTCACCAGATGTTTTCTGCATCTAGTGTTCAGTTGGGTTTTTGACTCTGACGAAGACCGCTTGTTACTTTTGAAAGATCTTAGTCTTGTTTTCCCATTTCTTATTGTGGTTTGATCATTGATTGTTATTTCACGTGTTTATGTGAAATCTTTATATATATATAACAAAAGTTACAGCTAGAGAACACAAGAAAAAGGACTAACACTCACGAATCTCGATAATTCGATATATATAAGTTTCACGATGAATCACAAACACAGAACTAAGGAACAAACACACTTACTCTCTCTAATTTTCGGTTGAACCGTCATCAGGAGAGTTGAGATAGGGACACCAAGCGCACTTGTGAAGCGACGGTTGGAGACCCATAAAATTGGAGACAGTTTGTCTCCAACCGAAATTGACCAACTGTCTCCAATTTTATGGGGGGTCTCCACCGTCGCTTCACAAGTGCGCTTGGTGTCCCTATCTCAACTCTCCTGATGACGGTTCAATTGAAAATTAGAGACAGTAAGTGTGTTTGTTCCTTAGTTCTGTGTTTGTGATTCATCGTGAACTGTTTGTTGTCCTTTTGGATCGTTTTCCTATTAACAATATATATAGGTGTGTTATCTAATCGGGTTCGGTTAAATTTTCTAGGTTCAATAATCAAAGTCTCAATGCCGACGTTTCGGTTTTGTTTTAAAACCTTTTTAATAGGCAGAAGTAAGAATTTTTTTACTAAGAAAATGAAATTTACATTATTTAAAGAAACAACAATCTTAACCGGACAAAACCTTCCACTAGACTTATTATAGACAGTCTAAGTCTAGTCGAAGGTTTTCTCCGGTTAAGATTGTTGTTCCTTTAAATAATTTAAATTTCATTTTCTTAGTTAAAAAATTCTTATTTCTGCCTATGAAAAAGGTATTAAAACAAAATCGAAACGTCGTCAATGAGAGTTTGATTTTTGAACCTAGAAAATTTGACCGAATCCCGATTAGATAACACACCTATTCTATCAAACGGTCGATATATTATTGAATTTGTTATATATATGTGTATAGTGATATTATATATATATATATATATATATATATATATATATATATATATATATATATAGTTAAAAATTAGACCATATTTAGCTGAAACTTGCTTTTTCATAAGTTTCTCGAATTTCCGAAGAACTTATGAAACAGCAAGTTTCAGCTAAATATGGTCTAATTTTTTACAGTATGTGTATAAAAGAAAAACTGCTACCAAAATTTACATATATATATATACAAACACACACACACACACACACACAATATATATATATATATAATGAGTGTGTGTGTGTGTGTGTGTGTGTGTGTGTGTGTGTTTGTATATGTTTAACAGTAAAAAAGTGGCAAAAAATTAATATACGTAAAAAAATTTGTCTAGTTACTCATTGAACAAATAAATATGACCAAAATCATAGCATGATATATTAATATAAAATATCTAAAAACTAATATAACTCAAACTACTAAATATACATAATGAATATTTTTCCATTGTAATAATCCACTGTAAATAAAGAAAGTATATATATATTTTAATAGACTTACGCCATGGTGTCTTCACTGCCTTATAACTGTATTTCAGATAATAAGTTTGAAACAATGTTCGTTAAACAAATTATAAATACTGAAAATAACTCTAGAATAACACTGAAACGAATGAGTTTATCTTTAGAGTGACGTTTAATCTAAGGTCAAGTTAGATAGGTCAGTCTAAAACATTACAGCATTTTTTCTTTCTTTTTTTTTTTACTAATTGACCTTGATCATAAATCAATTGAAGAAAATTGCTAAGAGCAAAAGAAAGAATTTTTTTTTAAGAAAGAAATTTGTTTGGAATTATTGATTTATATAAATTTGTTGTGATGATTAGATAAGAGATATTGGCATAGCTTGGAGGGGCGGGGTGTGGTCTACCCCGGGTGGTACGTGCAAGGGGTGGCATTTAGAGGGAGTAGAGAGAGAAAGTAAAAGAAAATTAAGGATTTCTTCTAAGGATTTCTAAGTTTTCTTTTGTTTACTTACTTATTTTATTTTTGTTTGGTTTTTTTTTACTCATGCTAATAGTTTTTGTTTTCATTTCTTTTAATTTATTTTGCTTTTATTTCAATATCTATCCTTGCCTCCCCATTCCTCCGTAAGTTGGCTACACTGTTTGAGTATTTCTTCAAGAAAACCGGCCAGTCGTGGTCTGTCTGCGGGGAGACTCGTTTCTATCCTCTTGATGACGAGGCCATCGAAATATAGTAGTGAGGTCTGTTTCATTTCTGTGTGTTCTTTATGTCAATGTCGTTTATGTATATATATATATATATATATATATATATATATATATATATATATATATATATACAGCTTGTGAGTAAAATACATTATTATTTAGTGATCTGCAGAATCATTTCTTCGATGTTTCTGGGATAACTCCTCTATGAAATCTCGCCCTACTAAAGAAAACTAGTTGGAAAACTAGAAAACACCAGTAAAAAAGTCGTGAATACGGAAGCTGCCGTCTATTTTAATAATACATATATACATACATAATAGTGGCTGCTCAAGATTGTGCCACTTTTTGTTCCAAGTCATTCAATCCAGTATGATCAGGCGATAAGAGTCTGGGTTATCATTCTACCGATAACCAAGTCTCCGCGCAATGATGAAGCAATTCATCTCATCGCGAGCTCTCTGCTGGTGGTCTAAGTTGCAATGTTTGTTGAATTTTCCTTATCGAAAAAAAAAACAAATAAAATGTATTCATTGCTCAGTTTTTTATTTCAATATCTTTGAAATAAATTCTTTGAGGAGATATTTGTTACTGAGGTACATATTATAAACTCAAAGGTTGAAATATACCAGAAAAAGAGGGTTTTAGAAAAGTTTTTGTTTTTTTGTCATTGACCTATGGTGCTCAAATGTGAACAATAACAGTAATGAATATGACGACAATTTCAAACCACACAAAGGAGCAATGGAGAGAAGCTTACTAGGGATTTAAGATACATGACAAAATAAGGCGTGAAATAAATAAAAAGACAGGAATAGAAAATACTTAGATAAAATAAAATGGAAGTGGGCTGTACATGTCATGACAATGAAGAACGATAAATAGGCAAAAATAATTACTCAATGGTGTCCTAGAGAAGCTAGAAGAAAAGTGGGAAGACAAAGAAGATGAAGGGAAAATTAATTTAAAGAAACAGCGGGACCAATGTGGTTCAGAGTCTCTCTAGAAGGTAGAAAATGGATGGAGTTGAGAGAAACCTATGTCCAGAAACGATACTTCTGACTCTCCACACAAAAGAAGGTTTTTTTCTTCAAACTAAGCGTTCCAAACACTTCATATTAATCATCAGGTAAACTGATGCACGTGTTGTCATTCACATTGATTACCTCGAAAAAGGTAAAACAATCATCGGCGAATATTATTCAAAGCTTTTGAACAGATTCGACGTTGATTTAAAGCAAAAACGGCCGCATTTGGCATAGAAGAAAGTGCTGTTCCATCAAGACAACGCACGTGTGCACACTTGTCTAGTCACGATGGCCAAAATCCATAATTGAGATACGAACTGCTACCCCATCCAGCATATTCTCCTGCTTTAGCCCCCTGCGACTATTTTCTGTTTCTAAACCTAAATAAATGGCTGGATGGCACGAGATTTGAGTCGAATGAACAAATCATTACTGAAACTAACGCGTATTTTGAGAGCTTTGAGAAAACGTATTATTTGGAGGAATTAAAAAAAAAAAGAAAAACGCTGGACTAAATGTATCGAGCTAAAAGGTGACTATGTAGGAAAATAAAATGTTTCTTTGCCGAAAAAATTTTGTTTTATTCAAAAAGTCTCAGACTTATCAAACTGCCCTCGTAATAACTAGGCGGTGTAATACAACCAGTATACCAGATTGAAATGCAACAAAGTAATAATTACTACACTTATGGTTGATTCTTGGCTATAATATTCATAAACAGATATGCAATTATGGCAGTTTTAAGTGAAACAACAAACAAATTATGGCGACGTTTCATCAAATATAATCTACATTATCAAGTCCATTGAAAGAATACAAACAATATTCAAATTAATTTATGCTGTCGTTTTTATGATATTAGAAATTAAAGAAATAATTACTTTGATTAATTTGCGAATAATTTAATGTAAAAAAAAATTTTTAACGATAACTGCCAAATCATAAATAGGCCATACTTTCGTTTCTTGTTTAGCGTAAAATAGTAACATCACTTAGTTTGGGAGGCCAGGTTAGCTCAGTGTTTAATGTACTCGCCTCTGGACTTGTATGTCCGGGGTTCGACACCTACCTGGCCATCGTTTTTTTTTCATGTGGGAAAATAAATCTAAGAACCTCGTCTCTTTGATTTGTTCATTCGATTTTTTCACGTGGGAGGTGAATAAATCTGAGCATGTCGTCCGTTAAATCTGTCATATGTTAAACTGTCAGTCTCGAGCTTTCACAATGCCAGATACTCGTTAAAGATCGCTACTCTAAATAAACTTTTGAGCTTAGGAAAAATATAAGACTCTTAATGTAGAATCAACAGGTAAAGTGGCTCACCCATTACTAAAATGGGTGCCAAATATTAAATGAGTCAGAATTTAGACCCCTAAGACAGCACTAAAAGGTGAAAGCCTTATAAGTGTGGGGGCGTTGGAAAATAAACAATTTAGAGTAGTTGTTGGATAGAGAAAAAGTAAAAAAAATAGCCTACTCGTTAGTATAATATCGTTGAATAATAAGAAGATAAGAAGAGTTTTAAATACGCCAGTCATTCAGTAATTAAGAAGGTAAATTAGTCTGGAAAAAGAATAGATGGAAGGAAAAGTTGGGTACTTTTAGGATTAAGAAGTTGGCATCACTGGGATGAGCCCTGTGTCACAGTTGAGATTCCACTCTGACCAAGACCGCTTGAAACTATTGAAAGATTTGTCTTCTTTCTGATTTCATATTGTGGTTTGAACAAATTTACATTTTCATGTGAAGTTTATTTCATGATATGTTTTGATAGAAATTAATATCAAAACACATTAATTATTAAACGGAATAATTAAAAAAGTTTTCACGTCATTATCGTTTTACAAGATGATTTATTAAACTTATTAATTTATGAAAATAATAATATAATTTATTTATTATTGACAGTTTTGTTTTGTAATGAGTTGCCGATATAATGAGGGCTTCCAATTAAAACTGTAAATAATTTTGTTTGATTTATATTATTTGGTAATTTTAATTTAAGTTATATAAACAAATATTGAAAGTTCTTTTATTGTTAATTTAATACAGTATTATTCTTTATCGATGTTTAGTCCAGAACTATACTGGATCAAACCTCGATGAAGAAAAATACTGTAGAGTACATGAGGTCGAGATAAAGAAACATTGTTTAACCAAAAAATGTATTTATTTATTTATCGACATATATGTATAAATATATGTGTTCTCTAATCCTTTGTTTGTAGGCCAATGAAAAAGGTTTTAAATAAAACCGAAACGTTGGCAACAAGAGTTTAATTTTTTATCCTGGATAATTGACCGAACCCCGATTAGAGATCACACCTATTCTATCAAACGGTCGATAATATATATATATATATATATATATATATATATATATGCTTAATATATATATATACGAGTTCGAGATTAACAAAGAGCAACACACAAAGTAGGGAAACACATTTACAGACTCAAATTTTTGGGTAATCCGTCTTTAGGAGAAAAGAGAATGGGAGACCAAGCACGTTGTAGACGCAACGGCAAGTAACCAACCCCAAGTAACAAACAAATATAATATATATATATATATATATATTTGTTTGTATATATGTATTGGGTCTCCAACCGACGCTTCGCAAGTGTACTTGGTGTCCTTATCTCTACTCCCTTGATGACGTTTCAACCAAAAATTAGAGACTATAAGTGTGTTCGTATTTTATTCTGTGTCTATGGTTTACTGTAAAAATTAAATCTTGTTAAATTGTATGCCTATTTTAATTTTAGAACTTTTCTACTGAGTCTCTCAATTTCTCTAATACACTTTCTCTATGTTTGTTGTACAAGATAGATTAGTTGGCCAGAATTTTGTGAAATTGAAAATAGTTACACAATTTATCAAAACATGTGTAAATGAAGGTCTGCTTCCGAAGTATACAAATATATATATATATATAAAAGATTTCACATAAACACGTGAAATAACAATCAATGATCAAACCACAATAAGAAATGGGAAAACAAGACTAAGATCTTTCAACCGTAACAAGCGGCCTTCGTCAGAGTCAAAAACCCAACTGGGTTCTTTCCCATTTTCTTATTGTGGTTTGATCATTGAATATATATATATATATATATATATATATAATAGTTTAATTCCCAAAGTTAACTCGATATTATTGCTGGCACATTATTAAACTGGATGCCAAATAATAAATGAGCCAAACTTCTCCCCTCTAGAACAGAACCAACAGATCAAAGCCTATAACTCTGGAAATTGGAAAACAAATAAAAAAAAAATTCAGTCAAATCTCTAAACGCTCATTATTTCGACGCATATATAGCATATAAATTAAATTTGTCTTTTATTATTTTATATATATATAATAGTTTAATTTCCAAAACGGCTCTTATTAATCATATAAATTCAATATAACTGAACTTGATGCGAGGGAATTGTTATTTATATATGATAAAATGTCTCTGGTAAACTGATATTTGTTTATTTGTCATTTTCAAGCCAATATTGACAAGGAATAATATATTCATAAACTAACTGGTAAAAGGTTTGAGTTAAAAAGCAATACTTCTATTATATTTCATTTCTTTGTCACTTTTATTCAATGAATGCAACTTTTGAATAAATATAAAAAGATTATAAAAGTTGCCTTAAACTCTTATTCAAATATAACTTAATATTTTTTTTTATTTTTTTTTTTTTGAAAGTTACTGGTAAAATAAAATACCTCAGAATCCATTTGCAGTTCAATAGAGTTCTGTATTTTAGTAAGATAGACAACATTGTGTTTTTTTTTTTTCAATCGTGGTTTCTTGACAAAGGAAATCAATACTTTTCTTTATGTAAAGGTCGGTCACATTTTTTTTTTAATTTTCACAAAACCCCACAGTAGCTATGTAAAACATGTCACCAGAATAATTTATAATCTGTGTATACTTATTTCTTTAATAGTTATATTTTACTAATTTAGTTTTTTTTTCTAATATATCTTTATTGTTGAGGAATCCTAGATGATATATTTAAGTAATATATAATCTATATACTATATATATTCTATATATCTGCTATATATATACTATATACTATAATCTATATATATAAAAATGAATGTGTATCTGTCTGTCTGTACTCGATAAATTCAAAAACCATACATCCAATCGCCGTGAAAATTTGGGAAATTATTAGGTATATCTCCAGAAAGATTTATGTAATTTTTTTTTAAAATCAGAGTTGTGGTTCAGGTGCTATCGAACAAATATCCCAAAAATCATAATAGACAAGGTTTGCTGTATAACCTGTTTCTTTACATTTTAACTAATTGGTAATGGCGGCCGCAGGTAGGTTATTCCTTATGAATAACCAACTTCTAATATTTCCAAATGCTTTATTCAATTAGAAACATCCAAGTACCAGAAATTTTATTATTGTTTTCAGATTGATATTAAAGACAATTATTGTAATTATATATGAATTTCTTATTACCTTTAACAATGCTTTAGTTATTAGCAATAGTTTACCATTAACTTTTCTTATCTAATTGGTTTAACTTGCTTTAAGCATTAAAGAAAGTCATGCGTTAAATAATATCTTATTAACTTTAAGTATGCATGATATTATTACGAATATTAATGATAGTATTTGAGCCATAATTCAAATCTTTTGGCTAAAGTATTGTTAAAGTTTAATAGATTTAAGGCTTGCTTATTTATTTCTGATTGATTAATATGTTTAGGGGGTTATTTTTATTTCACGAGTTTATTGTGAATATTCTCATTCGGTAGCATAGGTCATAAATTGTTGTAAATGTTATAAGAGTAATAATATATCAGGTAATAACAGCCACCTCCATATTCTGGAGGCGTTCTGTATTCAAGATGTTCAACCCTCATTGAATACCCAATCAAATGCTAATTACATTACACCTAGCTATAGAACCTTTAGACAGTGCATTCAAAATAATCAAACAAACCCCATAGTTGATGGGGCATGAATCAGCCGAGTAACAGTCTTGCAACCTCCACCTCATCAGGTTATCTTGAGTTTTCACCACTAATACGATGCTTTAGTTTATTGTGTTTACTCCTTACCTCATTTTCTTTTTTTCTTTATTTAATGATGTAAGCTATTTTCATTTTGTACCTGAACATGATTAGTGATAATCGAAAGATTGTAATTAATTGATAGACATAATATTATATTATTTTGAATACATGTATATTGTTAATATCACTGAGGTTATTATGATTTATATTAGAAATAGGTAAAACCGTCATACCTTGTAAGATGATGTTGGAGTCGTTGGAGCGCTTTCGGACGTTGTCCATCTTCGATCGCAACAAAACTACTGAGCAGTTATATAGGAGGTTGGTTATCTCTCAAGTCCACTGCTGTCCTGATATTATTATTATTATTATTATTTTATTTGAAAAAAAAGTGGAGCGTATAAAATAAAATGTAATGATTGTAACCAAATATATATTGCACAGACGGGAAGAACCCTAAAAATAAGATTTAAAGAACATCTTAAGGACTATTTAAATAATACAAATAAATCAAATTTTGCAAACCACCTGACTGAATAAGGACATACACCTGACAGCTTAAAAAACACAATGGACTTACTACAAAAAGGACAGAGACTCAACATAACTGAACAGATAGAAATATATAAACATAAAAATGCGGGTAACTTAATAAATGAACAAATAAATTACCAATCCGATATTTTATGTAAATCACTAATAAAAATAAAAAGATAACTGGACAGACAGGATGACGAAGTTAAAAAATATAAAAAAAACAAAACTAGATAATAGCTAAAAACTAAAAAATCAAAATAACTAAATAAAATAAAAAAAAATAATGATTATATCAAGACAGCAGTGGACTTGACAGATAACCAACCCCCTATATAACAGCTCAGTAGGTTTGTTGCGATCGAAGAAGTACAACGTTCGATCGTAAAGCGCTCCAACGACTCCATGATCATCTTACAAGCTATGACAGTTTTACCTATTTCTAATATAAATTATTTTATTTTGACTAAAGAGTTAAGTTATTGTGATAAGAAGTGTTTTTAATAAGTCTTTAAGACAACTTCTTGGGACACTTCCCACCACGCAGCGAAAATATTTATGAGACCAGACTCATGATCTAGTCGTCTAGACTAGCATGAAGGTCGTGAATGCAGAAGTGCCGTATACTTCAATGAAATAAGTTTAAAAGAAAATATTCTTGCTACTTAAACTATTATATACATACATATATATTGGTATAAAATGGAAGCAGATCCTCTTTCAAACAGGTATCATTAAAATGAACCGCAATCTCGGCATTCACGATCTTAAGACTGACATATATATGTATGTATGTATGTATGTATGTACAAAACTCTGAATAAGAGTTTAATTTGAACCTGAAGAACTGACTGAGTCCCGATGAACTATAGTTTTGTTTCTATTCCATGGTCAATACTTTCATCACTATCTATCTATATATATATATATATATATATATAATCAACAGAAAAACGATTCACAAAGGGCAACAAACGTTTCTCAGAAAGAAATAGACACAGAGTAAGGATATTTCTCAGTTATTCTCTTATTCCTAGTTCATTTTTCTTACTTGACTTGAACCGGGCACGAAACCGGTTCAGTTTTCTCCAACCGCCACTTCACAAGTGCGTATTGTGTCCCTATCTCTACTCTCCTGATGATAGTTGTACCAAAAATTAGAGCCTGTAAGTGTGTTTTTCTATTTACTGTGTACCTATAGTTTACCTTGAAATGTATTCTTTCAATTTTAATCGTTACCTGTCTTCCGAGCGACTGACATCTGCCTTCCTGATGACGAGGCCATCGAATATAGTATTATAGTATTCAGTTACTATGATATCTTTTCCGTGTGTTCCTTTTTGTAAATCATGTATATATATATATATATATACTTTTTTGATAAAAATACGATCCGACATGGACAAATACAGTTCAATGTACATAAAGAAACGTAGAGAAATTAAAAACACTCTCCAATCGTCTCTGTACCAGTGCGCTTGGTTTCCTTTTCTTATCTCTCCTGAAGACGGTTCAACCGAAAATTAGAGACTGTAAGTGTGTGTTTTTAATTGCTCTACGTTTCTTTATGCACATTGAACTGTATATATATATATATATAATATATACATGATTCATCAAATCATATATATATTTAGACAAATATGTGGCTATCAATTAAAAGTAGCCATAAAATATTTTTGCGACATTTGTGGAAAACACATTATATATAAGTGAAGCGCAGGGTTCTCTATTTGAATGTGACTAAGTAAAGCAAAGTTGAATTCATTTGAGGCTCAAGATTTAGAATTAAGCTGATTAAGGGTTGGTAGGGTAGCAGGTTAAAGAATAAATTAAACAACCATTTCTAATTTCAGTCTTCGTCTCCTTCCAACAGGCGAGTCTTAGGAGTGCCTCTTCTAGACAATTATAAACACCATTTCTTCTTCTATTTTTTTTTTCTTCAAAATTTCAATATTATTTTTTTAACAGAAATTTTGTTCGTAAATTACTATAAAATATACATCTATTTATTAATCTTTATATAATATTGTCTTAATATTTTTTTATTTAAATTTTATAATTTTTTTTCGATGAAAATAAGATCCGAAACAGATAAATAAAGTTCAATGTACATAAAAAAAAACATAGAAACATTAAAAACACACTCTTATAGTCTAAGTTTTGGTTGAACCGTCTTCAGGAAAGATAATAGAGGGGAACCAATCGCACTGGTACAATATATACAGGAGCGGTTGGCTTCCCTCTCTAATCTCTCCTGAAGATGGTTCAAACCAGAAATTAGAGACTGTAAGGATGTTATTTATTTACTGTTTACCTATAGTTTACTCTGAAACATTTGTTGTTTTTTTTGAATTGATTCCTTGATGGTTATATATTTAAAACTTTACATGGACTATGTTTATCAAAGTTAAATCAACTGATTAAACTGATATGTTTATCAAAGTTAAATCAACTGATTAAACTGATATGTTTATCAAAATTAAATACTAATTAAAAATATTAATTCAATCAAAATAGTTGGTTTTTAATTAATAATTAGTACGTCGAAACCTACAATTGGTTTCATCACTGCGTAAACATATTGTAGTCACAATTATTCACCCCCTGAAAATCCAAAATCCACCCCAGGAATTAATTTCACCCCCCATTGAGAACCCTTGTCCTAAGAGTACTGTAGTCCTAATTTGTTTTTCTTACCTTATCATTGTTAGTGAATGTCACCAATGACTTATCTGTGCTTATCTTTTTCTTATCTTATCATTGTTAGTGAATGTCACCAATGACTTATCTGAGCTTATCTTTTTCTTATCTTATCATTGTTAGTGAATGTCACCAATGACTTATCTGAGCTTATCTTTTTCTTATCTTATCATTGTTAGTGAATGTCACCAATGACTTATCTGTGCTTATCTGATCATTGCTATGATGTCACATTGACTTATCTGTGCTTATCTTTTTCTTATCTTATCATTGTTAGTGAATGTCACCAATGACTTATCTGTGCTTATCTTTTTCTTATCTTATCATTGTTAGTGAATGTCACCAATGACTTATCTGTGCTTATCTGATCATTGCTAGTGAATGTCACCAATGACTTATCTGTGCTTATCTTTTTCTTATCTTATCATTGTTAGTGAATGTCACCAATGACTTATCTGTGTTTATCTTTTTCTTATCTTATCATTCTTAGTGAATATCACCAATGACTTATCTGTGCTTATCTGTTTCTTATCTTATCATTGTTAGTGATTGTCACCAATGACTTATCTGTGCTGTTGAAAAGAGATATCAACGAACTGGCTACAACAACAAAATATCACATATTTGTTAGCATCCTTATTTTAAATTTAGTTAAGTAATACTTTATTTAATCCTAGAACAACAACAACAAAATCACACTCTCCATTTATTATTATGAGTGTGATAAAAACTTGGGTTAGAAGCAGTCTAACCTAAGATATGTTGTTTGTTATTCCCAATGCAAGAAACAAAAAAAAAACGCAATAAGCAACAAACAACAAATAAAATGAAAGAAAACCAAAAATAGATACTGTTATTTTTTCTTTTCAAAAATAAAACAAAACACTGTCTATTATTGTTTTTCTTTAATTTTATTTGCTTGTTTGTTGCTTATTGTGTTTTTTTTTGTTTTCTATTGGTTGATATTCTATGAATGTATTTGTTTTCAGTATATATGTTTTCAATAAATTGTTTTTAACTTTGAAAAAAAAAATGCCTAAACAGTTTTTGGCAAAAACGTCAGCCTATAATCAGAAGTGGTTAATTCTTTGGACGAAATAATTAAAGAAAGCCCCCTTTTCGAATTTATAAGAATCCATATACGAGAAGCTATATGAATACTACTATATTTACTCTTAAAACAACAAAAGTAAATAAGATTACGAGTATGATAAGGTTGACAGTATTGCAATTACAGATGATGTAGACAGATGACGTGGAATGAGTTGACAACTTGGAAGGCAGTTTTCTAAATTAAGAAGTAGATGAGCTTGAAGTGACCAGCATAAGGTCTGTCCACCCAAGGGGTCTTTAATTAGAAAGGCGACCGACATCTCTGAAAAGCCAACTGGACATTCCAGGCTACCACCCCTTAATAACAACCCTTACACATATTATATATATGATTAAACCACAATAAGAATGGGAAAACAAGACTAAGATCTTTCAACCGTAACAATCGTCTTCGTCAGAGTCAAAAACCCAACTGAGTTGGGTTATGACTTGACGAAGACCGCTTGTTACGTGAAAGTCTTTCTTGTTTTCCTTCTTATTGTGGTTTAATCATGATTGTTATTTCACGTGTTTATGTGAAATCTTTTTATATTAATATATATAATAATAACGCGCTCCGTTCTTCGACGTGGGGAACTCTTCACTTCGTCCTCTTTCTAGTCTACTCTGATGACGAACAACAGTTCGAAATATTGAATTCTGTAAGTGTTCTTTTTATTCTTATTTCTGTGTCGTGCTTGTGGAATTTAACTTAATAATATACAAGATGAAAATTCTATAAGATCTTTTACTCTTCTTTTTTTCCTATTTCATATTGTGGTTTGGACATTGATTGTTCTTTTGGTTTCCGGTGAAATATTACTTTCATACTATATTTATTGATCACAATTTTAAACGGGAAAACAAGACTAAGGTCTTTCAACGCTAACAAGCGTTGTATAGCTTGTGATAATATAATAAATTTAATATATCAAATATTATTAACATTAGTAACGGTCTCTTTAAACTTGATACTTTCGTTACGAGGGCAATAGCCTCTTCAAAGAGGGTCGACAGCTAGCGGATAGTTTTTTACTTTTTCTTACTGTACTCCTTTGTTTCCCCAAACATTCCTTTTCTGGACATTAGTCCTTTCCTGCGCTTTCACCCTTTTAAAATACCACTCTTCCCTCCCACTCTTCTCAACTCCTCACCAGATGTTTTCTGCATCTGGTGTTTCAATTGGGTTTTTGGCTCTGACAAAGACCGCTTGTTACGGTTGAAAGATCTTAGTCTTGTTTTCCCATTTCTTATTGTGGTTTGATCATTGATAGTATATATTTAATCAATATTCAATATAATAATATAGCTAAATGTTTTGTTTAATTTATTATTTTTCTTCTTGTATTCTTGTTTCCTTTATTTATTCTATATTAATTTTTTTATAATCTTATTATTAGAAATCATATATTTCTGCTTATTTATTTAAATTGTATATATTTAATTATTTTCTTAAAAAATTAAAATACCAGAAGAATATCACAATGAATAAGGAAACAAACTATCCTTATTTAAGATAATCGGTCTCCAAGAATGCCGTTAACCGTAAACATTACCGTAAATCATTAAGCTACACTAGGCAAACCATTTTATTTGTTTACTGTTTTTTTTTTCCTTTTTTCTTTGTTGTTTAAATCGATCTCATAGCGGGTGATAATGTCAGCCGTTTACCAGCTTTTTGTTTGATCGGTGATTCTACAGATTTTACATTGTGAGTTCTAAATTTTGCCTAACTCAAGTGTATTTCGAGATCTTTAACAAGTACCTGATATCGGACAGGCTCATGACCAACGGCTTAACGTCCTCTCCGAGGGACGACGTGCTCAGATTTATTCACCTCCCGCGTGAATAAATCGAGAGCCAGGTGGAGATCCGAAGCCCGGACTACTATATTATTTAATTTAAATTAAACGTATCATTTTGACTCGCCACTTATTGTAATTCATTAATATGTTGAATATAGGTACATAAGGATAAATAATCTACTTCAGTTAGTTGATGCTTTTAATTGAGTTAATTAAATTACATATATATTAAGGTAATTCAGATGAATTGTGGGTAACATTGTTTTTTTTTTTAAGTCCTGTTGGTTAGTCCTTTTTGCAATGGTAACATGCACAGCTTTTGGCTGATTTGAAAACTAAATGCCTTGGCCCTTCTAAACAGAGAACTTTCACCTCAATCTGAAACAAACAAAAAAATTAAATTAAAGTTCTTACCAATTGTTTAGGTTTATTTGTTGTTTGTCTTCTGTTGGTCTTATTAAGGAGTGGAATACTTGTTTTCTTTCATAGGAAGGTTTTATATCATCAATGATAAATCAATGACGTCGTGTTGTTTTTTTCATATTCTTTTCACTTAATCGTTTGATTTAAATACATATATAAACTAGAGTTTTCAAAAGACACATACATACTATATTTGGATGTCCTCGTCGTCAGGAATAGATGTGAATCGCTCCAAAAGCTGATAACTTTCTCCTGTACCTTTATCTATTCCGTACGAGGACATCCAAATATAGTAGTGAGTTTCAGTGATTGCATTTCTGTGTGTTCTTCCCTCCTTGAAAAGAATCACAAATACATATTTTTTAAATGATTTTTAAAACTTCACCGCTTAAAATCAACGAGTTAAAGCAGTGAAGTTGTTTTTTTTTCATGTTAAAGCTTATATTCTTTTACTTTTGAAAGTTGTTTAGCTACTAAAGAAAAGTAAAAGCAAAAGCAAAGACAAAGTAGTGTATGTTATTATCAATGAGGAGCTTTCTCTTTTATAAATAAACAAAAGACCGGCTCGGGCAAAACAAACGGCTCTTGTAAGCTAGTTTGGCACGTGATAAATGCTACCCCCAGTGACAAATTGAAGGTTTTGTCCTTGTGTTCACTTCATAATTGCTTATTCATTCAATCACAGGCCCCTTTCAAATTGACCAAATAGAACGATTCTATTTCGATAATCCTATTTATTATGTTTTCCGCAAACGAATTACTTTATATATATATATTCTATTGTAATTATAGATGTCATCTTTGATAAAATGTATAAGCGAATATTATTTGAAAGAGAATTGTTATAAATATGCAGGTATTGTATAATAGTTTATACTCTCGACTATTAAAATACATAAACTCGACAAAACGTTTCGTTATATATTTATTATAATGATCTATTGAAATATTTTCTTAAACTCTCTTTTTAGGATTCGTGTTTTTCCTTTCTGTTTATCAATATGTTTATTTCACTCTTATCTTTTACCCATATCCTTTTACTTCTTTCTCCCTCTCTCACTAACCCCCTCTCTCTCCCTCCATCCATCCCTCTCCTTCCTTCCCTTTCCTCTCTCTTTCCTCTCTCCTCTCCTCTTCCTTTCCCTCTCCTTTCTTCCCTCTCTCCTCTCCTCTCATCTCTCCCTCTTCCCTCTCTCCTCTCCTTACCTTCCCTTCCTCCCTCTCTCCTCCCTCCCTCTCTCTCTTCCTTCCTTTTCCTCTCCTCTCTCCTCCTTCCCTCTCCCTTTCTCTCCTTCCCTTTCTCCCTCTCCTTCTTCCTTCCCCTCTCTCCCTCTCTCCTTTTCCTTCTTTCCTCCTTCCTCCCTCCCCTTCTTTCTCCTCTTCCCTCTCCTCTCCTTCTCTTCCCTCTCCCTCTCTCCCCTCTCCTCTCTCCTCTCCTCTCCTCTCTCTCCCCCTTTCTCCTTTCCCTTCCTCCCCCTCTCCTCTCCTCTCCCTCTCTTTCTCCATCCTTCCCTCCTTCCCTCTCCCTCTCTCCTTCTCCATTTCTCCCTCTTCCCCTCTCCCGCTCTCCTTACCCCTCCCCTTCCTCCCTCTCTCTCCCTCCCTCTTCTCCTTTCCTCTCCCTTCCTCCCTCTTTCCCTCTCCCTTTCTCCGGCCTTCTCGCTCTCTCTCTCCTCTCACTCCTTTTCTAAAACTCTCTCTTTAATATTCGTATTTTTCCTCTCTCTTTATCACTATGTTTATGTCACTCTTATCTTTTACCCATATCGGTTTACTCCTCTCTCCCTCCTTCCCTCACCCCCTCCCTCCTACCCATTTCCTCTCTTCCTCCTTTCCTCTCCCTCTCTCTCTCACTCACTCTCACATACACACCTACTTTCTCTCTCTTTCTACACTCTCCACTCTTTTACACGCCTTCTCCCTCTCACTCGTCTTTCACTAACCACCTTGGATCTCCTCATCCCTCCCACTGCTCACTCTCTCTCTCTCTCTTTCTGTCATTTTTGTTAGTTTTCTATTATTTTATTTTTTTTCTATTATCTATGTTTGCCCCTCGGCTTGTTTTCACTGTTTGTAAGCACACCCAACTCCTTCATCACGTTGTCATTTAACTACCCCTCCCCACTCTCTCTCGCGTGACTAAATTCCTTTCAGTGAGCAGTTCGACAGTTGCAGGTCTTCCACTCCTTCCATTTGGTATGCTATTCATTTTTCATTTGATTTTATATAATTCCTGGTTTTTTGTTTTTTGTAACTTTAATTTGTAATTTGTATTGTAAATGTTTACCTGACGATGAACACAGAGTTTTTAAAAAGAATAGTTAGAATAACAAAAAACAAAAAAACAACTTCTTCCCGGTGGAGACTTTGTATTATCCATTTAACCCATTATAAATAATAATATGTTTTCTAGCCTCTGTAGTGCTAACTATTTGCACGTATTTAATAATAAACACTTTTTTTTCTCGGACTTTTCGTCAGGTTTAATATATGAATTCACCTTTTCGCTAACGTTTCGTCTTTTCAAGACATCTGCGTAGATATGATAAATGTTCATTGTTTTTTGTTTAGTTTATAGCCCTGAGGATGTCTTAAAATAAAGACGAAACATTGGCGAAAAGGTGAATTTATGTATTAACCCTGACCAAAACTCCGAGAAAAAGAAAAAAGTGTTTATTAGTAATTGTGGTCAAGAAACAATACCTTGTTTTAATAATATGTACATTTTTGTTTATATATATATATATATATATATATATATATATAATTGTTGATAAAAGTATCGACCGTGGAATAGAAACAAAACTATAGTTTATCTGGACTCGGTCAGTTCTTCAGGTTCAAATTAAACTCTCATTGCCAACGTTTCGGTCTTTATTTAAAACCTTTTTCATAGGCATCACATCCATATGTTCTTCTTATATCTTCATGGAAACCCATATTTATATTACAACGTAAATATGGGTTTCTATGAGGATATAAAAAGAACATATTCATGTGATGCCTATGAAAAAGGTTTTAAATAAAGACCGAAAAGTTGGCAATGAGAGTTTAATTTAAACCTGAAGAACTGACCGAGTCCCGATAATCTATAGTTTTGTATATATATATATTATATATATATATATAAAGATTTCACATAAATACGTGAAACAACAATCAATAATCAAACCACAATAAGAAATGGGAAAACAAGACTAAGATTTTTCAACCGTAACAAGCGGTCTTCGTCGGAGTCAAAAACCCAACTGAGTTGGGTTGGTTAGTCAGTTGGGTTTTTGACTCTGACGAAGACCGCTTGTTACGGTTGAAAGATCTTAGTCTTGTTTTCCCACATACATATATATATATATAATGTTAGGGTCTTTGAGGGTGGGATGATTTAGAGAACAATGCAGCTTACGTCTTCAGTGTCCATTATATTACAGCACTCGGCTGCCGAAGTGATAGCCTGATGGGGACTGGACACCAGTGTTTCCCTGGGTGAAGGTACCGCCCATGATTCGCAATACCCTCGACAAGCGTTGGTTGTCATATGAAATTCAACACAATCAGGGATACTTACCTTTCTTGTATGCCCTGAAACAAAACAAAACAGGTTTTTAACAGAAAAAAAACCATGTTGAATACAAAAGTTTCTTATTAGATCACCGATGAGAAAATTCCTGGCTGTTCATATTTTTTCAAATTGTTTCTATAATAATATGTCATCAATCCAAAAAAAAAAGACTCTTTCCTCTACAATAACGTGTTCTGGCTTGCTTTATAGAACTTCACTGTTTGTAAGCATACGCAACTTTATAGGGTATGCCACATTATGCCTCCTTGCGACTTGGATAGGTGATACTACCAGCAGATAGTTTTTTCTTTACTTTTTTCTTCCTGTATTCCATTGTTTACCCAAACATCTCTCCCTGAACTATTGTCCTTTCCTGCACTTTACACCCTTTAAAATACCACTGTTCCCACTCGCTCCTCTTGACTCCTTACAAGAAGTCCACTTGTTTCGGTTGAAAGATCTTAATCTTTTTTTCTCATTTCTTATATTGGTTTGTACGTTAGATATATCTATAGTACTCAGTCATGAAGATAGTGACCACTGATGACTGTAGTTTGACCATTAAGAGTGTCTGAGGAGGCCCACATATGGTTATTGGGGGCCCCATCAGCTCCCGGTTTAAATCAAAAGTGTTAACTTAACGACTCTTCATTGCTTTATTTGCGCTTCACCCTTCGACGTGAGGAGATCTCTCTCACTTCGTCCTCTCTTCTAGTCTACTCCTGATGACGAACAACAGCTCGAAATATCAAGAATCTGTAAGCGTGCTTTTTATTCCTTTTTCTGTGTCGAGCTTTGAGTAATTTAAAGTTATATATATAATATATGAATAATAATCAAAATAACACTTGATATAATAGATGGATTAATTTACCACAATGAAAACAATTTTTTAAAAACAATGCTCTAAGGCCTTTCGTTAACACATCTTCGGAGAGCAAGTGAACTAAAAAAACAATAAATACTTGTTAACTTGGCTGATTGAAATTTCCAAAATTGATGGCAACCCTGAATGTGTTTAATAATGAAGTCTTCATCTGTTTAATTATCCCGTTAATCAAAACTTCATCTAATTTGTAGAGTCCTAGGCTATTGTTCATCAACCTCTCATAAAAGTTCTTTATGAGGGCACTTTCTACGATATTTCTTCTTCTTTCTGAAGATACGTATATTAATTCATTTGCTTCATTCCAATTAATCACATGATTACTGTCTCTTACGTGAATGAACAAGGCACTCTTTTCGTCCTCTCTTCTGATGGAGTATTTGTGCTGTTTTATCCTTGTAAGAAGACCTTTGCTCGTCTGTCCAATGTAAGACCTTTCACAGTCAGTACATGGTATCCTGTATACACAACAGTCTTTTCTTTTTGGCTTATTATTAACAAGTCTGTTAAACAAGTTACCATCATTACTGAACACAACAGAAACGTCCAATCTTTTCATAAATGAAGGCATATCTTTCAAACAAGGACTGTATGGAATGACTAACAAATTCCTTCTTGTGAACTGTTCTTCATTTTTTAATATCATGGATTGTTTCACCTTTTTTATGATATTGTCGATTAACCTTTTTGGATACATTAAAGAATCTGCAATTTTGTAAATATTTTTGATTTCTTCATCTAAAAAACACATAAGGATGGTTGTCCAGCCAGACAGATTGTTAAACAATAATAAACTTCCTTTCTTGGATGTACTTTTACATAGGAATGGTGATAAATTAAAGCACAGTATTCATAGGAAGTCAACCAATGTTTCATCTTACGTTCATTTCTTCTCGGCTCATCCACTTAAAACTAAAAAGTCAGTTTTTAGTAGCATGTTCTTAAGAGCTTTCAAAATTTGCAGTGAGGAATTTTTAGATGAAGAAATCAAAAATATTTACAAAATTGCAGATTCTTTAATGTATCCAAAAAGGTTAATCGACAATATCATAAAAAAGGTGAAACAATCCATGATATTAAAAAATGAAGAACAGTTCACAAGAAGGAATTTGTTAGTCATTCCATACAGTCCTTGTTTGAAAGATATGCCTTCATTTATGAAAAGATTGGACGTTTCTGTTGTGTTCAGTAATGATGGTAACTTGTTTAACAGACTTGTTAATAATAAGCCAAAAAGAAAAGACTGTTGTGTATACAGGATACCATGTACTGACTGTGAAATGTCTTACATTGGACAGACGAGCAAAGGTCTTCTTACAAGGATAAAACAGCACAAATACTCCATCAGAAGAGAGGACGAAAAGAGTGCCTTGTTCATTCACGTAAGAGACAGTAATCATGTGATTAATTGGAATGAAGCAAATGAATTAATATACGTATCTTCAGAAAGAAGAAGAAATATCGTAGAAAGTGCCCTCATAAAGAACTTTTATGAGAGGTTGATGAACAATAGCCTAGGACTCTACAAATTAGATGAAGTTTTGATTAACGGGATAATTAAACAGATGAAGACTTCATTATTAAACACATTCAGGGTTGCCATCAATTTTGGAAATTTCAATCAGCCAAGTTAACAAGTATTTATTGTTTTTTTAGTTCACTTGCTCTCCGAAGATGTGTTAACGAAAGGCCTTAGAGCATTGTTTTTAAAAAATTGTTTTCATTGTGGTAAATTAATCCATATATATATATATATATATATATATATATATAGTTTCTCGACCACTGATATTTCAAATTCACATAAGGGGTTATTGAGGATTTTGGTCATAAAAACATACAACTCCTGATCATCAGCCGACGTTTCGCCAATAGGTATTTTATGATACTTTTGTGGTTCTCTGGGTACCATAATTGTTGTTTGTGTCGTTTGTTTTCTGTTGGATGGTGTCCGATGATGTATTCATCTTGCTTTACTTATGTCGTTTAATAAATTGTTTTTTAGCCTTGAAAATGCCAAACAACTTTTGGCGAAACGTCGGCTGATGATCAGGAGTTGTATGTTTTATGACCAAAATCCTCAATAACCCCTTATGTGAATTTATATATATATATATATATATATATATATATATGGATGTGTGTGTGTGTGTGTGTGTGTGTGTGTGTGTTTTATTAAAAGTAATGCATAATTGGAGTTTTACACTTTTTCTTATTAGTTTTTCTAGTCTTCTCATACTTGACTTCCATGGGTCTGGAACTAAAAACATAAGTTCACCATAATTTTTATTATTGTATACCAACATGTTTTGGTCATCGTTGACCGTTTTCAAGGTTAATAGATATATAAAGTTTCATACCAAACGTAAAATTAATAATCTAAGAGTGAATAACAATTAAAACAAAATAAACATAACTAGTTCACATAGCACATATTCACAACTAGGGAGGTTATCAAAGGTAAAGGCAAGTTGAGGTTTGTCCAGGCTCTTGGTTACCTTCCCTCCGTCATTTTCATCTGGGAAGGTAAACAATTAATTTAATTTATTACCTATTTAAATGGGGTACTTATGTTTTTAGTTCCAGATCCATGGAAGTCCAGTATGAGAAGACTAGAAAAACTAATAAGAAAAAGTGTAAAACTCCAATTATGCATTACTTTTAATAAAACTTGTATAAATGAAGGCCTGCTCTTCAAATATATATATATAATATATATATATATATATATATTACTCAAAAAGTGTTTAAATTTGACAAGTTTATTATAAAGGCAGCTGATAAACTGTGTTTTCCAGACTTTTTCTATGCAGTCATATAAGTGTTATCTTTGCCAGTTAGAAGAAGAAAATGTAGAAAATGTTCTTCTCCAGTGTTTTCATGTCTATCGTGATAAAGAACTCATAAAGTAAACAGTAGCCTGGAGAATGTCCTCAAATGTATTCTGATTGGTATCCGGTTTTGGTTAAATAGCTGTGCAAGTATCTAGAGACATCGAGTCATTAAGGTAAAAACTCTAGAATGTTCTTATGTTGTTTTGTGAGGAAAAGCTCTAAAAGGGCAAACAACCTAAGGGGACTACTCTCCCTTCGCTCTCACTGCATCTTGTAACAGCCACTGCAACCTAACAAAACCTTATGCGTTGAAATATTCATCGTCATGCAATTGTTCCAATTGATAGATAGCCCAACGTTTTACATTACACCTCACACTTCGTTTGAATACATTTCATTGGAAATTGAATGAATTGAAGAAATCTATTGAAAATATCAGAAAAGTTTTTATAATTTTCACCAGCATATAACATATACCATACACATAACATCATATAAAACATATACCATCACCTACAAGATTTCACAATAAACAAGTAAAATAAAAATCAACATCCAAACCACAATAAGAAATGAGAAAAAAAACTAAGATCTTTCAACAAAAAACAAGCAGTCTTCGTCGGTTAGGATTGTATTCTGGCAAAGACCGCTTGTTTTTTGTTGAAAGATATTAGTCTTTTTTTCTTTTTTCTTATTGTAGTTTGAAAGTTGATACAATCACGTATAACATATTGAAGTTCAATTATGAACGTCAGTATTGTTCATATTTGAAGTTCATAATCATGAACAATATAGCTTTCACTTTATGCCGAGTAAGCATAAAATGTCATCAACGTAGGAAACTCATTTTATATTAATAAACAAAAAGTTATTTGGTGAAAAGGCCTATATAAATATTATTGAAAACAGAGAAAAACAATTTCCATTCTCCAAGCTGAACGTTTGTTTATATATAACATTTCAATTGATGGGAAATAAACAAGTAATCATACCTCAATTTTCAAGAGCTTGAAATAAAACAGGCCAACTGTTTTTATATTTCTGCAGTAGTTATTTCAGATAAATAAATAAATGATTGGCTAGAGCAATAGAAAACAGCAATCTAAACATGAAAGCTATGCAAAAAGATACAGTTGAAAAATGAATAATAACTGAAAGAACACGACAAAGGAATTGATTAAAAGATTTCGCGTTTCGACCGCATTGTGTTCTTCTTCAGGTTACAGACAGAGTCTGCGGGCTAGATATATAACTTGAGCAATTCTAAAATAACTACTGGACAAATATATTTAGTAATCACAAGCCCAAAGTGATTACTCTATGTCTTTCTCCTTTAGTCACATTAAATTAGCTTGGGTTAGATTGCAGTGGCATTCCCACGAGGGAACACACACAGGCCGAACATTGGCTCTTTGTAGTATAGTATAGTATAGTATGGCCTATAGTACTGTATAGCATGGACTGTTTTCAGAGTCCAATCCAACGAAAGATCTTATTCTTTTTTCTCATTTCTTAATGTGGTTTGAATATATATATACATATATATATATATATATATATCACTCAAAATTCGAAAAAACGATCCAAACTGGACGCAAATCAGCTCAAAAACGAAGAAAAGTAACACACAGAGAAAAAGAAACACTTACAAACTCCAATTTTTGGATGATCAGTCTTCAGGAGAAAAGAGAATGGGCGACCAAGCACGCCAGAAACACAACGGCAGGAAACCGTTTCTTGTCGTTGTGTTTCTCTTTTCTCCTGAAGACGGATAATCCGAAGATTTGAGTTATATATATATATATATATATAATATATATATAATCAATGATCAAACCACAATAAGAAAATGGGAAAGCAAGACTAAGATCTTTCAACCGTAACAAGGTCTTCGTCAGAGTCAAAAACCCAACTCAGTTGGGTTTTTGACTCTGACGAAGACTGCTTGTTACGGTTGAAAGATCTTAGTCTTGCTTTCTCATTTTCTTATTGTGTTTTGATCATTGATTGTTATTTCACGTGTTTATGTGAAATCTTTATATATATATATATATATACTTTTTCGTTGGAAATACGATCCGAAACGGACAAATATAGTTCAATGTAGAAAAAGAAACATAGAAAAATCAAAAGCACACACTTACAGTCTCTAATTTTCGGTTTGAACCGTCTTCAGGAGAGATAAAAGAGGGATACCAAGTCCTAAATTTTGCATAACTCAAGTGCATCAATTCGAGTAGGTATCTTTAACGGGTGCCTGACATGGTGCAGGCTCGGTACTGACAGCTTAACGTTGTGAAATTGAACAACAAATAGATGTATTTATCAAACAACTATGCTTCCATCTTGCTGCTATTGTCTGTCATATTTATTAACACTATGACTAATGATTTATAAGAATTAATTAATTTTATTTCTTTATTCTTCTTTAGATGTTGATAAACTTAATTTAAAAAAAAAAACACAGAACAATTAGCTACTGTTTCGTTTATTAGATACATAGCAAATTCTTTTTAATCAAATTTCTTCTTTTTTTTTAAATTGCAGAAACTCATTGCTTATTTCATGTGATTAATGTGTTGTTTTGCATTGTTTAATGCTTTGTTTTCTGTTACAAATTAAAGCAACTCTCCACAGAAAATTTTTAAAAATAATTCAATTTTTTTTAATTTGTAATCATTAGTTTACTATTAACACATTTATGGAATTCACTGTTAAATTAATTTACTTTATATATATATATATATATATATATATATATATATATATATAGTCTTGTTAAAGTCTATGCCTATTTTTAATTTAACCACTTTTCTACTGAGTCTCTCAATTTCTCTAATGCACTTTCTCCATGTTTGAATAAAGAAAACTTGTATTCGGGTTATTATATTTATTCCTTATCTGGTATTCATTATCTTTATTCATTATGTTATATTCATTATCTTATATTCATTATTTTATTCATTAATTTATATTCATTATTTTTATTCATTAATTTATATTAAGTACCAATATTCATTATCTTTATTCATTAATTTATATTAATTATGTTGTATTCACTATCATTATTAGTACATAATAAGAAAGACATTTTGAATAACTGTTGACTGACCGACTTTGTGGCATCCCTGCTTGCCCCACGACTTGTGTATGTGAGGTTCACTCAGTACTGGCCCCCAGGAAAGCAACACCACCAGGAGACAGTGGGTTGATACCATTCTGTCAAAAACAAAAACAAAATATGAATAACACATGAAATCATTTGATATATTCTTCATGAAATATGAATCATTCTTGGGGGGGGGGGGGGGGGGGGATACTAATAAGAAAAAGAATCAAAACAAACAAAATCAAAAACAACCGAACAAGATTTGAAATCAAACCAGTATACTTGTATGTAACATACTCGTATACACAGAGCAATCTGAAAAGCGCCGAATGTCCTAGGAAGTAAGAATATAACAGAGATAGAGATAGATAGATAGAGAGAGAGAGAGAGAGAGAAAGAAAGAGAGTAAAGAGGAAGGGTGGGAGGAAAAGAGTAAGAGATAGAAAAGTAACATAGAGAGAGAGTAAGAGAAAGAGGGTGGGAGAAAAAGAGTAAGAGATAGAAAGGTAACAGAGAGTGAGAGAGAGAGCGAGAGAAGGGAGGGTAGGAGGAAAAGAGTAAGAGATAGAAAAGTAACAGAGAGAGAGAGAGAGAGAGAGAGAGAGAGAGAGAGAGAGAGAGAGTAAGAGAGGTAGGGTGGGAGGAAAAGAGTAAGAGATAGAAAAGTACAGAGAGTGAGAGAGAGAGCGAGAGGGAGAAGGGAGGGTAGGAGGAAAAGAGTAAGAGATAGAAAGGTAACAGAGAGTGAGAGTGTGAGATAGGGAGAGGGAAAGTAGGAGGAAAAGAGTCAGAGATAGAAAAGTAACAGAGAGAGAGAGAGAGAGAGAGAGCGAGAGGGAGAAGGGAGGGAAGGAGGAAAAGAGTAAGAGATAGAAAAGTACAGAGAGTGAGAGAGAGAGCGAGAGGGAGAAGGGAGGGAAGGAGGAAAAGAGTAAGAGATAGAAAGGTAACAGAGAGTGAGAGTGTGAGATAGGGAGAGGGTAAAGTAGGAGGAAAAGAGTCAGAGATAGAAAAGTAACAGAGAGAGAGAGAGAGAGAGAGTAAGAAAGGTAGGGTTGGAGGAAAAGAGGAAAAGAGTAAGAGACAGGAAAGTAGCAGAGAGTGAGAGTGTGAGAGAGGGAGGATGGGAGAAAAGAGTAAGATAGAAAAGTGAACGAGTGAGAAAGAATGAGAAAAGGAGGGTGGGAGGAAAAGAGTAAGATAGAAAAGTAACAGACAGAGATAGAGAGAGAGAGAGAGATGGTAGAAAATTAATACAGAGAGAGAGGGTAGGTGGGTGGTTGGGAGGAAGAGAGTAAGAGGTAAAAGAGTAACAGCGATGGAGCGAGAGGACGGGGCGATCTGATTGGACAAGCTAAATAAAATATCGCATCCATCTTAAGTCTGTCTAGGCTAATATGTAGATTCTCGACAACTTTCTGACCACAGCCGTTATCAAGAGCAATATTATCTTAACCCTCATGTTAATGTTTACATCTCTCCTTAGCGTGTAGTACATCTACTCGATACTAATTGATTAATATACTGATAATATATTAATTAATATATATTGATCAATATATATTACATATGATTATTACCACTGAGGTTAGTATGATTTATATTATTAATATGGCAAACCGTCTTACCTCGTACCTCGTACGATGATGTTGGAGTCGTTGGAGCGCTTTCGAACGTTGTCCATCTTCAATTGCAAATAACCTACTCTAGGTTAGTTGCGATTGAAGATGGATAACGTCCGTAAGCGCTCTAACGACTCCAACATCATCGTACGAGGTAAGACGGTTTACCATATTAATAATATATTTGATTAATATTAAAAACATCTCATTATATGCTGTCCATGTATTATTAGTATTTGCGTCCTGTCATTTACTATAGGTGAATCATAAAAAAAGACAGCCCACACATAATGAATGTATATAGTGGTTTTTATTCACACACTTGACTTTCATATTCATTATTTTTGCAATCAGTTTGCAAACAGTCCAGAGTTGAGCGCGCAGGCCATTCCACTATGGCCTCTTTCTGTATGTCTTACATTTAAAAATATTTTGTACTCAATGTACAGTATTTTTTTTTGTTTAAACAGATCCCCTAGCGGATGATAAGGTCAACCATTTACCGGTTCTTTGTTTGATCGGTGATTCTACAGATTCTGCATTGAGAGTATTAAATTTTTCCTAACTCAAGTGTATTTTGAGTAGGGATCTTTGACGATTAACCGACATCATACAGGTTTAAGACCGATGGCTTAACGTCCTCTCCAAGGGATGACGTACTCAGATTTATTCACCACCCCCGTGAATAAATCGAAGGCCAGGTAGAGATCGAACCAGGGATACCAGCCCATAGGCGAGTACGTTAACCACTCAGCTAACCTGGCCGCTAGTCAACACCATAATCTAAATAATTTAATGATCCGTCTAGTTTACACACCATTCTAAATGCTATATTCAAGTTTAAGTTCCTTGTGTTTAAAAACTAAGTTCAATTTGGAATCGTTTCGGATTTGTTTATAACCGTAGTATCATTAAACAGACTCCAAGACAACGAGTTAAACTTATATCAAAGAGTTTAAGTACCAACTGAAAGCAATAATGGAGAAAAAAGTGAGCAAACAATAAGAGGGAGAAATAAAGACAGTAATAACAATTCAGTCAGAAATAATCATCAGTTTGATCCAGACAGACACATAGAAATATCTCATGAGAATATTAAACCGAGGGAAACATGTAATGTAGAAGGCTATGATACTATTCCTTTAGTCTCAATAAACAAATCAATAATTATTATGAACATTCCTCAAACTATTACTGTAAAATAATAAACTTTTATATCCTGTTTATTCATTTACCGAAAAAAGAAACAAGTCGGCAGAGAATCTGCTCCCTCAGAAGAAAGAAGGCGTACCCTAGAGAGATGGTAAGAGGTATGGGAACACGAGACTAGAGGGCGCTGGATCTTGAAAGATATTTAGAGATGTCCGATTGTGGCCGAGAGAGATCATAGAGTTTTAGTTTGGTAGTCTGGTTTATCTGGGAGCCCAGCACTAGTTCGTAAATGCAATTCACCTCCTTATCCCCCCCCCCCCCCAATCGTGTTTATATGCCTTGGTGTTATAATATACTTGGTTGTTGTTACCTTTATTATTTAGAATGTTTTAACTATCTTGTAATAGTTAGTTGTTTTCAATAAGACATCCAGATGTCTAGATTAGATTAAGGAGCAGTATTTTTAATTTCTAGGTCTGTTCGACCTTTAATTTCTTACATGATTTCAGTTCAGACCGGTGAGAGCCAGGTCGGTTTCTATCTTTATTTTTCGCATATTTTAGCACGAAAGTACCAATTATGCTAATTATTATTATTATTATTATTATTATTTTTGATAATTTAAGTTGAGATTAGTCGTAACAAAGTAGGCCTTGTTCTTCAAAGAATTTCTTCAGTGAATTTTATTATTTACCTACATTAATATATTGTTAGTGCATTTCTGACTTCTTTGATTGGCTTAATTTATTTTTTATTTATTTTAATAAAATTAATTCTTTTTTAGTACTTTTTATTGAATTATTATTTTATTTTTACTTTGAAGGATTTTTTTTTATTGATAAGTCGTAATTAATTTTTATATAAAAATTAATATTTATATAAATAAAATGTTATATTTAAATAAATGGTGTATCTCAACCATCTACCACAAAAACTCTTTCCCTTGATGTTATGTTCCAAACCTATCCACTGTTCATATATAAATATCTTCATTATTTTTGTCTATTTCTGCTTTCAAAAGTCTCAATCCTCTTTGGTATATTTGTATTTTAGATTTAACCTAAAGCAGAAGTTAAGTCAGGTTAGCTCAGTGGTTAGCTACTCGCTTGTGAACTTGGTAGGTTCAGGGTTCGATACCCACCTAAACCTCCATTTATTCACACAGGAAGTGAATAAATCTGAGTATGACATCTCTCAAAGAGAACGTTAAAAACGGTCCCTTAACCTGTACGATGTCAGGTTATTTAAATTTATTTTGAAAATTTAAAGTTAATTTTTATTTTATCTATTATCTTTATTAAAACAGCCTTCCTTTCAAAAGGAATTTATACTTTCTTCAATTAGTAAAAAGAAAAATGATGAGTGATTCTACAGATTCTACATTAGGAGTCCTAAATTTTGCCTAACTCAAGAGCATTTCGAATAGGAATCTTTAACGAGTATCTGATACCGTACAGGTTCGGGACCATTGTCCATTCGTCCACTATTTACAATTATCCAAAAAAAAACAACAAAAAATTCAAAAAAAAAAACATTAGGAGTTCTCATTATCCTGAGTAGTTTCTAATGGAGTTCTTTTTCCACTTGGGCAGTAGTAAACTTTGTTTGTTTTTTTTTGTGTTTTTTTTATAACCTATCCAACCTATCAGTGACATAAAATCAAACGGTCCTTTTCTGTTTTTCTCTCTCTTATCTCTTTCAATCTCAAGGAAACATTACCTTCAATATAGATCAATTCAAATTAAAGTGATTTTTTATGGTCTCTTTAAAAGACCAAAAAAAGAAAGAAAAGAAATTGTCGATTGTTTTGGTTTAGGGTTTTTTTTTCAATCAAATCATATAATAGAAGAGAGAAAAAAAATTAAACATCAGACTTTCCGTACGAATTCATTTTATGATTATGATTGCTTCAATCACTTTGTATTCATCTTCAAGTCATAATTAAAGATAAATACAGAATTATTATAAGTCCTTTCAGAGTTTGCTGTACAATATATATTGATAAACTATATATATATATTATATATATATATATCGACAGTCTTGTCGAAGGTTTTGTCCGGTTTACATTGTTATTCCTTTAAATAATGTAAATTTCATTTACTTAGTTAAAAAATTCTTACTTCAGCCTATGAAAAAGGTTATAAATAAAACCGAACCTTTGGCAACGAGAGTTTGAATTTTTATCCTAGAAAATTGACCGAATCCCGACTAGAGAACACAACTATATATATACAAGTGACCAATACATTCAAATTTTCAAAAGAACACATAGAAAAGAAATCACTGAACTCACTACTATACTATTCCTCGTCGTCAGGAAAAGAAGTGAATCGCTCCAAAGGCTGATAACTACTCAAAGTCGTTATCAGCCTTTGGAGCTGATAATTAATTAAATAAATCAATAAAAAATTATTAATTTTATATTTTCATTTTGTCCATGAAAATAAATATTTTGTAGGACCCATTGGAATTTTTAAGGTTAACGGATTATCAAAGGTCAGGGAGGAGGCACAAATTAAATTAGGCACACCACTAATAACAATTTAAGTATTATAATTAAGATAGTTATTAATTCATCGGTGACTTTGCTATTTTGATTTTCAATCAACCTACTCAGGAGTAATTCGAGTAGGTTTTATTTAATGAATACAGGTTCGAGAAGGAACAGTTTAACTCTTCTAAGATTCATTCAGCTACCGCGTAAATAAATAGAGGGTCAGAGTGGGTATTGAACCCCGGATCTACCAGTCCAAAGGCGATTACGCAAGCCACTGGGCTACATATCTTCTTAACTCATTAAAACATTTCCCCTTTTATATATATATATATATATATATACCTTTAAAAAAAACAATTTATTTTACTCCATTCACTTAAAAAATGTCTAAGTCAAGAAATTTTTCCCTCCCGCATGAATATATCGAGGGTCATATTGATTATTAAACCTCGGATCTATCAGTCCAGAAGCAATACATAGATAAATTGATAGATACATTATACACCTTTATAGGTAGGTACACAACGTTTTCAAATGTATACAAACTTTAATCTGTTCCTCATATAATTCTAGAAATTTTAAAATTTTTATCAATTATTAACTTTTTATGAATATTTCTTTGGAAAAATTTTGCAAATTTTTAATATTGAATATGAGAAGATGTTACACGAAAACAGATAACGATTAAGTTTTATCTGGAGTGACTTTTAAAATTGTGCTATAACATTTATTTGATTTATTTTTGTCATTAATAGAATCTAAATAAACATTAAAATAAATTAATTTAATAATATTATTGCGAAAGGGTTTTATAGTAAGTTTTCTACTTATGGTAAAGTTGAATTTAGGCCACTCCAGTTTTTTGATTTTGCATTATAACAAATAAGTTTTCTTGTTTCTCTGGCAGTGTCACATTTTTAATAGACATGTTATAGTTAAATAAAGCCCAAAACTAGCTACATATGATGATTTTTTTTACTGCATTTTATATTGAATTTCAAAACAAGGGCAATCAACTTATTTGGTTGTATTTAACCACAATACCTTCAAAGCCTATAATATTTTATTGTATATATAAAGTTTGTGAGTTTGTTCACCCATTTTCCATGAAGATAGAGACCTGAAATTATTATAATATTTATTTTGTTGTGATTAGCTTTGTTGTCAGTTGTATTACTTAGTAACAAATCGTATTAATGGGTCCGGGGTAGCCCAGTGGCTTGCGTACTCCCCTCGACTTTCTACAATTTTACTTTAAATAACATTTCTCATTAGGGGGTCAGGATAGCCTATAACATATAATAAACTAATACATTAGAGGTTAAAAATAAATAATTTTAGGAAACAAACTTCAAGACAACTGCCAGATAAAATAGGTCTGTTCTAAAGTAATATTAGAAAGACACATTCCTTTCATTAATGTTATTTTATGTAGGGTAAATAAATTGAATATTTCAATTTACAAGTTTTGTTTGTTTTAAATATATTTCATTGTATACATAACTTGAATTGATGTTTATTTATTTATTTCATAAAATAAATGTTACTTTTGCTTTTAAATGATTTTTATTTTGCTAAATATACTTACTGCGTATATATCTTGAATCATGTTAAGAATACTATACCAAAAGCGAATGTCTTTTCCTCCCTTAATATCAAGAAACAACAATTAAAATTATCCCTGTAAATCATATTCAGTGAATTCATTTCAATAAGTTTTGTTATAACTTCTAACGTATACGATTGCTGTATCCTGGTATACTGATGTATCCGTAACTCCAAATAAGAAGTTTATTCAGACAGTTGCTATATCTTTGTATAGTACAATGGAGTCTCAGTCATTTACAGTGCTGTATCTTGACATTGTTATGTATCCATAACTATAAATCTGACGTATATGTGAACGTTTTTGTTATTGGAGTTACGATATTGGTATCACAACTTATAGCTATCATACCAGTTTATAGTTATATGTAATGAATATGGTTCAACTAATTTGACATATTGGAGAAGCCATAACTCTCAATATGCCACATATACGTATTCGATCGCTTTATCCGTGAATTATGGCGTTTCGTTAACACTAACCAGGAGAACTCATTTATGGCCGCTCTATCCTGCCTCAGTTATACAGTGCTGTATCTTTCCATACTTGTGTATCAGTAATTTTCATCCGATTTATACATATAAATAAGCAACCAACTTATATTTTTGTATAAGTCATATCCGATCCGGTATACGACCACCATATGTTGTAATAACAGGGTATCTGTAACATTACGTTTAAGGGGGCCAGGCTAGCTCAGTGGTTACGTGCTCGCCTCTGAACTGATAGGACCTGGGTTCGATCCTCACCTGGCCCTCGATTTATTCACGCGGGAGGTGAATAAATCTGAGCGCGTCGTCCCGCGGAGAAGGACGTTCAACTGTCGGTCCCGAGCCTGTACGATGTCAGGTACTCGTTAAAGATCCCTACTCTAAATACATTTGAGTTAGGCAAAATTTAGGACTCCCACTGTAGAATCAATATTCATTGTGTGGTATCACAAAGGGCCAATGCTCGGTTACGTGTGTTCCCTTGTGGAACTGCCACTGCAACCTAACCTAACCTAATATTACGTTTACGGTTACTGTATTCTTGAAGAATAGTGTATCAGTAGCATTAAATTACCATATGCTTATACGTTACGGTTCAATACTATGTTCTTATATACGGTTACCATAGGGGTCAGATTAGCTCAGTGGTTAACGTACACGCCTCTGGTAGTAAGGGGTTCGATCCCCACGCGGGAAGTGAATAAATCTGAGTACGTTGTCCTCAGAGAGGAAGTCAGCCGTCGGTCCCGAGTCTGTACGATGACTCATATACTCTTTAAGAATCCCTACTAGAAATGCACTTGAGTTAGTCAAAATTTATTACTACCAATGTAGAATCTGTATAATCACCGATAAATCAAAAAGCCGGTAGACGGATGACGTTATCTCCTGCTAGGGGATCGGTTTAAACAATAAATACCTGGTATACGTAACTGTTGTTGTATACCTGGTCTACGTAAACTGTTGTTGTATACCTGGTATACGTAAACTGTTGTTGTATACCTAATATACGTAAACTGTTATTGTATATCTGGTATACGTAAACTGTTGTTGTATACCTAATATACGTAAACTGTTATTGTATATCTTGGTATAACGTAGAATCATTGGTTGTTGTATACCTAATCATACGTAATACCTGTTATTGTATATTCTTTGTATATTAAACTGTTTGCTGTATACCGGGTATACTATTGCATCTATTGCACTGATTTTTTTTTGTATAAGCACAGAGTCAGGAATTCCAATATGGTTTTGGAATAGCCGTGCATCCACAACACTAAATTAGCCATCTATATTTATATTCTTTCTGTTTTGATTGTTATACTAAATCTATGTGTACCCATAGAGCCACAGTTTCCTCGATCTATACGTTTACATTTGCCTTTGATATTTCTTGAAACGGTATTGTATGCTATCGGCTACCGTTTAAAGAAAATTTAAATTAATAAATTTTTTTTATTTAAATTATTCATTTGAAGTTAAATATTTAACAATTCATTCCAGGTACCTATTGATAGTTAAATATGGTTTTTTCCGGCGCTTTGAGAGTGGATTTTTCCTGGAAGTCATCATATAGTAAAGGACCTATTTATTATTAACCCTCTGACATAGTGGACCCAAGCGACGGCCTGTGTTTGCCCGTGTTCGACTACTCGTGTTTAGCAGACGAAAACTTTTAAAATTTCAACAAACTTTTTTTTCTTAAACTTACTTCAGTTCTGAAGTTAATTATATAAAGCCTAATTGATTCCAAGGTGACCGCTACGCTATCACAGTTTAATGATAACACTGGTATACACATTTTTTGGTGCCCAAGGTTTCTAAGGTTTCTTAGATTAATTTAGGAGTGCTGATTCCGAAAATCATACTAATTTTTTCTCTTCAGGTCAAGTTATTGAGATGTTTCTCATTTCATATACTTTAAAATTATTCGTACTTCTAAATATATACTAGGACCATGATTACAATTGTTGATTGTTATTGTGATCAATGGTAAATGATTCTTACATCACAAACCTTAAAACTTTTACTTACGTTGCAAATTTTTGTTAGTAAAATTAAGCATGGCTACTTCCTCTCCTAGGCGACATTTGCTTAAGCAAACCAAATGTGTTTTGCTATATTTGCAGGAATATACGTTTAAATCTAAATGTATTGCATATGTATTACAAATATTTTGATATAATTAATGAATATGTGTCTTAAAGTTAAATAAAACTATTGTTTTTGTGATTTGTCTGTCTTTATTGTAGCTATCGTTTTCCTACAGAGAGGGGTTACCATAGCAGAAAAACTAAACCTGAGAGAGAAAAAACGACAGCATTTCTGGAATCAGCGTCCTTAAATTAGGTAAAAACTGTTAAAACATCTTAGGCTCATGACAAACATTTTTTTTCTTGGCCACTGTAATCTGTTACCAACTTGATTTATTGATCTTAAAAAAAAATTATTTTCCAAACGGGTTTAAATGTTTTAGTGACCCCTGAATTCATATTTTTTTCCTTTTCAGACCCTCAGGGAGGATGTTAAGCTGTCGGTCCCGAGCCTGTACGATGTCAGTTACTAGTTAAAGATCCCTACTCTAAATACACTTGAGTTAGGCAAAATTTAGAGGCCAGGTTAGCTTAGTGGTTAACGTATTCGCCTCTGCGCTGGTAGTCCGGGATTCAATCCTCACCTGGCCCTCGATTTATTCACGCAGGAGGTGAGTAAATCTGAGTACGTCGTCCCTCGGAGAGGACGTTAAGTCGTTGGTTCGATCCTATACGATGTCAGGTATTCGTTAAAGATGCCTACACGAAATGCACTTGAGTTAGATAAAATTTAGAACTCCCAATGTAGAATCTGTAGTATAACCAATCAAACAAAAAGCCGGTAAACGGCTGACATTAACACTCGCTAAGGGATCGGTTTAAACAATAAAAACAAAAATAGATAAAATTTAAGCCTCTCATGTAAAATCAACCTGGTAATATGGCTCACCCAATAGTAAAA
The DNA here is from genome assembly GCA_026182355.1 of Hermatobates lingyangjiaoensis. NCBI lineage: Eukaryota > Metazoa > Arthropoda > Insecta > Hemiptera > Hermatobatidae > Hermatobates > Hermatobates lingyangjiaoensis. Next base: position 87,850 of record JAPFBL010000425.1, read on the forward strand.
CGGGTGCCAAATAATAAATGAGCCATACTATGGTAGAACAGCATTAAAGACCTACAAGTGTGGGTACTGAAGAACAAACACAGCAATTGTGTTTCTTTTCGTTATTACAAACTACCAATAGTGAAGTCAGACAGAGAAAGAGGGAGATGGTGGGAGGAGAGACAGAAAGAGAGAGAGGGTGAGTGAATAGAGATGGAAGATAAACCTTTAATATTTCTGAAAGAGAGAGAAAGAGATAGATGGATGGAAGGGGAGAGATAGAAAAATAATTTTATGTTTTTAGATACAGTTGGGGTTTTGGCTCTGACGAAGACCGCTTGTTACGGTTGAAAGATCTTAGTTTTTTTTTCATTTCATATTGTGGTTTGATCATTGATTGTAGTTATTTCACGTCTTTATGTGAAATCTTGTTTTATATATATTTTTCGATGAAAATACGATCCGAAACGGACAAATAAAGTTGTCGGTCTCCAACTGTGTATGTACCAGTTGCTTTGGTTTCCCTCTATTATCTCTCCTGAATAATAATTATTATTATTATTTGACTGTCCTGAGTTATATTATTTGTATTTACATCTGAAGTACTTCTGCTTGTAATATTCATAAGTTGTAACAATCCATTTTCATATTGTTTATATGCTGGATGTTGATATGTGATTTCTTGTTATCTTTTGTTTGGAGAACTATAAAAAAGGTTTTAAAAATAAAACCGGAACGTCAGCAACTAGAGTTTGATTTTTGAATCTAGAAAATTAACCGAATCCTGATTAAATAATGCACCTAATATATATATATATATCAAGATTTGACACGTGAAATAACAATCAATGATCAAACCACAATATGAAATGGGAAAACAAGACTTAAGATCTTTCAACCGTAACAAGCGGTCTTCGTCAGAGTCAAAAACCCAACTGATTTTTTGACTCTGACGAAGACCGCTTGTTACGGTTGAAAGATCTTAGTCTTGTTTTCCCATTTCATATTGTGGTTTGATCATATATATATATATATATATATATATATATATATTATAATATGTTAATAATATTATACTGGAATGTTAAATTAATACTGGAATAATAACAATAAAGAATTAAATAGAAGAAAAAGTTTTGGAAGATTTGGAATACAAAAAGAAAATAACATAAAAATGTTCATTTTCAATAAAGACATTCAAATGACTTGTGAATAAATCAATTTTGGTTCTTAATAAAATATTTTTTTAAAATGTTTAGTAAATATTTTTAATGTTTAAAAAATTTAGTGAAATTTAGTAAATGAACAATTTTAGTAGAAATTTGATATAAAATACCTTTCACACGCTTCAATATATGTGTAAAAGTGTAATTCCAACTCAATACCATTTCTTTCGTTACCTACTCTAAATAAAAATCTTGTTTTTCTAATTTTTGAATCTACCTCAACCTCAGTTTGTAATCAACATTACAGTTATTATTAAAATTGACTTCAATTCAATCATTCTAAATTCCTCATGAACCTTTCGCGTAAGTCTAGTTATCCTACAGTTTCATCTTACTATCCTTAATATCCAATTTAATATTCAAATCTCCTTTTACCATAGAACCTATTATATTTGGGTTTAAATTAATAATTAATATTAAACATATAATCTACCGTCATACTTCGTACATTACTGCCGTAGCTGTCGGACCGGTTTCGAGTGTCACCCATCTTCAACACGAACTATTGTTGAAGATGTAGTGAGTTCGTGTTGAAGATGGGTGACACCCGAAACCGGTCTGACAGCTACGGCAGTAATGTACGAGGTATGACGGTAGATTATATGTTTAATAATAATAATACTAACCTCTGTGGTAATGATGAAATGCATGAATTTAAATTAATAGGTTTTGAATTCAAGCAAGATTTTATTTCAAGTAAAATTATTAATTGAGACCTAATCCTTAATAACTGTATTAGTTCATGAATTTCGTTATTACCACAGAGGTTAGTATTATTAATATTAGAAGTATAATACACCGTCTTAACTCGTACAATGCTGCTGTACTGCTCTGACCGGTTTCGGACTTCAAGCTTGTTGAAGATGGGTGACGCCCGAAACCGGTCAGAGAGCTATGGCAGCATTGTACGAGGTAAGACGGTGGATTATATTTCTATTAATATAATTATTAATATTAATTAATATTAATATTATATTAGTACTTGTTATAAAAAAAATGTCAAAAAATCTACAACTTTGGATTTAGTTGTCGCATCGAATTAATTCTTTATTGCATGAAATAACTATTCCGTAGATTATAATTTTTCAAACGTTTTTCAACGCAGAACCCTTTTTGCTTCAGTAACTTTCCCGGGAACCCCTATTCTAATGATTTTATATGGTTATAATGTAAATTATTTCATATGACTGTATATATAGTATGTACGTCTGAAAACAAATAAACAGTAATACTATTGAAATGTGTATCTTTCTAAACTAAAAAAAATTTAAAAATAAAGGATTTTAATTTCCATATTATTCATGTAATCATGTACTAAAAATATCATACAATAATGTTGTAGTGTTTATGAGAATAATGTTTTTGTTTAATATAATCACACAATCTTCAAATGTTCGGCTTTAGAGTTGAGGGTTTGATTCTCAAGTCAGCAGCAGCATTAAGTCTACTTCGGTATTTGGTTTCTATGGCAGTTTAAAGGGAAAACCCAGTTTCACATAAGTAGGCAGTGGGAAATGGCAGCAATATGTCAAGTGCTTTTTTTTTGCAATAGCAGGAAATTCGGGAATCACATAGATCCGAAAACTGACTAGTGATTCATCTTAAATATGAATAAAATTTTGACCACTTCTACTCATGTATATAAGTGTGATGTTTGTTCTACAAAACACTTATGTAAATATACATACGATTCGGTTTCATGATTCACAAGAAACACTGAATAAATTCATACTCATTTAAAAAAAAATTTAGACAAGTATTTTTTCTTAATGTTTTTCGTAAAACCATTTAGAAAAATATTTGTTCTAAATGCTTTTTGTGGAACCCCAGACAGCCCGTTAAGGAACCTTTGGGTTCCGCGGAACCCGCTTTGGGAACCTCTGCCATAGATGTATCAATATCTTTCAGACAACTTTCCATTATTATTGTTATCATAAAGGCTATTGTTATCATTGTTAAGTATTATAACTTAGCAATATAATTGTTATTATTATATTATAACTTAATATTATGTTATTATTATTTTATGTTTGATATTATTATTGTTGGTGTAAAGGTTGTTAATAACAATTAAAAAATTTTTATTAATGGAACTACTTGTTTAGAACAGGTAGTATTCTTCTTATGGTTATCTATATAAATAAAATAATGATTTTGTCTGTACATTGCTTAGAACTGACTCATTTCAAGTTTTCTTTACGTTTCATACATTGGAGAAACCGAATACACCCTTAGAAAAATTTCTGTCGGTTTGTCCGCAAAACTTTGTCACAAGTAAACTCAGCTACCATAAGACATATAAAGATGAAACTTTTACAGTAGATTTGTGTAAGTCTAACTTAAAATATAGGCTCTGAATTGATTGGAAATTCAACGTAGAAGTGAAGTTATGGACGTTTAAAGCAAAAACGTTTGTCACAAGTAAACTCAGCCACCATAAGACATTGCGAGCTGAAACTTTGATACTGGATTTGTGTATGCCTAACTTAAAATACGGGTTCTAAATAGATTCATAATTCAATACAGAAACGAAGTTATAGAGCTTTAAGCGTATTTTCCTAAATTCACAGACAAGTTTGTTTTGAAAATACACAGGTGTGGCAAGTAGGTATTGTTAGTTGATTTTAATTTCATTGCAGCATATGAATATAATGCGTATTACACATCTTTGAAGAGGTGTTTCCCAGAGTTGAGGATGTACTATCTATTACAAATAAATAGTTTTGTAAACGAGCAATTCTCAACTCTTAATATGAACAGGCAGGAAAAATCAACAAAAATGTTCTTACGCTATATCATACCGAGGAAAGAACTTACAAGTCAGTAAAGAGATTGGATTAGTGATGAAGAATTAGTTCTTTATCTAATTGAATTTCTCCTGGACTGCCTGCTCATGAGTAAAAACTTCAAGTAGGAGCATCATCATACTATGATTTAGTGTCAGTAACAAATTTCATGTTACGCAGCTTGAGTGCCCCGGGAAATGTGCAACGGGACACGACTCTGAGTTCGTGCTCTACACAGATATGCCATAGAGGCGGACATAATAACTGGATGTGGTATTGGGGAGTCTGTGTGTATACCACCCATACCATTGATTCTGAGCCACTGTCTGTTTCCGTTGAAATGATTGCAAAGTCCCGTCAGAGTCTATTTCGCAATGTCGTTAACTAAGTCGCAAAGGGAGACTTTATCTAACGCAGGAATTCAAGATAGCGAGACCAAGTTTTTCTCACATAGTCAACTATAGTTTACTTGCTCAAGAGTCAGAGGTTCCAACTGTTTGTTCTTCCTCGAACCTGAATGACAGACAGCTAATGTGGTGTATACAGAGGCATTTGTTTAACACTGTACTAATAATGGTATTTTCTACTATTCTATAATTTCTAATTATAGTATTAGTATAATACTATAATTGATATTTTGGAATACCAAGTATAATAGAATTTTTGATTCCGTCAAAGACGGGTACGTTTGCTAGTTAACAATAAAAAATTAATAGCATGGTGACAACTTATTATATAAGCAAATTATTCTGTAATATAAAAAGTAGAAGGAATTGATGTTATTGTTCATTATATAATATGCACTTTGGATAAATTTCCATTACAATTGTCTCCGAAACAAGAGTAAGTCTTTAGAAAGTTTGAAAAATAGTCATTTGTTTGTGAATAGCAACACTGTAGTAAACTTAAATAACTTGGAGATAAATGGCTTAGCTTATTATTTTTATTGTTGATTAGTCTCAAAAAGAGTACTAAATATTTGAAAGGAGTTTGTTTTGTTAAATAAGACTTGTTTAATTGTAGAAATTGTGTCCTGTGATTTCCGATGAAAAAGGAATCAAATAACTTTCAAAGTTTGAATCATTGATAAAAAAAAATGAAAGGAAAGAATAATGAAGAGAAACATTGGGAAAGATGTTGTAAAGAAAGAAAGATTGATATACGGCTGTAGAATTCCTCTGGAAATAAACAAATTGAAAAGAACTCTATATAAGTTCAGGATAATCCTAGGATACTTACAGCACAGTAAAAAGGAAAGAATAATGAAAAGAACATTTGTAAAGATGTTAAAAGAGATGAATGTCTGATATAGGTCTGTAAACTTACATAGAATATAAATAAATTGAAAAGAACTCTACCTAAGTTCAGGATAGGCACAAGACAGTTAGAGCGCAGTAAAAAGGAAAGAATAATGAAAAGAACATTTGTAAAGATGTTAAAAGAGATGAATGTCTGATATAGGTCTGTAAACTTACATAGAATATAAATAAATTGAAAAGAACTCTACCTAAGTTCAGGATAGGCACAAGACAGTTAGAGCGCAGTAAAAAGGAAAGAATAATCAAGAGAACATTGGAAAAGATGTTGTATAGAAAGAAGAGTTAATAAATGAACAAAAACTCTACCTAAGTTCATTCATTGTATAACGAAAGAGCAGAACCCTAGAAGACGTTTGATTACTTTGTTAGTAAAGGATGGTAGAAGGAACTTGATTGAACTTGACAAGGAAGGTAAATAAACAGTTATACATCGAAGTCAAAAGATGCAGTGAAGAAAGGATTCATACTGGCCCTTTAAACTATTTAGTAAGTAAAAAAAAAAGTAAAAAAGTAACTCAAAAAATTTAAAGCTAAAATAAATAATAGTGTGAATTTGAGAATTAATGGAATTGGTTTATAATAATCTTTTTTTAATGTAATTTTTTTTTTGGTTGGGAAGTCTGATGAAGTGACTTTTTTGACAGGATAGGCTAGTCGCGTGGTTTTCAGATACGGACAATAAGGAATGCAGGCGGTACTCACCTGTTGCAGGCAGATCCTCGGGAGCAAGTGAGCACAGCGCTCCAAGTGGTACCGCCTCCAATACCTTTCATTGGCTGCCGCCTCCAACGCGGCTGCCCACCTCCTACACCTCCCGCCCCCCTCCTCCTCCCACCAACTCTTAAAGTTCATCTTTTGTCAACCTAAAAGCCTTTTCATATATGCAGAAACAATTCTTGTCAAATCTACATTACTTAGTAGTATTATTTTTAAAAAATGTGAACCTTCATTATGTTACGTTTAACATTCCACAAAGTAGTAAATATTATACAAAAAATGATTTAGTTTACTTAAACAGTTTTATGTCATGTCCATTCTCAAGAGCGTAATAGTAGTGAAATCGCCAATACTGGTGTCTGCTTAACCACCGCACTGGTGGACACATAGAGCACCATTTTTAGGTCTTGTCCATCCTCAAGAGCACAATAGTAGTGGAATAACCAATATTGGTATCGGCTTAACTACCGCACTGGTGGGCCCAGAGAACGTCATTTTTAGGTCATGTCCTGACCTCAAGAGAATAATAGTAGTGGAATAACCAGTACTGATGTCGTCTTAACTACCGCACTGGTGGAACTATAGGAACTATAGCTACTTGCTAATTTCAATCACTATGACACAGCCAAGTCCCTCAAGGGCCTACAAAGAAAGGATATGCTGGTTAAGTGAAAACTTAATAGATACGAATAATAATTGTTATACTACAGAATTTAATAACATATACAATGTTAACACCTTAATAACATTTATAATTGTCTTATAAACCGTTTTTTTAGACTTGCCTAATCATAAATTACTTAAAAAACAAACAAAGGAGATAAAGACAAATTATAAAAGAATGAGAATATAATGTTTACGATTGATATATATATTATTATATATATATATATATATATATATATATTAAAATATATATATAGGTGTGTTCTCTAATCGGGGTTCGGTCAATTTTCCAGGATATAAAAATCAAACTCTCGTTGCCAACGTTTCGGTTTTATTTAAAACTTTTCATAGGCATCTTCTCCATATACTCTTCTTATATCCTCTAAAAACCCATATTTCTTCTTATATAAACCCAAATGTATATATAACAGATTCAATAATATATCGACCGTTTTGATAGAATAGGTGTTGTTCTCTAATCGGGTTCGGTCAATTTTCCAGGATAAAAAATCAAACTCTCGTTGCCAACGTTTCGGTTTTATTTAAAACCTTTTTCATAGGCATCTTCTCCATATACTCTTCTTATATCCTCATAAAAACCCATATTTCTTCTTATATAACCCAATTGTATATATAACAGATTCAATAATATATCGACCGTTTGATAGAATAGGTGTGTTCTCTAATCGGGGTTCGGTCAATTTCCAGGATAAAAATCAAACTCTCGTTGCCAACGTTTCGGTTTTATTTAAAACCTTTTTCATAGGCATCTTCTCCATATACTCTTCTTATATCCTCATAAAAACCCATATTTCTTCTTATATAAACCCAAATGTATATATAACACATTCATTTTTTATTTATTTTTTATCCATTTTTTATCCTGGATAATTGACCGAACCCCGATTAGAGAACACACCTATTCTATCAAACGGTCGATATATTATTGAATCTGTTATATATATATATGTTCGTATATTTGGGGAGCAGGCCTTGGTCTTGGAGAAGGAATTGTACGAGTGTTAGTTTTATGTAAGTTTTGAAACTACCTTTTGTAAATAATATCCTTGAGAATGGTCGATGATGACCGGAACATGTTGGAGTATAGGAATAAAAATTTTGGTGAACTGATGTATCTTGTCCCGAACTTATAGAAGTCAAGGTGATAAAATTGGAAAAATTAATCCGAAAAGGTGTTAGACTAGAAATAGGCATAGGTTTCAATAGAACATATATATATATATATTGATTTTTCCCTACGGTATTTTGTCTCATATACTCTATCTTAGATGTTGCTGGTCTGAATACTGGGCAGTGACTGACTGTTGGCTTGTCGAGTAGCTGGTGGTTGTTCACCTAGTAGGTCAGTGTGCGTGAAACCCCGGTGTGTTAACGATTAATTAATGGGTTATGTTTCATGATTTTCAAGGCTTCATATATCTGTAGTCTGGCTGGATCATTAATTTGCTTTAAAATGATGGTGTTTTGTACAAGGTCCTGGCGGTAAGTTTTCTGCCATGTTTGTGGGAGGTGTGTCTGGCGATGGCTCCTGCTTGTAAGTCCATGGCCAGTCGTCGTGAGAGTGTGGTCTCTCAATAATATATATATCATATATATATATAAACTACATTGACAAAAACGACAAAAAGATATTAAACAGAAACTCATTACTATCTTCCTGATGACGAGGCCATCGACATGTAGCAGTGAGTTTCTGTTCAATTTCTGTGTGTTCTTTTTGTCAATATAGTTTATTTAGTTCGTGGAATCGTTCGTGGAGAGTGAGAGAGAGTTGGAGAAGAAGAGAGAAGAATGAGGAGGGGGGGTAAGAGAGAGAAGGAGGGAGAGTGGAAGGGAGGGGGAGAGGAAGATGGAGAGAGGGAAGGATAGTTGATTAAGAGTCACTCTATTACATCTTTTAATGGAATAAAAATTGTATATAACGCCCTTCAAATATATTAATAGTGAATGAATAATTAAATATTTCACTTTAATGAAAATATAACATAATTATATTTTACTAAATGACATTTATGATTATCTAACCAATTTTAATTTCATAGAATATTTATTTTGAAAATAAACTTTAATATCATTTAGTAAAAAAAATATAAATTCATATTTTCAAAATTGAAATTTTTACATTGCTACATTTAAAGGAAATTATATCGACATTGTGTAGTTGTTATTAGATATTTTTTTAATGAGTCATAACTTTCAATACTCCTCACTATATATAACAATGTTATTGAAAGATAGAGGGGAGAGGAAGAAGAAGAGTGATAGGGATAGAGAGAGTGAGAGATGGAGGGAGAGAGAGAAGGAAGGAGAGAGGGAGGGAGTGAGGGAGGAGAGAGAGGGTATTGAGACTTTATAGAGTATCTAACAGACGTGCGCGTCTTTCACGGGTATTTTACGAAAATTCAGAGATTATAAGTAATATTTTAAAATATTATTAGAAATTATAGAATAATATCATTATTAGTACATTCCATAACTGTCATTAGATCTGGAGTTTCTTTTTCGTTTTGCACCTTTAGATACTGATCTTAAATTTGTTTTTATTCTACGCATACTTCTTATTTAGTACGCAGGTAGGTAGAACTTTTTTAAAGTGAACAAATTATGATAGACGCAAACGAAATTAAAACCAACTAATTTACCTTATTGAGCTTAACATTTTACTTTCAAAGAGCAATATTACTTAAGCTCTAAATAAATTAAATTAAGCTTTAAATGGTATAGATATGTTGACGATAAACCATGCATCTGTCCCAATTCTTTAAATAAAGTTGATTTCCTAACAAAATTGAATTCATTAGTGCCGACGATCAAATTCACAATGGAAAAAGAACTAAGTGGTAATTTGCCCTTCATAGATGTCCTGATCCGTAGGTTACCTAAAGAGTTACGCTTTTGTGTGTATAAAAAACTTACGAATGTACTCGCATGTGTTCACTTTTATTCTTCCCATCCAAAAAATGTTAAAATTTCTGTTTTTAGAAATATGTTTTTGAGGGCGTTAAGAGTTTGCTCTCCTGAATTCCTTAATGATGAGATTAACAACATTAGTTCAATTGCCCTTTCATTAAAATACTCCTCCTCTTATTTCGATTTAGCTTTGAATGGTGCTAAAAAAACTTTCTCTAATACTTCAACAGAGCTGGTGGGGGTTTTTGACCAGATGGGTTTTTGACTCTGGCGAAAACCGTTGGTTGTGGTTGAAAGATCTTAATCTTTTTTTCCCATTTCATATTGTAGTGTCGTCACATCTGTATATATATATATATACATATTTATATATTTAGTTCAATGTACATAAAGAAACATAGAGAAATTAAAAGACTCCAGCCATCTCTGTACCAGTGCGCTTGGTTTCCCTGTCTCATCTCTCCTGAAGACGGATCAACCAAAACTTAGAGACAGTAAGTGTGTGCTTTTAATTTCTCTATGTTTCTTTATAGACATTGAACTGAATTCGTTCATTTCGGATCGTATTTTCATCGAAGAAGTATATATATATATATATATATATATATATATATATATATAATATATATATTATATATATATGTGTGTGTGTATTTTGGAGAGCAGACCTTCAATCAAACATGTTTTATTAAAAATTATGCCAATTTTAACTTTTGTTCTTTTCCGAGTTAATTTTTCAAGTTTTCTCACTATGGATTTCCACCTTTCTGGTAAAATATAAAGTAATTCACCAAAAGATTTATTCTTGACTTCCATTTTATTAACTAACAAGTTTTAACTATAACAACCAAATTAACCTTACATACAAATTATATATGACGTTTCGTCAGCTCTGACCATCTTCAGGCACTAATAACAATTCATAACAGAACTCAAATACAAAAATAAGAACTATCTAAATTATTAACACAATTATTAACATCCTAACAGAATAAGCAATATTTACATGAATTGAGTGGGAGGTTATACAGGTTATAACGGTCCTCAGGGTTGCTATTAATTCGTTAGTACTTTTAATTAATAGCAACCCTGAGGACCGTTATAACCTGTATAACCTCCCACTCAATTCATGTAAATATTGCTTATTCTGTTAGGATGTTAATAATTGTGTTAATAATTTAGATAGTTCTTATTTTGTATTTGAGTTCTGTTATGAATTGTTATTAGTGCCTGAGATGGTCAGAGCTGACCGAAACGTCGTATATAATTTGTATGTAAGGTTAATTTGGTTGTTATAGTTAAAACTTGTTAGTTAATAAAATGGAAGTCAAGAATAAATTTTTGGTGAATTACTTTATATTTTACCAGAAAGGTGGAAATCCATAGTGAGAAAACTTGAAAAATTAACTCGGAAAAGAACAAAAGTTAAAATTGGCATAATTTTTAATAAAACATATATATTTTGGTTGCAGAGCGTCAAAGTACAATTTTATAAAAGTTTTTAAGTTTTTAATAGCACTTGTACAAACACAATAACAACAATAAAACCTAGGACACCAAAAGTATTACACATTTCTTCCACCTCGATCAGCTGTTCTTCAAGGTTACCTCAGTTCCAGTGTTGTCCCCACAGACTCCCCTCCCAGTGACAACGCTCAAATATTTCCGTGGAAACCGAACTACGCGGCCACTGCGAGTACGTCTGACATGGTCGGATGGAGCCGGTGATGATGCCAGAGCTGTGTCAGGTGGTCGCTGTGTCTTGGCAGGAGAAACTATTGGGTCGGATACCTGAGGCTTGGTTGGTTGATTTGGTGATGAGGTTTCTGAATCTAAGAGGTGGTACGCAGTTTTAGTCTGTCTATACTAACTGATTCAGTGCCACGTTTCGTTTGTATTTGAAAAACTTTATCAGTGCGCTGAACAACAGAGTAGGGTCCATCATAACTAGGCTGCAAAGGAGTTTTAACAGCATCCCGTCTGATAAAGACATGTGTGCACGTTAGGAGATCAGAATGTACAAAAATTCTAGGTTTAGCATGATGTTTAATATTTACGGGCTGAATTCCTGTCATATATTCTCGAAGTTTATAGATAAAGGAAGGGACATCAGAAGTGCCAATGTCTTGTTCTTGATGCAATAGGTCAGATGGTAAGCGTATTGTCTCTCCATAAATAACTTCAGCGGCAGTAGTGTTATACTCTGGAATAATGTATGACCGAAGTCCTAGAAGTACAAGAGGAAGTTTCTCTACCCAGTTATCTGAAAGTTGAGCTTTTAAGCTGTTCTTGAGACACCTATGCCATCTTTCTATTTTTCCATTAGCGGCAGGATGATAAGCTGTAGTCTTACAGTGCTGGATGCCAAGCATAGATGTTAAAGCATGAAATAATCGGCTTTCAAATTGTCTACCGCGGTCTGTGGTAATAATTGAAGGAACTCCAAAGCGTGCAATCCATCCAGACATTAAACCACGAGCTACAGTTTCTGCTGATATATCTTGGATCGGTATTGCCTCTGGCCAACGTGAAAATCGGTCAATGATAGTTAAGATGTAGCAAAACCCATGTGATGGTGGAAGTGACCGACCAGATCGAGATTTATATGAGAAAATCTTCCACTCACCAGGCTGTAGCTGCCTAGGGACTTTTGGTGTGCTTTGTTACTTTCGTGCGTTGGCAGGGTAGGCATGACTTTGCCCATAGAGAAACATCCTTGTTCAGGTTAGGCCAAACATATCTTGATCGCACAAGATTTACTGAACCTTTAATTCCTGGATGAGAGAGATTGTGAAGTGAATCGAAAATAGGTTTTCTGAGAAGTTCTGGAACGTAGGGTCTCAGTTTACCTGTTGAATTATCACAAATAAGTTCCTTGTCTCCTGGAAGTCGATAGACTCAAATGTAAGAGAGCTTGTTGGAGACTTCTTCAAAGCATTTAAATCCTCATCTACTTTTTGAAGATCCGCAAAGGTATCAAACGAAATAGATGATGGACTGTTGAGCGAACATATGCGGGAACAGATATCAGCTGGAATATTCTCAGAACCTGGCAAATATTAATATCTGTTGTGAACTGAGATATAAAATCTAAATAACGGAATTGACGGGGTGATGCTTTATTGAGATTCTGACTAAATGCGTAAGAAAGAGGTTTATGGTCTGAAAATATTGTGAAATGACGTCCTTCTAGGAAATATCGAAAATGCTTGACTGCAGAATATGCTGCTAGAAGTTCCCTGTCATAGGTACTATAGTTTTGTTGAGCATTGGATAATTTTTTCGAAAAGAATGCTAGAGGTTGAAGGACCTTACCAGAAGCTTGTTGTAGGGAAGCTCCTACAGCAGTGTTTGATGCATCGACCATGAGTAGGATAGGCAATTTGTCAGAGGGATGAGCAAGAAGTGTAGCATTTGACAAGTCCTTCTTGAGCTTCTCGAATGCTTCAGTGCTTTCAGGTGTCCACGTAATTAGTGATTTGTCATTTTTCTTAGCTCCCTTTGTGAGATTATATAAAATCTGTTGTGTGGCTGCAGTGTTGGGTAGCATTCGCCTGTAAAAATTAATGAGGCCAAGAAATCGTCTTAAATCAGAAATAGTTTTTGGAAGTGGAAAATCTTGTATAACACGAACACGATCTTGAAGAGGTGCTACGCCATTGGCAGAGATGTGATAACCTAAGAATGAAATTTCATTTCTGCCCAAGACACTCTTCGCGACATTGATGTTCACTTGGTTTTCACTAAGACGTTTAAATAAAATGCGCAAATGTTCAAGGTGCTCTTCTACGCTTGTTGAAAATACTAAGATATCATCAATATATCCAAATACAAATGGTAGATCCTGGAGTAAGCTATTGATATACCTCTGGAATGTTTGCGCAGCATTTCGTAAACCAAAAGGGCGGCCACCTCATGGGCACGGCGACGGCCGTCGTGTCGCCGCCTCAGCCCGCGCCTGCGCACCATCCTCTGCTCCAGTTCATTCACCAGCACGCCACCCGCACCACAGTGGGCAGCAGTGGTCCCATAGTGAAGACAAAACCGCCTCCACAAATCCTACCAAAGCCGCCTTCCGGTGCCAGTGTTGCCATGAAGCCCTCTCATTCCTCGCCCCAGCCAGTCGCCGCCCCTCCGCCCCCGACCGTCTCCAGCGCCGCCTCTCCTGCCCCCGCTCACCAGCCGACTCTTCTTCTTAATCAGATGGTTCCTAACGGAGCGGTGTTGGTGCAACAGCAGACAAGCAGCGGAGTCCAGCTGATCCTGAAGTCGGCAGCGCAGCCCAAGCCGGGTTTGGTCATCGCCAACAGCTCCTCCCTGCAGTCCCACCACCCGCAGACGCTCATCCTCCAGGGCAGGACCCAGGCCCACCAGGTCGTGAGGCTGGTGCCTGGGCAAATGCAGCTACAGCAGATGCAGACGTCCTCGGGGCCAGCTTTGATCGCAGTTCCTACTTCCTTGCCGACTCCCACCAGGCCTTCGCCCTCCTCGCCTCTGCTCCACAAGCGACTCCACAAGAAGAAGAAGAGAAGGGATGAACAGCCCAGACTCGACCTCGCTAACCTCATCAAAATATCAGGCATTGAAGAAGAAGAAGTCACAGTAGAAAACGGAGAGTTGATTCATCAACATGGTAACAAGATCAGCTGTAGCAATACAGTGTTGACGTCCTCGCCTAGCAACGTGTCACTGTCGTCCAAGCCCAAGGTGTCCCTGCACCAGGGCCAGACTACCACCCACCAGGTGGCCGGAGCTGGTCTCAGACTATCAGTGGGCGAAGACGGAACGATGGTGGTGCACCAGGCGGACCAGAGCATGAGAGGTGGAGTGAGCGCTAGTGTTGCCGCAGCTGCTCAGACACAGTTAGCCCAACTCATCGCCGACCACGGAGGACACATCGTCCAGACGGCTGTGAGGCAACTGGGCGCAGGGTCTGCCGGCCCCGGAGGCGGCGACACAGCAGCCGCCGCCGCCGGGGGTGGCATGGTGGTCAGCGTGAGAGGCAGACCGAGCACTGTCGTCGTGGCGCCGCCTCAGAATGGAGTCCGTCTACTCGAGACTGAGCACCATACCAACCGGCTCTTCGTGTCCCCCACTCCTGCCATCATCGACCAGAACAGGCTGCAGATCCTAGCAGGTGTTCCCAGTTCGACTGCGCTGTCGCTGGAGAAGCAGAATCGCATCATCACGTCGGGGTCACCAATTTGGTTGCAGAGCGTCAAAGTACAATTTTATAAAAGTTTTTAAGTTTTTAATAGCACTTGTACAAACACAATAACAACAATAAAACCTAGGACACCAAAAGTATTACACATTTCTTCCACCTCGATCAGCTGTTCTTCAAGGTTACCTCAGTTCCAGTGTTGTCCCCACAATATATATATATAGGTGACATATGAATTTAAACATATCAGATAGAAGATTACAGAATCGATAATGAATCGTGTCTGAGCTATTAAATATTTCTTATTAAATATATTAAATAATATTTAGTGTATTTAATATTTTTCTTTGAATTAATCAATTAAATAAAACGTTTTTTGCATTGAAGTAATCCTTTAAATTCCAGGTAGACCAAATAATTGTACAAGGTTTTAATTTCTACAGAAAAATACATATTGATATATTAGAAAAAATAACTGTGAAAGAAAATATAGTTTATTTGCAGTAGGGTATTGGGTCAATTGGTGGAAAGGAATTTTTTTTTTTCAATCAATGAAGTCGGATTTATAATTGAGTATAATATTTGTGTAGAATAAACTTGGAAAAGTCAGAGTTGAACTGTTAGTTGAATTGGTTAAATATTTATTGATGGTTATTGTAAACAGGTCATACGGAAACAGCACGGGATAGGTCAATCGGGGAAATGAGAAAGCTCGAGTACATTCAGTGTTGCCAATTTAGCCTGAAACGGGACTAATTTAGCCCTTTTCAATCTTTTTTAGTCCTGGCGCGTTTTTTATCCCTTTTGTGCTACTTAAACTCGTTTTTAGCCCGTTATGTTTATTTATTGTAAAAAGTTTTATTACAGATACGTATTTATAAGAAAATCTCTGTATAAGGTTAATATCTAGCTTATTTTGGGCATTTTATACACATTTGTTGTCTTTATGTATAGAAGAGGTTCCCAAAGTGGGTTCCGTGGAGCCCAGGGGTTCCTTAAAGGACTGTCTGGGGTTCAATGAAAAACATTAAGTAAAAACATTTTTCTAAAAATTTTTTTTTTGGGCTATGGATTTATTCTATATTTCCTGTGAACCATGAGACCGAATAATGTTTATATCTACATATAGCCAAAAGTAGAAGTGGTCAACATTTTATTCATATTTAGGATGAAGTCAGTTTACTTTTTTGAACTATCTAATTCCCGAATTTTCTCCTATTGCAAAAGTAGCACTTCACACATTGCTGCCATTTCCCACTAACTACTTATGTGAAACTGGATTTTACCCTTTAAACTGTCATAGAAACCAAATACCGAAGTAGACTTAATGCTGGGGCTAACTTGAGAATCAAACTCTCAACTATAAAGCCAAAAATGATTACAAAACAAACTCTGTGTTCAAATTGCTAGTAATTCTGTTTTATGTGTTATGCACTTGTGCATTAATATGAAAATTAAAAAAATTTTAGTTTTGAATTTTTCTTCGAAAAATACACATTGCAGTAATATTACTTTTGTATATGTTTTTAAACATACATATTATTTAAAAAGGCATATGCTAATATTTATATTATAATTATATGAAATCATTAAAATTTAGGGTTCCCGGGAAAGTTACTGGGACCAAAAAGGGTTCCGCGTCGAAAAGTTTGAAAAACTGTGATATATAGCATATACTCAAAATAAACTTTCATTTTTTTTTATTTTGATATGTATATTTTAAAATCTTTGTTAATTATGGTGAAATTCTTAAACACCTAAATTGGGTCACTTTGTCTTCTTTCTGAACGATAGTTAATGCATATACTACCGACTTTTTCCGAAAATAAGACACTGGCTTACTTTATTCTTAGGTCAAAATCCCTGCTAGGGCTTATTCTCGGGGGAGGGCTTCAAGTACATTAAGTAGATTTATATATTTTTGTGTCTAATATTTATTTTTATACAGAAATTTAAATTTATTCGATTACAGTCATGTCATTTTCTAGAACATTGTCATAAATTATCCAAATTTTGAATTTCGTTCTGATTTTCCTCCAAATCTATTTCCTGCAGAATCATTGATCTGAATCTCTCATGTCTTGCAATATAGCTGTAATTAAATTAATACTTATTGTCTAAGTAGCCTCCTTAAAACGAACTTCAAAGGTAAACAAGTATTCCTTGGAATATTTTTTTCCAAAGAATTCTCTAAAATATTACGACAGCTAGAGATACCTACTACATTGAACAGTAATTTTATAACGAATTGTATTTTTTCACATTATCTTAACTAGAGCCTGTTTTCAGGGGAGGGCTTATAGTCCAAAACGTCCCGAAAATCTCGCTAGGACGTATTTTTGGGGAATGTTTTATTTTCGGAAAAAGATGATATGAGAGCGGACTGTCATTCAAGCTAACATGCGAACTCCAGACGCTAACCCAAAGGTTAGCTTGTGCCTTTCTTAGTTCATGCAGTGAGCGAACAATCAGCCAGGCATGTTAAGCCCCCCCCACCACGACAAGGTGAAGGCACAACGGGGGGGTTATAACCATGTTAAATACATGTATAACCAATCATCGCAATCAATATCAAATGATTATTTGTTTTCTATATGATACTTCATTTTCTTTAATATTGACTGCAACCAATGCGTGGGTTGGTATTGGAATGATTAAGCGCCACTAATAGCCTCTAAGACTCAACTCCGACTTTCAGCCTTCACGAGGATACTCTTTTAACCTGCTAAATGCAGGGACGAGCGCATCCGTGGCTCATCACAGCCCTTCTAATATAGGAGGGTTGTAGTGGGCTTGCTGATGCGGCTAAAGGGTCCACGTTAAAAAAGCATCGATCTGTTGTGCTTTACTCATGGAATTGCCGAAAGGTTGATACACATGATAACAAATCAAAACAAGGACAAACGAAAGAGGAGGAGAAGATGACCAGGGGCTGGGCCTGACCACATCGTTTCCCATCCTTCTTAATCCCCAAATCCCCTCCTTTTATCCCAGCCCCAATCTAAGGTGTTATGCGATCTTTGCCGAAGGATGGATGATACAGGGGTTACTACCGGAGCGATGTATGGATGATACAGGGGTTTTTGTATTATGAACGGAGCCTCAAGGGTACCAGGCGACCCCCTTGAGTAAACAGCCTTACTCCGATATGCGGTGCTCTGCCGGAGTGGACAAAATACCACCGATAGAGCTTCAGGGATTTTACCCTGCATAATACTAAGGAGGAGTCCGGAGACCATCCTCCGGAAGAGCAGAGGGTCCAATATCGCTAACTAGTGGGAGCCAACCTCCCACAAGTCCACCTAAGAACCCGAAGAAGACCGTCCTGAAGAATGAGAATTTAAGTCACTTTTTCCCGAAATGCAGGGAGCCTGAATGGACATTTCAATGATGGTTTGGGCAGATTCTTCAAAAAAGAGGAAGAAACACCGTTGTGCCTGCTGACTAACTGTAAGAAAACTTTGCTGCACAGAAGTTGGTGCTTTGAGACACTAAACAAACCATAGAAAAACTTTTACCGCAGGAACCAGCAAAAGCGCTGAGCTTCTTGGAGGCGTTGAAGCTAACGGTTGGGGTACTTTATTACGGAAGAGGGGAAGCACAATAGTTTTTTTTAAGACACAGTGCTATAGTCACCCTCAAATAACAATAATAATAACCAATGTGCGGACAGACTTCTATCAAAATGCAAAAAAGGTTTTTTTTTACTAAAGTGTAATAATGGTAATACCTCAGGACTAACAGTTCACAGTTACTTCAAAATGACATTTAGTGATTACATCTCCTTTAGTTTTTTTAGATATCCACTATATATTCATACATACAGATACATTAACATACAGCGCGAACACATAAACATACACACAGACAATTTAGCATATATATTTTTATAATAATTCGAGGATCTCAAAACGTGTATCACTGTTTAAAACTCGATATCTATATTTTAGAGAGACTGCCATCCATTCATTCTTTATATTTTTATATAGATTATAGCGAGAAATATTGTATCAACAGAAAATAAGAGTATGCAATCAAATATAACTTAAAACGTATGTTACAAAACAGTCACATTTATTTAAAAATAAAAAAATGTTTATCACATTTTTTACAACCAATGATTTATTAGGGTAATATCGTTTCTTGATATTATTTGAATCAAATATGTGAAAATGAATATTTGAGGTTTTATCATTGTTACCTGTTTGAAGGTTAGTGTAGTTTTGTTTACGGTATAAGTTTGAAATACTGTAAGTATTTCCCCGTTAACTTTATTACTTAACAGACTCCATTATATTGATTCTATTTTTAATCATTTTTATACTAATTAGAACTTCAATGGGGTTGTCTTTTTTTATATTGTGAAAGCTTTACCTAAACAATGTTAGAATATTTTGATTTAATTATGAATGGATCTTCAGCTTTAAGTAAAAATCCATTAGGCAGAATAATCCGTGATGGTAAATATTAATTTGTGGTGCATATTTAACGTTGCTTTAACATTTTAAAAGAAAATATCCTGAATATACAATTTTATTAAGCCCGTTTTGATGGAAAACACCGTTAATCACAGTTTAATGTGCGGCTTCATTAATATACTTTAAAAATATGTTTAATTAAATGTTAGTTATTAAGAACTTGTCTGGTATATTTCTTCAAAATGCGTTTTATTTTGTTGTGTTGGTGCTTGCATAAATCATCTGCTATTAAGGTAAAATTCTCTGTATGTCTGTTTTCTCATGCCGAAATATCTTTATTAATCTTACTTAATGAATTTTATATGTTAATTCAGGTTGACCATGGAAGGTAATTTCAGTCAGTGTTAGTTTTTTTTAGTAAAGTTATCATGAAGCAATTTTATTTAAATAACATATATTTGCATTGCCTTTATTAATCTTCAATATACCATGAAGTTAAAGTTATGAAGTTTTAACGATAACGCTTAAAAAATATAAACTGTTAAAAACTTCCATTTATGAAGGAAAAAAACCATTTTTAAAATAATATCTTGACGTTAGAGGAATGCAGCTATGAATTAAATAGAGTAAAGATATCAAATAAAAATGTTTCAGAAGCTCTTCATTTTACATAAAACCTTAAATTAAAACAATTTAAGAAAGTTTTAAGTAAAATTATCTTAAAACAATCGTACAATAAGAGTGTGTAAGGTGTGATTGATTTAATATTTAAATTATAAAACTTAGGGTAGAGTGTACTTTAGGAGCCCCAGCGTTTACAGGACGGACCTTTATTCAGAGGTTACAAGGGTTTCCCTACTCTCCAGTAGGGATTTTGGAGTCATTTCTTTTTCTTAAATGACAACTCATACTGATATTGCAGTAATGTTTCTTTCAATATAAGTTTAATTAGTTCTTGCTATATTCCTGCTTTGGGAGAAGACCAAACACTTCTTTGAGTCTAATAAATAGACATTATTTACCTGTAATTATCAATTACAACAAAATCCATCCCTGTTTAAATTTTGAAATTATTAAAACAAATTAGTTTTATAAACATTTTGGCAATTGTTGATTTGTCAACTCTGTTCCCTAAACTCCCTCTGTTCCCAATTTTTAATTCATGCGTTTTTTTTTTTTGCTAAAGAATCAATTTTTATCTTTTCAGCCTGTTATTAAAAAGCAGTTATGAATTTCGATAAACATATGAAATGGCATGCAGGAAAGTATTTTAGAAACAAAAGAAAAATGCAGAGAAAACTAAGCGGGAAAGTTCGACTTGAGAATTCTAACTATCTTGGAACTTCTGCCTTCTGGAACAGTTATGCTTCCTGCATGAGATGGATGGTTCATTACAGAAGAAACTGTTTGTTGGACTCGCCAAATCTGTCTTTTTTTCCTCAGGTAATTGCATTATTATATTCAGTCCTGTTTTTAAATAAGGAATTAAGTAGGCTTCCTGAATATCTCAGCTCCTAGAAAAAAAAAAGACTTTTGAAAATCAATTATATTGATTCCTTTAGTATCACAAGGGATGGGGACTAAGTTAGCTGAATATCTCAGCTCCTAGAAAAAAAAAAAAAGACTTTTGGAAATCAATTATATTGATTCCTTTAGTATCACAGGTGATGGGGACTAAGTTAGCTGAATATCTCAGCTCCTAGACAAAAAAGACTTCTGAAAATCAATTATATTGATTCCTTTAGTATCACAGGGGATGGGGACTAAGTTAGCTGAATATCTGAGCTCCTAGACAAAAAAGACTTTTGAAAATCAATTATATTGATTCCTTTAGTATCACAGGTGATGGGGACTAAGTTAGCTGAATATCTCAGCTCCTAGACAAAAAAGACTTCTGAAAATCAATTATATTGATTCCTTTAGTATCACAGGTGATGGGGACTAAGTTAGCTGAATATCTCAGCTCCTAGACAAAAAAGACTTTTGAAAATCAATTATATTGATTCCTTTAGTATCACAGGTGATGGGGACTAAGTTAGCTGAATATCTCAGCTCCTAGACAAAAAAGACTTCTGAAAATCAATTATATTGATTCCTTTAGTATCACAGGGGATGGGGACTAAGTTAGCTGAATATCTCAGCTCCTAGAAAAAAAAAGACTTCTGAAAATCAATTATATTGATTCCTTTAGTATCACAGGTGATGGGGACTAAGTTAGCTGAATATCTCAGCTCCTAGAAAAAAAAAAGACTTTTGGAAATCAATTATATTGATTCCTTTAGTATCACAGGTGATGGGGACTAAGTTAGCTGAATATCTGAGCTCCTAGAAAAAAAAGACTTTTGAAAATCAATTATATTGATTCCTTTAGTATCACAGGTGATGGGGACTAAGTTAGCTCAATGGTTAGTGTAATCGCCTCTGACTGGTAGATCTGGGTTGGGTTCGATACTCAACTGACTCTCGATTTATTCACGTAGAAGATGAATAAATCTGATCACGTTGTCCCTTGGAGGAGAATGTTAAACCAGTTGGTTCCGAGCCTGTACGATGTCAGCTACTCGTTAAATATTAAAATATTCGAGTTAGGCAAAATTTAGGACTCACAATGTATTATTTTGTTATACATTTTGTCACATATGTGACAGAATAAATAGAGACAAAATGTAATTGATAATTGTTTAAAACAGACTTCAGTTTTATATAGAATGGCTGTTGTCCAGCTGGATTGATCATAAAAAAAAAACACTACAATATTTGTCCAATATGCCCAGAAACATAATCGGACGAATATTGTTTTCGTTTTTCAGTCATACTGACTGGTTATTCAGTATTCAAAACATTTAAAGCAGAAGGAATGAGATTGTGAACGCTGAAACTTTAATACATTAAAGCTATCTTGCAGTCTTGTCATCAGAGTTTAGTTAAGAAGACATACTAAAGCTACCTGCATCCATCTTCAGGGCTTAATATTTTTTATTATTATTTGAGGGTAACTATAGTACTGTGTCTTTAAAAAAAACTATTGTACTTCTCCCCTTCTGTACTAAAGTACCCCAGCAGTTAGCTTCAACGCCTCCAACACGCTCAGCACTTTTGCTGGTTCCAGAAAAGTTTTTCTATAGTTTTATTGAGTGTCCTGAAGTACCTTACATCTGTGCAGCAATGTTACCTCACAGTCAGTCAGCAGATTCAACGGTGTTTCTTCCTCTTTGCAGAATCTGCACAAACCATCATTGATAATGACCATTCAGGCTCCCTATGTTTCAGGAGAAAGTAACTTCATTTCTCCTACTTCGGGTCCTTAGGTGCACTTCTGGAAGGTTGGCTCCCACTAGTTAGCGATTTTTGACCCTCTGCTCTTCCAGGAGGATGGTCTCCGGACTTCCTTCTCCTTAATATCGTACAGGGGAAAATCCCTGAAGCTCTATCGGTGGTATTTTGTCCGCTCCGGCAGAGCACCGCATACTGGAGTAGGCTCTTCTACTCAAGGGGGTCGCTTAGGTACACTTGAAGGCTACGGTTGGCATCACACAGTATACCGCTGTATAATCATCCATCCTTCGGCACTGATCGCATAACACCTTAGATTGTAACTGGGATAAGCAGGGGATGGGAATCTAGGAAGGATCTGAAACGAAGGTGATCAGGCCCTGTCCTGCATCGCTGGTAACAGGTGGCACCGCATGATAGGCACGAAAGGCTAAGTTAGTACTCAGAGGCTATTAGTGGTCGCCTGGTAATCCTTGAGGCTACCCAGGTTCATTTAATAAAGTATATAAACTGTATGCATCCAGTATCATCGTGAAAGATGTTTGGCTATACGTTCCAGCCTATGTTGAGTCATTTTTTTTAATGATTCAACATACATAGATAGATAAACTCATTGAGATTTATAGTGAAATGCATTATTCTATGGTGGTCAGGCCCAGCCTGATCACCTTATAATCTTTCGTATTGTCCATGCATTTTAGGGTAGAAAAGGTTAATGAGGGTAGTCTCGTGACATGCGAAAGTCTTAAGTTGAGTGACTAGAGGCTATCAGTTTGGCGCAATAATCAAATCCTTAAGTTGCTACAACTTTTCTGAAATTATTCATATAAGTATGAAAAAGTTCTGTTTTCACCAGTATCATTTGATAAGATGTCGTTCGGCTATTACGTTTCCAGTTCTATGTTGTATTTTCTATACTTAGTCTTAGAGCGAATGTAAAGGCGATTTGCCTAACATACATAGATAGATAAACTCATTGAGATTTATAGTGAAATGCATTATTCTATGGTGTGCAATCAATTATAATGTTGTATTTAATCATTTTAGGGTAGAAAAGTTAATGAAATAGTCTCCACATGTAGAAGTTTAATTGCGTGATAATTCTTCCGTTTGGCTCAATAACCAAATCCTTAAGTGCACAACTTTTCTGAAATTATTCATATAAAAAAAAGTTCTGTTTTCTCTTTATTTTTATAATTGTCGTTCGTATTTCGTTATAGTTCTCTGTTGTATTTTCTATACTTAGTCTTAGAGCGAATGTAAAGGCGTTTGCCTAACCTTAAGAGAAAGAAAAATAATGAAGAAAGGTACCTGCTTTCCAGTATGAAACTGTTGTACACTCCATACCTCTATCCATGTGCATCCTATTTCTAGTGGGTTGAACCGCAGACTCTCATCCTTGGGCATGTATATCTCTGTTTCCTTATTTTATTTTGTACCATAGATAACTCT
The DNA here is from genome assembly GCA_026182355.1 of Hermatobates lingyangjiaoensis. NCBI lineage: Eukaryota > Metazoa > Arthropoda > Insecta > Hemiptera > Hermatobatidae > Hermatobates > Hermatobates lingyangjiaoensis. Next base: position 111,781 of record JAPFBL010000425.1, read on the forward strand.
CTGATGTCATTGTATTTTTTAGCATACATTGTATTGTATGCCTCAAGAAGAACACTACGTGTTCGAAACGTGTTGTTTATATTATTAAACTTGTATACGTGGAAGCTATTTCATTGACTTTTCTACCGTACAATGAAATGCATGAATAATGCTATACTTGTACCTTGTTGCAGGCCTGTATGGGACAAAATGAACGACACTATGAGGATGTTTACAGAAATATTGGTAGTCATGTATTTAATAGAGACGCAGAGTGGCTTCCCAACCACAGAGATGCCTCATGTTCTGCTGATTCTAAACGCCATACTGTGAGTCAGTATTAATTAATAATAATTAGTAATGAGATGAGTATCCAAAATCGAGAATCGAAAATAACGGATTTCTCAAATATTGGAACTGGAATCGCAGAATTTTAATCCATTCTCTGATTCTGAAAACGATTCTTTGGAATTTATATCTTTGAAACTTTATTTTCAACTCCAGTTAATAATAAAAAGCTAAAATTTTGTGGAAGTTTAAAATATCAATATAATCTATACCATCAAAATAACAGATAAATGTGAAAATGTAATCAAATACTTCGCTCTGACTTCCGCATTTTCTTAATATCTGAAGTACGAGTATCAGTATATAATATGATAGTATTATAGTAATATATAAGTAAATATATAATGTATATATACATATGAGTACAGTATTTTTATATAGAAGATTGAAAACATTTACAGAAGAAAGAAACGCGAAGATAATATTTTTTTTTTTTTTGAGAGGGTCTGAGGGACTAACGAAGTCTGCCCTCCCATGCTGATTCTTTGAGGGAATATTTTTTTTTACGCTAAATGGTTATGTGACAGAATAAATAGGACAAAATGTAATTGATAATTGTTTAAAACAGACTTCAGTTTTATATAGAATGGCTGTTGTCCAGCTGGATTTTTGTTTATATTAATTCTTAGGTAGTAAATTTTGAAATTTTAATGTTCATATATTCACATGTTCAAAATTCAAGAAGAGTAACACACAGAATAAAGAAAACACACTTACAAATTCAAATTTTCGTGCAATCCGTCTTCAGGAGAAGGGGTGACCAAGCACTTTGTAGACGCAACGGCAAGTAACAACAAACGTGCTTGGCCTCCCTTTCTCTTTTCTCCTGAAGACTTCTGATGAGTACACGTTTTGTATTATTTCATATCGTGATGGATGCAAGTCCTACATCTTCAAAATTCTGCCTTTTTCTTTCTGATGAGGGTGGCCAGGGTAGCCAAGTGGCTTGCGTACTCGCTTCTATTCCAATTTTGACCTTAATTTCTTCACGTAAGAGATAAAAAAAATCTCATATAATACTCAGTCAGCTGTTAAGTAACTATAAAAAAAGTAGGTTTGTTGTCGTATAAAATAAACTACTTAGGAGCTGCTGTCACCCATTATGTTATTAAAGAAACACAAAACTAGGTGTTATTTTGATAATTATAAAAGTTGTGATTATAACCTGTTCAGTGTGTATAATGATTTGTGAAATCCATTCAAAACTATTGATTCAATGTTTTGCCATCACAATGATAAGAGCAATAGAATCATTCAACTTAATTATCAGTGATCTTGCTAGTAAGTCTGAAGATAGTAAAGTTGACTTTTGCCTGTTCTAGATGTTTTAAATTTGTCTTTAATATCATTTATAAATGAAATTATTTTTTTTTCTTTTTATAATTGTTCAAAGGTTGAAGAAATAACTGAAGAATCAGGTTGGATAAATGATGATTCATTGCGCAGATTTCGTGATGATGATGATGATGTTGAAGAAAGTGAACCTGAGCTAGAGGTGTCTGAAGAATTTCAGAAGTTCATTGAAATGAGACTGAAACATAAGGCGGAAATAAGTAAAAACGATATTTACATTTTCTTATTAAAAATTACTGACTTCCTTGTTGGTTTAGAACAGGAGTGGCCAAACTTTTACATACCGTCTTTTTCCGAAAATAAGACATTCTCCGAAAATAAGTCCTAGCGTGATTTTCGGGATGTTTTGGACTATAAGTCCTCCACTGAAAATAGGCCCTAGTTAAGATAATGTGAAAAGTATAATTCGTTAAAAAATTGCTGTTGAATGAAGTAGGTATCTCTAGCTGCCGTAATATTTCAGAGAATTCTTTGGAAAAAAATATTTCAAGAAATTCCTTGTTTACCTCCAAGTCCTTTCAAGGAGGCTACTTAGACAATAAGTATTAATTTAATTACAGCTATATTGCAAGACATGAGAGATTCAGACCAATGATTCTACAGGAAATAGATTTGGAGGAAAATCAAAACGAAATTCCAAATTTTGATAATTTATGACGTTCCATAAGATGACATGACTGTAATCGAATAAATTTAAATTTCTGTATAAAAATAAATATTAAACAAAAATATGTAAATCTACTTAATGTACTTGAAGCCCTCCCCTGATAATTAGGCCTAGTACGGATTTTGACCTAAAAATAGAGTAAAATAGTGTCTTGTATTCGGAAAAAGACGGTAGCATGCGCCAAATTTTGAACCTAGGGTTTCAGATGCGCCATAAATCTCTTGTAACCCAACGTCTACTTATCTTGTATATGCATATAACATTATTTTATATATGATTATTATATGTTCATAATATTGAATTAAAGAAAATGAATAAAAGCAATCGATGATAAAGCTGATCAACTTTACTCATCTAATGAGACTTTTGAGGTTGCATTGATTTTAAATTTGTATAACTGAGGGCAGCACTATATTCTTCAAATTGGAATCCGTCAGTTACGACCTCGCAACTGACATGCCTGGTACACATCTATATGTCGTTCCGAAACGATATATAAAATCTCTGGGCAAATTTTCTTAGCTCAGAGAAATTTTCATAAGGTAATGATCGTTTTCACAAAATGTAAGTACATAAAAGTTCATCTCGTTTGATTAATGAAGCATATCTAACCTAGAAGCAGATTAATGAGAAGAAAATAACGTCCCTTAAAAGGATATTAACAAAATATTGAAATAACTAAAAAAAAATAAGCTGTACTTTTGCATGCTTGTCTCTGGACTGTTAGACTCCGTGTTCGGTTCTTAATCTAGTCCCGATTTATTTATGCGGAAAGTGAAAAAATTTGAACACATCGTCCATCATAGAGGACATTAAGCCGTCGGTCCCAAGTCTGTACGATATTAGGTACTCATTAAATATCCCTATTCTAAAGATACATTAGTCAGTATATATTTAGTCACTCCTAACTTAGTAATGTAGGATTATACATCCTACTGTATCAAATATTCCATCACCCTGACGCTGGTTTCAAAACAGCACTTAATCCTAACCTATTCGCATCTACTTTTATCAAAATTTCTTTCTTATGATGGTAAATTGCTAAAATTGGTGTTGAACATAGATATTGTTTAATTTGTTGAAAACAATGTTCACATTCAGTGGTCCACTTAAACTTCTCATCTTTCTTTAATAAGTTAAGTAATGGAGTTAATCTTTGGTTACAATGATCCATGAATCTGTGATAGAAATTGATGTTCCCCAGTATTTGACGAACCATCTTTTTTGTAGTTGGACGTGGAAACTCTTTAATTGCATGACATTATTTTTAACTGGATATATTTTACTCTTTTCAATGACATATTCTAAATATTTAACAGAATTTTGGGCAAAAGAACATTTATTTAATTTCAGTTTAAACCCTTCTTCTTTAATTGCTTGAAGGACCAACTTTATGTGTTTAAAGTGTTCATCCAATGACTTAGAAAAAATAAGTATATCATCTATATAGTTGATACATATGTGTGATCAATTATCTGTCTAATTCCTTAATATGTTGTAGCAAGGTAGTTTGAAATCATTAGCTGTGCAATCCGTAATTGTGTGGTATTTACTCATTCTGAGGGAAAATGGATAAACAAACAATTTCCAGTGTTTTTTTTCACTGGACCAACCTTTCAGCACCACATCCTTGGTGTCGTCCTGATGATGAACACAAAGTGTTCGAAACGCATTGTTGTTGTTGAATAAAACTTAATTTGTGTGGAGACTTTTGTTTGTTTATCCATTTCACCTCAGAGAAAGGTAGTTTGAACTAAAGAAGCAGTTTGTTGAGTAACCTTTCCGGATGCAAAAGATCTACTAGATGTTTTAGTGGGGTGAAATCTTCATATATACACCTATATATTAATCATAAACTTCATGTTTCAGAAAAGGAGAAAAACCGAGAGTCTTTAATGAGTAAAGAAAAAGTTAAACAATCTGAGCCTCTCGACTCAGTACCAGGTAATTATCTTAGGTATTAATTACCTAATTAATCATGTGACAGTAGTTACTAAGTATTTAATCATTACTAGTAATTATAGAACATGTCCACCACATAAAGTATAGTTTATTATTTTTGGCTTAACCGTCATCAAGGGGAAAAGAAAAGAAAAAATACAGAATGCCGGCAAAACGACGGTGGATAGCCAATCTGGCGCTCTGTGTTTTCATTTTTCTTTTCCTCTTGATAACAATGAAACCAAAAATGTTTAAGACTGTAAAGTGTGAAGTCATATTGCATTGCATACACTTATTTAGTTTACTTGTAACGATTTTCCATTTATCATGAAAAAAAGGTAATTATTATAGAATTTTTACTAAATTATAATTGTAAGTGTAACTTTTTAATTTGTATAGTTCCAATTTATAGGTAATTCCAAATTTTCTCTGCCTCTTGAAACTTTCTAAAACACTGAAAAACATTGTTTTTAATTTAACAAAAAAAATTTTTTGTGTAATAAAAGTAAATTTCAAAAAATTCAGAGTCATCTAAAAGAAATAAGGCAGTTTTGTTTAAGGGCGAATTAATTGGGTCATTTTCCATGCAGGTAACAAGCTTTAAATAATTTTTACTAGGAATTATAATAAATATCAAAACTATTTAAATCGTTTCAAAAAATACAATATATTTCCAGATAGAAATGTGTAGATGTACATATATTGTAAAAAAACATAACTGTGTTTTAATTGAAAAAATTACGTCTCCACACAAAAAAAAGTTTAATATCAAAACAAACTATGCATTTGGAATACTTAGTGTTCTTCTTCAGGTTTACATATCTAAAAAATTCATACCTCTGAGCTTTAGGAACATCAGAATGAATTATTTGAAATTGAATATAATATATGAATGTTGACTTGCACTATTGAGGTTTATAACAAGGGATTAGTATAAAAATGACTTAGTTAATCTTGAACCTTAAAAATTAATTAAATTGCTGAAATTATAATTTTTTTTAATTAATTAGAAAATTAACAATTAATATTGAACCTTAAAAATTAATTAAATCAATTTTCATGCTAATTCCCTTCTTAAAAACGAAAATAGTCCAATTCAACATTCATATATTGTATTCAATTTCAAATTATTCACTCTGATGTTCTTAAAGTTTACAGATAATAAGTTATTTTTTTTATATGTAAACCTGAAGAAGAATATTAAGTGTTCGAAACGCGTTGTTAGTTTTGGTTTGAAAACTTTTTTTGTGTGGAGACGTATTTTTTGAAATTCCACATTATGAGTAAATACCACACTATAACAGATTGCACAAATCATGAATAACTATCTCTTATTCAAATCAATTTTTATCTACTGTTTTTAACCAAAAGCATACAACGTAGATAATTCGAGTTTTATTTTTGGTTTTTTCCCTTCGAATTAAATTAGATCTATTTTGTTATAATATACCAAATTTAGAATATTTATATTAGATACATAATCTTAGTACCACTGAGGTTATTATGATTTATATTATTAGTATGGGAAACTGTCGTACCTCGTAAGATGATCTTGGAGTGGTTGGAGCGCTTTCGGACGTTGTCTATCTTCGATCACAACTAACCGACCTACTGAGCATTTATGAAGGGTATATATACTGTTTATCGAGATAGCAGTGGACTTGACAGATAACTCCTTCATAAAAGCTCAGTAGGTTAGTTGCGATCGAAGATGGACAACGTCCGAAGCACTCCAACAACTCCAGGATCATCTTACGAGGTACGACGGTTTCCCATATTAATAACATAAATATTGGAATTAGTTTTAAAAATTGTTTATTAATAAATAACAATAGCTAAATTCATGCAACCCACCTAACGGAATAAGTTCCTTTGTATAAATAAAAATTATTTATTTATTTGTTGAGAGTGATTGAAGTACTGCGTCCTAAGAACTACTGTACTTTCCCCCAAGAAGCTCAGCACTTTTCCTGAGTCCAACGGTAAAAGCTCTTCTATGGTTTTGTTGAGTGTCCCGAAGCACTTGCCTCTGTGTATAGAACAGTGGCTTGGCAATCAGCCAGCAGATGCAGCGGTGTTTCTTCCTTAACCTGCACAAACCATCATTGATAATGCCCATTTTCCGCAGATGGCCATTAAGTTTGCAGTGACCCGTTAGAAAACCGGTTAAAATCCTTAGATTATTCCTGCTTCTTTCCATACAATCAAAGATTTGCCTATTCTCAAACTTATTGAGAAGTATCTTTGATTGTCTGTGTCCTTGAAGAGAATCCCAGTATTGCTTCCTGTTTTCTCTATCCTCTTTCCTAAGGAGTTCTTGTATAGTGTGTTGTCCTATATCACAAATAAAGATTAGCATTATTACTTTTTTTTTATGTCTACAGGTCGAGATGAAATGAACGAAAAAAGAAAAAAAGAAATGGAATTATTGTACGGAAATAATTCAGCAATGATCCATGGAATGGAGACAGCACTCCAGCTGGGTTTCTTAAAGAAATGTGACACCTTCAAGCCGACCCTGTGGCCTAACATTCCCCTGTCAGCTGAAGACTGCCTTATTGTGGCTCAAACACCAGCTTCACTTCAATCAATCACCACTTGAAACTTTCATTTCCACTGTTTTCTTTTTGTAATTATTTGTTTTAATATTATATATTGTATCGAGGAGATTTTTAGTTTTTTTATGAGAGGAATATAAGAACTTCATAAATTTATACTTACTCCAGAAGACTCAAGACTTGTCCATTTAAACTAGGTCGTTTATTTGGGGTTTATCTGTTATTCATATCTGTTTGTATCAATATTTCCAAGCCAAGCGATACATGATACAATGATCAAACAATAATATGAAATGGGGGGAGACTAAGATCTTTCAACTGTAACAAGCGGTCTTCGACAGAGTCAAAAATTCAACTGAAACCATATTTTTCATATTGTGGTTTGATCGTTGATTGATATTTCACGTGTTTATGTGAAATCTTTATATTTATATATATATATATATATATATATTTGTTACAATGTTGACCAATAGGAGTGAAGTTTACAGGTCCATGCGTGCGGTCCCAGTTACCCGCTGCTCAGCGAAGCCTCAGTCATTCTGCCAATAGCTATAGAGGTTGCACAGTCCCTCTGTGTTAAATGATGTTTGGCAGAAAACATTAGCCTCACTTTACAGTGAACTCCTGTTCCCTTTCTATTTTTGATTTTTGTGGTGGTTGGGTGTTATTGTTTACTATTTTCTGCTACGGATATTGATGTATTTTTAATTGATACTCTCGATTGTTTACTACGAAAAGCAGCCTTCATCTTCATGCCAACGGGGGTAGAGGTTGCACAGTCCCTCTTGATTATTAAAAGATGTTGACACTGGACTCCAACTTCTTCACTTAGAAACACCTTCGAGTTATAGGCTTTGTTTTGTTTCCTCTTCGGTTTGTTATTTTCATATTTCCTCTTCGGTCGGTTGTTGTTGTTACTGTTATTGATGGATGGCTGGTGGGTGATGAAAAGTTCTGCACTGTTGACCTGTTGGTGGTATTTGCGACATGTTTCAACCATTCTCTGGTTATCTTCAGGCTACTATTGGCAGAATGACTGAGGCTTCGCTGAGTAGCGAGTAACTGGGACCGCACGCATGGACCTGTAAACTTCACTCCTATTTGTCAACATTGTAACGAATCATATTACTTTCCCCGGACAACTCATAGAAAACAATATATATATATATATATATAAAGACTTCACATAAACACGTGAAATATCAATCAACGATCAAACCACAATATGAAAGATCTTAGTCTTGTTTTCCCTTTTCATATTGTGGTTTGATCACTGAATATATATATAATATATATATATATATATATATATTAATAAATTCAAAACGAAGGAAACACACAGACATAACTCACATCATGTGATGTGAGTTATGTCTGTGTCTTTCTGTGTGTTTCCTTCGTTTTGAATTTATTTTATTTTAAAAAAGTCCGCTGGACCGTTTCTTTTAATTGTATATATATACTGGGAATTTTATGGCGTGCTAGTTGTTTTTAAAAAATCACTTTACTTTTCACTTTTTCAAATATCGAATTTCTCAGAGTGTTATCTTTTTCCTGAGTGCTATATACTCTGTTCAAAGTTACTCTAAATGTATATTGAGAAAAAGTATATTATTAATTAGCCAGTTTTGCATATTCCAATCAAATTCAAGAGCCGGCTTTTCAGTATAATTTTAAACTTTTATAGCTGGAAGCTTGAAATTTTTGAAAGTAAATATATATATATTATAATATATATATATAAATATATATATGAACTATTAGATAAGAATATTAAAAAAAAAACTGGGCATTGTAAACATAATAGGAAACATTTCATTTCACACTCTTCAATATTACCCAAAGTTAATGTGATTCATGAACAAAAAGAAATTTTCATGATAATAAGTTCTGTTCAAGAGTGCGACATATAGATTGATTAAAGCATTTTGTTAAACAGATCCATCATACCATTGAAAGCATCAGAAATTACGTCTCACTGGCGTTGATCTTTTAAACGTAATTTTGCACCTCATATTAAGTTATTAAATTATTTAAAAATTTTTCATTAAATCTCTAAACATCAATTTTATTTCAGTGAATTCTCTCAAAAAAATTTCTAAGTCAATGTAAACTATTTGTCCAGGATCAATATTCAGTTTTTATAGCTTTATTGCTCTTTGTTGTAATTGAAATTTCATAAATTTTTTTTATAAATTCTAATTTTTTGCTTAATATTTTTGTAAAATTTGATGACTTTTTAATGAACCGTTATAACGTTTAAAAAACATTTTCTGAAAACAGAAAATGACTGTAGCGCCCCCCTTTGGTGAATGTAATTTCCAAAAAAGTTATCTCAACTCATCCTCCACAGAATGTTCTATTTTTAGGTATAGTTTCATTTGATCCGTTAAACGGTATAGCTTGTATCGCTATCACAAGCATATTGATTGAATGTTAAGTAACTTTTTTTTCATTTTATTGAAAAATAATATTTCATATTGTTTTAAAAGTCAAAAGGATATTTTTATTTTATTTCCTTTGTAGCCTCAAAGATAATGCCAAAATTTCAAGACTCTAGAATCAGTAGTTTAGGAGAAAAAAAAATTGTCTAAAAACAGGTTTTTGGCAAAAAAAAGTCACTTTCCCATCATGCATAACTGCTCTCAAACAATAGGTCTCATCTCCACGGAAACCCATTTTTTTTTTTTGTAAAACATGAATTTGACCATAAAATATTCTGGACCGTAGTGTGACCATAAACTTTGGATACATACTCACCCACCCTCAGACGTCTTCGAAAAAACTTCATAAAACTACTTCTGAGACCTCAAAATATGTAATTCCATCAAAATCTCCAGATCGAATGTTTCACGATCACTATTCTTTACTTGTAGTAAAGTAATAAGAAGTAATACAATCATTCAAAAATTAAACATCCATAAATCACCCAAAAAATTAGAAATAAGAAAACACAATAGAAATGTTGAAAATAAATACACAATACTGTAGTACAAAATAATATATAATACCACATATATCTTATATATATATATGTATATAAGATAGAAAATACTATTTTCAAAATATCTAGTGTATTTTCTTATTTGTAAATTTTTTGAGCGTTTTATTTTATATTTTTTTTCTTATATTTCCTCTGAATTGTAGGTTTATGAAAAAGGTTTTAAATAAAAACCGAAAGGTTGGCAATGAGAGTTTAATTTGAACCTGAAGAACTGTTCGAGTCCTGACAAACTTTTATTTTGTATATAAATTTAACCAACATCCAACGACCACAAACAATAAAACTGAGATGCTACTATGCTTAGTGAGGCTAGTGTCTATTGGCAGGATTCGTTTACACGGAGGGATTGTGGGCCCTTTACCTTCCTGACATGACGACAGCGGCGGCTTCATTGTTTTGCTACTAGTTTTAATAGGACTACGGCTCTAATCAATAACGGACCAGGGGGACCTCCAAGAGGAGAAGCTGGTATCACGTAACAATTGCTTATTTACTGAGGGAGTGTGAGCCGGCCTAATATTCATCATGCTGATAGTGATGACTTCATAGAAGAGATGCTTCTATGTGTAACTTGACTTTCATTATAGCCGGAAACCCATAACTCCAAGGACTGCCCCCCTCTCACTATCTCAAACAAGAAAAATAATCAAATTTTCACGAAACAACCAATCGTATATCAGATCCAAACCACTTATGTAGATTTTAATATATATATATTATAATCAAACCACATTTTTTTTTTTTGACTCTGACGAAGACCGCTTGTTACGGTTGAAAGATCTTAGTCTTGTTTTCCCATTTCATATTGTGGTTTGATCATTGATTGTTGTTTCACTTGTGTATGTAAAAGCTTTATATATATCCGTATAATTGGGGAACAGGCCTTCATTTATACAAGTTCTATTAAAACAAATGCCCAATTCTAGTTTTACACCTTTTCTGATTAATTTTTCCAATCTTCGCCTACATGACTTCTATAGGTTTGGAACTAGGGCCTATTTTCAGTGGAGGGCTTATAGTCCAAAACGTCCCGAAAATAACGCATTTATGATATCATCAATTTGTTTTGGCATCTTCATACAAGAAATCATGTTTTTGAGCAATATCATCCATCGTCAGGCTACAGCAGTGGCGTAGCAAGGAGGGGGGGGGGGAGGGAGTAAAAATAGGAAATAGAAAAAATTAAAATAATAAAAAGGTAACAAAAAATCGGAAATTTTACACCAAAAGTGAGTTTTTAAGGTTGTAATTGTTTTTATGTTTTATGTGTGAAATACTGTTTTTAAACGGATTTTTCAACTGTAATATTTGTAAAGTAAAAATAAATGTATTTAAAAAATTTTAAAGGGGTTGAAAGTTTATTATATTTGATTCCGTAGCCCGTTAATTTAATTTAACAATTCTTTTATTATTTGAAATGTCATAACAACGTTTTGTTTTGAAAAATCTTTGGTTTCCTTTGATGATGGGAATGATGGGTTGACTTTGATGATTGGGACTAATTAACAACAGTAGTCTAAAATTACATCCCTGATTGTAATCCTATGAAAATAAATATTTTTGAATGTAAACTGATTATCAATGGGACCAGTGGGGGGAATGCAAATCTTACGACCGCCCCTGTTGCTAAGCCACTGAAATAGAATACTTGTATTAAGACTAAACGATGATTTGAAGTCCAAGAATTTACTATACGATAAGGCTGAAAGAAAAACAGTAATGCAGAAAGTAAAAATATGACTTGATAAGCACTTTCCCACCGGTCGGTAGACTTACATATGACCATGGCGATGGACTCACCAATCAGTCCATGATCATAACATGGTATAAGGAATCACAACTACCATATCTGAAGACCAATATCAATGAGGAGAACATACATGAGTCTTATTCTGCCCGACTCCATGGCCATATCAATGTGTAAGAAACTACAAACTTTTCAAAGTGAATGCCAAATAACAATAGTATTTATTATTTGTTATGGACTCCACATATACATGCGATTAAATAATAAATCGCTAATAATTCATATATTCATTAATTCAAAGGCCTGTACGATAGCTCATGAATCCTGGTACTTGAATAACACAGACTTATGAAAGAAAACACTTTCACTTTTAATATTTGTTTTATTACAATTACACCAAATCTACATTGAGACCCATCATAAAACTAGGTTACAATATTGGAAAATAAAATTATCCGTCTTGATCAGACAATAAATAGGGTTAGTTTAGAGTCTATTTTACTTCTAGTCACTTAGAAGGAAGTTCCATTGATAGGATGAGATAGCAAAGAAATGCTGGTCTAAATAAGGACTTGATCCTTATCAAGCAAATAAATCTGTACATATCTGCAGTCTCAGGAGACGGACACGACTAAATTACAGTACAAAGTACACGTAAATGAACATACCGGGTAATTATACTTCACTAAACAGCTATATAAAAGCATTTACTGGAACTCAAAAACTAGAATGAGCAATTTTTACAATTTAAAAAAAATAAATATAAACATTTGAAGTCGTAGATTCAGGGAATGTTGTTTAAAACATTGAAAAGAATCTTTTAAAAACTACTAAAACTTACGAGATATACACTTCTCAGATCGGTGATGAATGTGTATCAAATCAGTTCCAGTTGGCGGTTGATTAGACATATGGGAGAGAGTTATTTACGATGAGGGGATCGAGAACGAGAACGTGAGTTGTTCCTGGGGGAGGAGCGTCTCCTGTTTATTATATCCTTTTCTTTTGGTCCACTATCATTGTCACCCCAGTCGCTTAGGTCATACTTTGATAAATCATCTTCATCTTCTTCTTCTTCCTCATCATCACAATCTTCCTTTTCTTCATGTTCGCTATCTGTATCCTTTTTGCGAGTATTCTCAACAGGTTCATGTTCATCATTTGAATGTTTTGAATCCGATCCTGAACCTTTCTTCTTTTTTTTCTTTCTTCCAAATTCATCATACTCACTATCCGAATCATCTCGTTTTATATATTCAACCACACCTCTATCATTATAACCACCTCCATAGCCGGTCCTCTCTTCAACTTCCCCAAACTTAGGTGCATTGCACATATTACACTGCTGCCTTCTTGCCCAGTTGACATTTCCACACTTATTACACTGCCAGTCTTCTGCACTAAACAACCCTCGACTTTTATCAGCTAGAACTTTTCCAATTTCTTGTCCCAATTTCTTTTTACCAACTATTTCCCCTCTCTCTTTACTGCATCGATTACATTTACTGCGGCGAGCGAAATTTATATTTCCACACTGAGGGTCACCACAAATCCAATCACCATCATTCATTTTAAATGGTTTTGTGCCAGTTTCCATCTTACAAAAATGTATAACAATTTTAAAGAAGAAGTTAATATGAATTGTCTTCACAACTAATGAATTAATTAAATTTAGAAAAAAATATGTTTTATAAATCGAAATAAATTAGAGGTAGAGAGCAAAAAGGGAGTTTAAATAAACTTTCATGTTTCTAACTCGTTAATACCGCTCACCTAGTGGAAGGTAATGTACATCACAACACTCGATTCATATGGCTTGTGTATCCTCCATATTTCACATAAATACCCTAAAAATAAAATTGATTTATAATTATTAATAATCAAAGCTTTCTACTAGGTACTCAGTATTTCAATTTTTCATACTTGTCATAAAAAGTAAATTTCCTTAATTTATATTGGAGGCTTATCAAACATTATTAGGAGGTATTTTGGTGGTTATCTTGATATGATTTGAAAAGGTTGAAAATTTTGTTGACAAGAGAGTTTAATGTAGGAGATAAATTTTTTTATTAATGTTGTACTTTCTTAATTGCAAAATGTAGATTTCCATTTTACATGTTAATTTAACTTATCTTTGGGTTTATGGAGTAATTAACAAACATGTTATGACATTAATATCAGCACAATTAACATATAACAGTCATTGCTGTTTAAATATGATTGATATCTTATTCCCTCAATTGCATATTTTACGTGATAATTAACTAAATTATCCTACATATGAAAACCCCTTTATGAAGTATAATTCTGTATTAATCATGAAGTATGCTATTCATTTTCATGTAAATAATTTTAATGATTTTCATATAAGTTTGTGTAGATAGTTTTTAACCATAAGAATTCCTTTAACTTGGATTACAATTGCTTCTACATAATATATTTGTAATTTTGCTTTAAGGAAACTTTTCATTTTCCATTAGATATTTTAAACTTTATGAAAAGAAGTTTTAAAATCTATTTATCAAAACTGCAATATACATCAGTGTCTTCGATTTTTAACATAAATTTGATTTTTTGTCCTTTCACTGTTTTGGTTGATCTATTATAATTATAAATGTTAATATAGAGTAGAGGTTATCAAACTTCTTATTGACAAGTATATATCTAATGTATGTGTGCTAAATTCAAAACGTCAGGATTAGGGAGGCAGATACTTATTATCAATCTGGAATGTATCAATTGTACGATCTATTCTATTTTTGATAAAGACAGCCAGAAAATAAACTTCTCTTTAAGTGTTATTTCAAAAGTAACTTAAAACAGAAATTTTCCTTGAAAGGATTGGTTCTAGAAATCGTAATTTCTCAAGAAAGTTGGATCAAAATGAAATTATCAGTATATGTTTTACTGATTTTACTAATTTAAAGAAAATGCAATAATAAAGTTATGCGCTGATTCATTTGATCTGATTTACTGGAATAATTTTAAATTTGTGATTCAAACTAGACTTGCTCAATAAATGTCTTTTTGCTTCGTTTAAAATCAAATTTATATAAATTTACAAATTATTAATATATATGCTATTATAAATTTATAATTAAATCCTTTAATATAAAATTAAGTTCTTCACAAAATATCAGCTTATAAAAGAACCTATATTTTCATAATTGTTCGACTTAATTTAAATTATCATTTCTTGAGACTTCCTTCATATTTAAATTACCAGAGTTAATGATATACTGCTTGTTTGTTTTAGACGTATGTTTTCATCAACCTTAAAAGCCAAAATTTTTCATCAATTTTGATTGATAAGACTTGATGAGTCTAGGAAGGGCTTCCTAGAAAACGAATTATTTCATGGTCACATAAAAGAATTGTCATGATCAATATTTCTGCCTAGAATTTTACACCAATAGAAAAGGTAAAATATTAATTTTACTCCTGCTAATATTAAAAATGATTGCAAAGTAACTTTCAATTTAAAAATAGATTTTTTTTAAGTAATAATAATTATTTTGTCTATTAAATTTTAAAACTTTTCTTTGCGAACATTTCTTTTTTGTATATATTATAAATGCTTCGATAACAAGATTTCACATAAACACATGAAATAACAATCAATGATGAAACCACAATATGAAAATGGGAAAACAAGACTAAGATCTTTCAACCGTAACAAACTGTCTTCGTCAGAGTCAATGAAAATCATCAAATTGATTGGATAGGAGCTAAATTTATTACATATGAAAAATCAATGTTGTTAAGAAATATTCTTGATTCGTCTCTAATTAAATTTAATAGATCAAATAGTATAAACATTAGTAACGGTTTCTTCAAACTTGATACTTTCGTTACGAGGGCAATAGCCTCTTCAAAGAGGGTTGACAGCTAGCGGATAGTTTCTTACTCTTTCTTACCGTATTCCTTTGTTTCCCCAAACATCCCTTTCTGGATATTAGTCCTTTCCTGCGCTTTCACCCTTTTAAAATACCACTCTTCCCTCCCACTCTTCTCAACCCCTCACCAGATGTTTTCTCCATCTAGTTTTTCAGTTGGGTTTTTGACTCTGACGAAGACCGCTTGTTACGGTTGAAACATCTTAGTCTTGGTTTCCCTTTTTCATATTGTGGTTTGATCATTATAAATGCTTATGAATTATTCGCACTTATTGTGACATTCAATTACTGTGAATATGATGATTAATGTTTAAACCACAATAAGAAATGAGAAAAAAGACCAAGATCTTTCAACCGTAATATATATATATATAATAAGATTTCACAATAAACACACTTGACAATACCCAAGACGGAGACCGCTTGTTACGGTTGAAAGATCTTAGTCTTCTTTAAACACCAAACTTATTGTGTTTTTGGATATTTTTATATTATTTTTCTCTTTTATCGAGGTTTGGTCTAGCTTCAATAATACAACATCTTTAAGCCGACGTTTCGTCTATATTTGTAGACATCTTCAGGGCTACATCACACAAACCGTTATGTACTTGTTTCCTCACTATAGAAAAATACCAAGGTAATTATTTATATTAATTAAATACTGTAATATAATTACTTTTCATATTATTGCAATTAAATTCTGTTTTGATGTAGCCCTTTTTTCGAGGTTTGGTCTAACTTCAATAATTCAACACCTTTAAGCCGACGTTTCGTCTATATTTGTAGACATAGGGCTACATCAATACAGAATTTAATTGCAATAATATGAAACGTAATTATATTACATTATTTAATTAATATACATAATTACCTTGGTATTTTTCTATTGTGAGGAAACAACTACATAACGGTTTGTATGATGTAGCCCTGAGGATGTCTACAAACTTAGACGAAACGTCGGATTAAAGGTGTTGTATTATTGAAGCTATACCAAACCTCGATAAAAAAGAAAAAGTGTTAAATATATGTGGTCGAGATAAGGAAAACATTCGATATTTTTATATGTATTATTTTAAATAAAAATATTCCACAAACTATTTGTGTTGTTGATATATGGTGCAGAGTAGTATGTTATAAGATTTTTTTGTCTTTTTGCAGTGTTAATCAAAAGGCAGATGGACTGAGATCGATTGAAATGAGGGTAAGCAAAGCTTTGAGAGGGAGTCAGAGAATGGGTGTGGCAAAGAGAACTGAAGGAGGCTTGCTGTACCAACCCCAGTTAACAGAACCTGTTGAAGAGAAAGTCAAGAAGAAAGTGTTGGTCAGTGATGGTCAGGTGCGCTATAATGAATATGGAATTCAAATGATTCCTCTTAATTTAAGGAAGCAGTTGTTTAATACTAGTTGTGATAGAAAATCTCGGGATGATAAGTATCGTAGTTGTTTGGCTCAACTTAAAAAATATAATCTTGGCCAGAAGACTGAAGGTTATAGGATACCTGAGGTGAATCTGCCTAAGTTATTTGGTGCTGATGTAGAGCAGCACTTTATGAGAATTGCTGATCTTCAGAGTGCTCCTTACCGGGAGCTGGCTGGCAGCTTGGCAACAAAGCTGCCACCAAGGCCGCAGGAATGGTTACTCGAAGAAGGTTGGAGTCGTTATACAGAAGGGAAGGTAGAACGCTTGGCTCATCCTTCTGACAACGCTTTGTTTTTAGATGTAGAGGTTTGTCGTTCTGAAGGCGAAGCACCGACTTTGGCTATTGCAGTATCACCAACCGCCTGGTATGGATGGGTCAGTGGTCAATTAGCAGCCTCTCGTCAGACTCGTGTTTGTCCAGAAGCTCTTATACCTCTTGAAGGTCGTTTGTCTAGACCTCGCCTTGTTGTCGCTCATAGTGCTGGTTATGATCGAGCCAGGATTCGAGAGCAGTATCGTCTTATCCGCTCTGGGCTTCGATTCCTTGATACTATTTCTCTTCATGTGTCTGTTAGCGGGATAACAAGTCACCAAAAAGCCCTCCTTCGTGCAGGCATTGACAGCGATGAATGGAGTAAACTCAGCTCGCTAAACAGTCTTTCCATGGTTCATCGACTTTACTGTGGAACAGAAATAGCTAAAGAAGAGAGAGAACTTTTCATAGATGGTCAGATTTCAGATGTAAAAAAGAATTTCCAATCGGCGATGAATTACTGCGCAAGCGATGTTGAAGCAACATTCAATATATTCAAAGTACTATGGCCTATGTTCCAGCAACGTTTTCCTCATCCGGCAACTCTAGCAGGTATGCTCGAGTTACAAAGCGCCTACATCCCTGTTAACCATCATTGGTCAAAATATCTAACTGACTCTCAAGCCACTTACGACGATATGTGCATGGAAGCCAAATATCTTATGGCACAAATTGCCAAAAAATCTTGTCATCTTCTTCACGAAGAAAAGTTTAAGAAGGACTTATGGTTGTGGGACCAAGATTGGTCAATAAAAAAGATTAAAATGAAAAAATCTTCAACCTCTGATAAATCAAATAATGAATTTGAAAAGACTGAAAATTTAACAATAGTTGATTCTGAGTTGAATGATTTGAAAGTTAAATTACAGCCTGTTTTGAAAACTAAAGGGAATTTACCAGCGAAAAGTAAACACCTACCGGGCTATCCTCAATGGTATGCAAAGCTGTGCGAGAAAGAAGGTGATGAAGATTGGATTCCTGGGCCTATTTTACTTACTAACAGCATGCAAGTGACTCCTAAGATCCTTCGGCTGACTTGGAAAGAAATGCCCCTTCATTATATTCGTGGTCATGGCTGGGGTTTTATAGTCCCTTATGAAACTGAGATTCTACTAAATGACAATCGTTTTCCCGTTCAAGAATATATCTCATATGTGAAGTCATTGCCTTCTTGTTTGTGTTCTTGCCAAGGAACATGTTTGAATCGAGAAAAAAGTGATTTGTTTTGCAGGAAACAGCTAGGTAAGCAAATTGGTTTTATTAAGTTACCTCATAAAGATGGGAGTAATTTAAACGTTGGTAATCCATTGGGACGTGATTTTATAAATAAGTTTTCTGAAAATAACTTGTCTGGGTCTATTCAGAGTGCAAGAAGAGTGATCGAGATTAGTAGAATGCTGTCCTACTGGAAGAATAATCAAGATAGGATAGCAGGGCAAATGGTTTGCTGGCAGTCTGACTCAGAAGGGGCAATACTGCCGCAAGTCATAGTCAGTGGAACTCTTACCAGACGTGCCGTTGAACCGACTTGGATGACTGCTTCCAATGCTCTTCCCGACCGAGTTGGCTCAGAACTCCGCGGAGTCATCCATGCACCAACTGAATACTGTTTTGTTGGAGCCGATGTAGATTCACAAGAACTTTGGATTGCTTCACTCTTAGGAGATGCTTTTTGCGCGAAATCTCACGGATGTACTCCATTTGGTTGGATGACTCTTAACGGGCAAAAAATAGACAAAACTGATCTCCATTCTGTTACAGCGAAAGCTGTCAATATATCAAGGAATCATGCAAAAATTTTAAATTATGCTCGTATTTATGGAGCAGGTCAAAAATTCGCTGAGCGAACTCTACGTAATTTTAATCCTGATATGTCTGCTACAGAAGCTACTGAGAAATCATCAAAAATGTACACATTAACAAAAGGTAAGAAGATGTTTGTTTTAAAGGAAGGTGTTGTTCCTTATGTTGATCAGAGACGTTACACTAGGTACCAAGCAGCTCAGCTGTGTAGAGCTTTGAATAAAAATTTGGAGGATTTGTTTGGAGAGAGTCAGTGGTTTGGAGGAACAGAGTCTGAAATGTTTAACAGCCTTGAGAGAATAGCATCGGAAGAGTGTCCGGAGACTCCTTTCTTAAGAGGTAAGCTAAGCAGAGCACTGCAGCCCAAAGTGGATGAGGATGACAAACATGGCAATACCAGAGTCAACTGGGTTGTACAAAGCAGTGCTGTTGACTTCCTTCATTTAATGCTGGTATCGATGCGATGGCTTCTCGGAGACTCTTGTCGTTTTAGTCTTAGCTTTCATGATGAAGTCCGCTATTTGGTGCCAAAGTCCTACCAGTACAGGGCAGCTTATTCATTGCATATTACCAACCTTTTAACTAGGGCTTTTTGTGCTTCTCGTTTAGGTCTTTCTGATCTACCACTTTCTGTGGCCTTCTTCAGTGCTGTTGATATAGATTCCGTTCTGAGGAAAGAAAGCACTGATGATAATAAAACACCTTCGAATCCTTATGGACTCCTCAAAGGTTATGGTATACCACTAGGGGAATCCCTTGACATACATACTTGCATTACGAAAATGAATCAAGAAATCAAAGATTACCCTTTTACTGAAAAAGGTTCTGTGTTCTTGAGTTAATATTAAATAATTTACCACCTTGCCAAAACTGTGATCTACTTATAAGGGCCTGTGCCAGTGTAATTTAATTATGTTTAAATATATTATTATTGTTTAAATGAAATAAACTTTTGATTACAAACCAGCTTTGTTTCCTATTATATCTTAAGAAATGTTGATCCTATTACTTCGTAAAAATTCCAACATTATATTTGACATGACTATAATATTTGACCACTAACAACCATATTCAGAAAAAAACTGCGCTTTGAATGACGACAGGTGGTAACTGGTCAACTTGGTTTCATTTTTTCAACTTTTTTTATAAGTGGACTAAAAGTGCTATATGATTAAAGACCATATTAGTAACCCTATTAGTAACTAGTCAACTTGGTTTCAGTTTTTCAACTTTTTGCATATATGGGCTAAAAGCCCAATATAATTGAATACAGCAAGTAATTTTGTCAACTTGGTTTCATTTTTTCAACTCTTTGTATAAGTGTACTAAAAGTGAGATACGGTTGAAGAGAGGTAGTAACTAGTCAACTTGGTTTCATTTTTTTGAATTTTTTGTATTAGTGGACTAAAAGTTCGATCTGATTGGAGACAGGTAGTAGCTACTCAAATCGGCTTCATTTTTTACCTTTTTAGCATAAGTGAACTAAAAGTGCTATAGGATTGACGACAGGTAATAACTTGTCGACTTGGTTTCGCTTTTTACTTTACTATAAGTAAAGTATAGTGATCGTGAAAAAATTCGATCTCGAGATTTTGACGGAATTACATGTTTTGAGGTCCCAGAAATCGTTTTATGAAGTTTTTTCGATGATGTCTGTCTGTGTGTGTGTGGGTGAGTGTGTTAGCATTGCTTGTTACAATGCTACGGTCCAGAAGTTGACTAGTTGACTTAGTCAATACCTGCTTTCAATCATAACCCACTTTTACTACACTTATAAAAAATTTGAAAAAATGTCAAAAACTTGACTAGTTACTACCATTTTTCAATCATAGCGCAGTTTGAGTACACTTGTACAAAAAGTTGAAAAAATTTACCAAAGTATACAGTTTCTATTTTTTTACAGATATATTGCATTATTAATACACTTGCACGAAAAGTTGAAAAAAAAGTAACAAATTTGACTAGTTACAACAGTTGTAAATCATAGCGCAGATTGAGTACACTTGTACAAAAAGTTGAAAAAATGTACCAAACTTGACTAGTTACAGTAACCTATCATCAATCAAATCACATTTTTTTAAAACTTATTCAAAAAGTTGAAAAAATGTAACAAAGTTGACGAGTCAGTACAAGCTTTCAATCAAAACCCAATTTTAGTACACTTGTACAAAAATTTGAAAAAATGTGAAAAATTTGATTAGTTACTACCATTTTTGAATCATAGCGCAGTTTGAGTACACTTGTACAAAAAGTTGAAAAAATTTACCAAAGTATACAGTTTCTACTTTTTTACAGATATATCGCACTATTAATGCACTTGTACAAAAAGTTGAAAAAAAGTAACAACTTTGACTCGTTACAACAGTTTCTAATTATAGCGCAGTTTGAGTACACGTGTACAAAAAGTTGAGAAAATTTACCAAAGTTGACTAGTTCCAACCTGTCTTCAGTCATATCGCACTTTTTTTACACATATGAAACAAGTTGAAAAAATGTAACAAAGATGACTAGTCAATACCT
Source organism: Hermatobates lingyangjiaoensis (assembly GCA_026182355.1). Classification (NCBI taxonomy): domain Eukaryota; kingdom Metazoa; phylum Arthropoda; class Insecta; order Hemiptera; family Hermatobatidae; genus Hermatobates; species Hermatobates lingyangjiaoensis. The sequence continues at coordinate 133,333 of JAPFBL010000425.1, forward strand.
GCATTCAATCATAACCCTCTTTTAGTACAATTGTACAAAAAATTTGAAAAAATGTGAAAAACTTGACTAGTTACTATCAGTTTTCAATCGTATTGAAATTTCAGTACTCGTGTACAAAAAGATGAAAAAATGTAAAAATTTTACTAGTTACCAAATGTTTTACATCATGTCGCACTTTTAGTTTACTTGTACATATTGTTGACAAAATGTAACATAATTGACTAGTTACTACCATTTTTCAATCATAGCGCAGTTTGAGTACACTTGTACAAAAATTTAAAAAAAGTTACCAAAGTTTACTAGTTAGTACCATTTTTGAATCATAGCGCAGTTTGAGTACACTTGTAAAAAAGTACCAAATTTGACAAGTTACTACAGTTTTTAATCATAGCGCTGTTTGCGTACACGTGTACAAAAATTTGAAAAAAATTACCAAAGTTGACTAGTTCCAACCTGTCTTCAATGATATCGTACTTCTAGTACATTTTTACATAATATTGAAAAAAGGTAACAAAGTTGTCTAGTAATTACCATTTTTCAATGATGGGCCAGTTTGTGTACACATGTACTAAAACTTGAAAAAAAGTAACTAATTTGTCTAGTTAGTACTTTTTTTTCAATATATCGCACTTTTAGTACACTTTCACAAAATGTAGAAAAAAAGTAACGAAGTTGACTAGTTATTACCATTTCTGAATCATAGCACACTTTGAGTACGTACACTTGTACAAAAAGTTGAAAAAATTTAACAAAGTTTACCAGTTAGTACCATTTTTGAATCATAGCGCAGGTTGAGTACACTTGAAAAAAAAGTTGAAAATAAGTAACAAATTTGACTACTTACTACAGTTCTTAATCATAGCGCAGTTTGAGTACACTTCTAAAAAAAGTTAAAAAAAGTTACCAAAGTTTACTAGTTTCTACCTTTTTTCAGACATATCGCAATTTTAGTACACTTGTACAAAAGGTTGAAAAATAGTAACAAATTTGACTAGTTTCAACAGTTATAAAACATAGCGAAATTTTAGTATTCGTGTACAAAAACTTGAAAAAATGTGAAAAACTTGACTAGTTACTACCAGTTTTAAAATATATTGAAATTTCTGTACACGTGTACATAATGTTGAAAAAGTGTAAAAATTTTACTAGTTACTAACTGTTTTCAATCATATCGCAGTTTTAGTACACATGTACTAAAAGTTGAAAACAATTAACAAAGTTGACTAGTTCCAACCTGTCTTCAATCATATCGCACTTTTTTTTACACCTATTAAAAAAGTTGAAAAAATGTAGGAAGGATGACTAGTTTACAACAACCTGCCTTCAATTATAACCCTCTTTTAGGACACTTGTACAAAAATTTGAAAAAATGTGAAAAACTTGACTAGTTACTACCAGTTTTCAATTGTATTGAAATTTTAGTACACGTGTACAAAAAGATGAAAAAATGTAAAAATTTTACTAATTACGAAATGTTTTCAATCATATCGCTCTTTTAGTACACTTGTACTGAAAGTTGAAAAAATTTAACAAAGTTGACTAGCTTATAAAAAAAATAAAAATTTATAATTATATAATTTATAAAAAAAACATGTTTCAATTACAGGTAAGAGCAATAACGCTATAAAAACTGTTTGTTTATCCTAGACTAAGAGATCACCTGCTATACTTGTCAAATTTTTTTATATTTTTTTACATTGTTTACATTGACTTAGAAATTTTTGAGCGAATCCACTGAGATAAAATTAATATTTATAAAGGAACAATTTAAATTGTTTATTGACTTATACGAGATGTAAGAGGAATAATATTGTTACATGTAAAAAAATCACCGGCAATAAACATAAATAAATTACCTTTGTCTTCCATGTCATGATGGATTTGTCTCATAGAATGCATTAATAAATCTATATATTGCACTCTTGAGCAAAACTTAATGTTAGTTACAATTACATTGTCATTGTGAATGTAGTACCTTTCCATGATATTGAAATGTAACGATTGGACTCTTTCCTCAAGAAAGAGGACTTATGTTTGTTGAGAAATATCCAGTTTTTTTTTACAGTTCTAGTGTAATAGTTCATATTTATTATTTTCAAAAATTAGAAGCTCCCAACTATAAAACATTCAAATTATATTGAATAGCTGGCTTTGACTTCGATTTGAGTATGTACAAATCGAATGAATATGTTCAACTGTAATATACATTCATAGCAAACTTATAACAGAGTACAGGAGGCAGGAAAAGGATAGCACTCACTCAGAAAAAAATCGTATATATGATATTTGACAAAGGGGAAGGAAAATGATCTTAAATACTAAGAAGCCATAAAGTTCCCAGTATAATAATTCTATAAGACAAAAAATGTAAAAGAATTCAAAATTGAAATCTTCGTTTGGAGATTAATAAATGTAATTATCGTACATCTTTAATTATAAATCATCTTAAAACAACATTTTTTCTTCGATGTTTATGATGTTTTTCAGAGAAAATAAGGGTATTTTCCTGTTTTAAATTTGAAAATTTTACTTTAATATTCAATGTAGAAGGATGTCAAGTAAATGATGTAAGAAATCCACTGGCTATTTGAACAAAAGCCATGTTCACTTGTAGGAGAATATTTCGTACTAGGAAATGTTCACTTTGGTTTTTCAAAAATGTTATTACTGCTGTAGTTATACTAATGAAATTATTTGCATCAGACGTGTGATGTACAAAAATAAGCTTATATATTGATATGTCCTTCAATCACTATCTGTACTACCTCAGGAATGAAAGACTAATAATCATATCCCATTTAGATGTTTACGTTATACTTAAATGAGACGTTATGTGTTATATACTCAAGAAATTTGATATTAAGTTACTTATGGTAAAGTTTAGTGTAGGTCACTCCAGGTTTTTTAACTTCTTGCATAAATAGAGTTCTTGTCACTATATCCACAGTATACAATATTCTTCCGATAGTCGACATGTTACATGAGTCCATGTTTCTGCTGTCCTCAGCCATTATCAAGACATAAATGAGTTTTGAAATAATTTGTTCCTTTATATAAGAGAAGTAAAATTCGTTGAGAAGGTTGGGGGATTAAAGCTGTTTGTCTAAATCCTTTGGGTTGAGCGACCTGGTTAGGGGTTTGTTGCCTCTACCTGGAGAGGTCCCACTTGACCTGGGGTTGATTTAAATAGTTTTAATATTTTCTCACTATTTTCCAACTGGATATTAATATATGGCTTCGTTTTCTGTATGAGTATGGCTTCTGTTATTTTGAGTCTATGCTGGTCCTGTTCTTTTTTTATTATTCTGGTTCCTTCGACAAGCGCTTCTCTAGTTAACTTTGTATGGTGGACTTGCTCTGTGTGTTTTTTGGGGGCTCCGGATTATATATATATATATATACATGAAATAAAGAAATAGTGAAATCAGATAAATGAATAACGATCTCCGTTTCGAAATATTGATCCTAATAAGTGCTTTCTTTCTTCTTGTGCTGTTTGCTGGATTTTATATATAAGATGTATATATGTATTATTATTAATAATTATTATTATTATTATTTATATAATATTGACTACTGTCTCCAGTGCTGTATCACTGCCTCATGTCCTATGACGTCGAAACATTAACAGGGTTTGGTGAATGTTAGTATATATAATATGAACTTAGTTTTATTGAAAAAAAAATATAAAACAACACCTTTTTAAAAACAAATATATTTACAATTATCTACAAGAAATATTATTTATACAATTATAATTTGTTATAACCCCTTTTTGAACTAACATGCTTAATTTTTTTTTATAGATAAATAAATGAATTTCAGATATAAGTGAATGGTCTCCTGGAAACAATTCTATAAAGTAGCTCTACAGAGGAGCAATTTATTCATAGAATTTTTTTAGAGGACAATCCATTCGGAGTAATCATTGATGAAGGAAAATTCATAAAACTACAATAGTAGTTTTATAAAGAACAATTCATTGTAGAGTGGATTCATAGAGGGCAATTCATTGATATTGATTGACTAGTTTTATACAAGACCAAGTCATTGATAGAGTTTTTTAATAGTGGATCAATCATTGATAGAATATTTTATAAAAGGCAATTCATGATGGGGAAAAAATTCATGAAATTCCATGGTAGTTTTATATCTTCTCAATTCATTGAGTAGTGTTATAGTGGACCAATTCATTCATAAGTTGATAGAGTAGTTTTATAGAGGATAATTCATTGATAGAGTACTTTAATAGAGGAGCAATCATTGATAGAGTAGTTTTATAGAGGACATTTCATTGGTTGAATAGTTTTATAGAGGACAATTCATTGATAGAGTACTTCAATAGAGGATCAATCATTGATAGAGTAGTTTTATAGAGGACATTTCATTGGTTGAATAGTTTTATAGAGAACAATTTATTGATAGAGTACTTCAATAGAGGATCAATCATTGATAGAGTAGTTTTATAGAGGACAATTCATTGATAGAGTAGTTTTATAGAGGACAACATTAAAGAGTAGTTTTATAGGGACATTTCATTGGTTGAATAGTTTTATAGAGGACAATTCATTGATAGAGTATTAATAAGGATCAATCATTGTGATTTTTATAGAGGAAATTCATTGATAGGTAGTTTTTGAGGTAATTATTGATAGAGTATTTTATAGAGGAGTTTAATTTCTAGAAAAGAATTCATTAAGTTCATTCATTGTTGACAAGAATGAAAAAAATCTGAGAATGACACAAGTCAAGTTCTACTGGAAACTAATGTAAAGGTAAGAGTCCGTAGTATTTGGTGAACATGGCATACGTCGTCCTTTCTACATAAAAGTGATAAAAAAAATTGTATAAACCTCAACGCAGGTATTGCAAGGTAATATGTCGCTTTTGAGGTTATATGTAGTATTATAAAAATACTACGTACATCTGTACATATATTCAATTTTTATATATTTTATTTAAATCCAAATCAATTGAAGCGTGTAAGTAATAATTCGGAAAGTAATTTTATAAGAGTGTTTATAAAATCATATTAAAATAACGCATGAAGAAAATATACAATTTTAATTTTTGGCATGCAACTTCAAAAAGGTTGTCACTAATCTTTACCAAAAGGAACCCTTTAGAAGGAGGACGCCCATCTTGTGAGACTATACAAGGTAAACACCAAGTTACAGCTTTAGAACGGTGTTCTGAAGGTCTGGAGTTTCAAAGGTCACTGCAAGTAGCATTTCAATGGCTCTGATAATGTTATAAAGTTAGGACCATATCACTTTTGCCAGAATCAGAGGGTTTTAGAGTAGTTTTTGGAAGGACAGGAGCTTTTTCTGTAACTGCTGCTACAAGTAGCATTTCAATGGCTCTGATAAAGTTACAAAGTGAGAACCATGTTACTCTTGACAGAATCAGAGGGTGTTAGAGTAGTTTTTGGAAGGTCGGGAGCTTTTTCAGTAACTGCTGCTGCAAGTAGAATTTCAATGGCTCTGATAATGTTACAATGTGAGAACCATGTTACTCTTGACAGAATCAGAGGGTGTTAGAGTAGTTTTTGGAAGGTCGGGAGCTTTTTCAGTAACTGCTGCTGCAAGTAGGATTTCAATGGTTCTGATAATGTTACAATGTGAGAACCATGTTACTCTTGGCAGAATCAGAGGGTGTTAGAGTAGTTTTTGGAAGGTCGGGAGCTTTTTCAGTAACTGCTGCTGCAAGTAGAATTTCAATGGCTCTGATAATGTTACAATGTGAGAACCATGTTACTCTTGACAGAATCAGAGGGTGTTAGAGTAGTTTTTGGAAGGTCGGGAGCTTTTTCAGTAACTGCTGCTGCAAGTAGATTTCAATGGTCTGATAATTTCAATTGAGAACCTTTACTCTTGCAGAATCAATTTAATATTTTTGGAATCGGGCTTTTTCAGTAACTGCGCTGCAATAATTAAGTCTGATTTTAAATTAGAACCATGTTATCTTGAGAATCATTTAGAGAGTTTTTGGGTCAGCTTTTTCATAATTGCTAAGTAGAATTTCTGGCCATTGTTACAATGGAAACCTATTATCTTTGGGAAATCGATTAATATTTTTTGGAATGGGTTTTTTAAACGTAATAATCTTTCTATAATTTTAAATTTAGAATTTATTATAAAAATAATAAGTAGTTTTTAAAAATATTAATTTAGTAATGTTAAGAGATTATAATGAATTAAAACTCATTAGATCTTCCTATTAATTTTTTTAGGAATTTTCTTATCGTGAAATAATAAGCGAATTTATTCTGATTTCTGTTCACGATTTAAAAAAATACACATTTAAACATTACAGTAATATTTTTGTTTAGAAATATTTAAGGAATGTTAATAATTCGTTCATGCTTCCTTATATTTAATTTAGAATTACTTCTTTATAAGATTTACAAATGTTATTCAATTGACCTATTATAAAGAACCTATAGTCCTTTTAATACGGGCATCGTATTTAACAATTTATTGGCCTTTATTAATCAAAATACCTATTAGCTTCCTTTATATCGGTATAGTTATTTAAGAATATGCCTATAATTTAAAGTAACCTATAGCTCCTTTATACGGCTATATCCTTTTGAAAAGATTATAAGAACTATGCTCCTTTATATCGGCTATATCCTATTTAGATCAATATGATATATCAAAGAACTCCTTTATATCGGCTTAGTCCTATTTGATGAATAGACCTATAGTCAAAGAACCTATACTGTTTATATCGGCTGATATCCTACTTGACAATTATGACTGTATAAGAACCTATACTGCTTTATATCGGCTTAGTCCTACTTTGAATAGACCTAGTAGTCAAGAACCTATACTGCTTTATATCGGCTGTAGTCCTACTTGACATTATGACCTGTAGTCAAAGAACCTATACTGCTTTATATCGCTGTAGTCCTACTTGACATTATGACCTGTAGTCAAAGAACCTATACTGCTTTATATCGGCTGTAGTCCTATTTGACATTATGACCTGTAGTCAAAGAACCTATACTGCTTTATATCGGCTGTAGTCCTACTTGACATTATGACTGTAGTCAAAGAACCTATACTGCTTTATATCGGCTGTAGTCCTACTTGACATTATGACCTGTAGTCAAAGAACCTATACTGCTTTATATCGGCTGTAGTCCTACTTGACATTATGACCTGTAGTCAAAGAACCTATACTGCTTTATATCGGCTGTAGTCCTACTTGACATTATGACCTGTAGTCAAAGAACCTATACTGCTTTATATCGGCTGTAGTCCTACTTGACATTATGACCTGTAGTCAAAGAACCTATACTGCTTTATATCGGCTGTAGTCTATTGACATTATGACCTGTAGTCAAAGAACCTATACTGCTTTATATCGGCTGTAGTCCTACTTGACATTATGACCTGTAGTCAAAGAACCTATACTGCTTTATATCGGCTGTAGTCCTATTGACATTATGACCTGTAGTCAAAGAACCTATACTGCTTTATATCGGCTGTAGTCCTACTTGACATTATGACCTGTAGTCAAAGAACCTATACTGCTTTATATCGGCTGTAGTCCTACTTGACATTATGACCTGTAGTCAAAGAACCTATACTGCTTTATATCGGCTGTAGTCCTACTTGACATTATGACCTGTAGTCAAAGAACCTATACTGCTTTATATCGGCTGTAGTCCTACTTGACATTATGACCTGTAGTCAAAGAACCTATACTGCTTTATATCGGCTGTAGTCCTACTTGACATTATGACCTGTAGTCAAAGAACCTATACTGCTTTATATCGGCTGTAGTCCTACTTGACATTATGACCTGTAGTCAAAGAACCTATACTGCTTTATATCGGCTGTAGTCCTACTTGACATTATGACCTGTAGTCAAAGAACCTATACTGCTTTATATCGGCTGTAGTCCTACTTGACATTATGACCTGTAGTCAAAGAACCTATACTGCTTTATATCGGCTGTAGTCCTACTTGACATTATGACCTGTAGTCAAAGAACCTATACTGCTTTAATCGGCTGTAGTCCTACTTGACATTATGACCTGTAGTCAAAGAACCTATACTGCTTTATATCGGCTGTAGTCCTACTTGACATTATGACCTGTAGTCAAAGAACCTATACTGCTTTATATCGGCTGTAGTCCTACTTGACATTATGACCTGTAGTCAAAGAACCTATACTGCTTTATATCGGCTGTAGTCCTACTTGACATTATGACCTGTAGTCAAAGAACCTATACTGCTTTATATCGGCTGTAGTCCTACTTGACATTATGACCTGTAGTCAAAGAACCTATACTGCTTTATATCGGCTGTAGTCCTATTTGACATTATGACCTGTAGTCAAAGAACCTATACTGCTTTATATCGGCTGTAGTCCTACTTGACATTATGACCTGTAGTCAAAGAACTATACTGCTTTATATCGGCTGTAGTCCTACTTGACATTATGACCTGTAGTCAAAGAACCTATACTGCTTTATATCGGCTGTAGTCCTACTTGACATTATGACCTGTAGTCAAAGAACCTATACTGCTTTATATCGGCTGTAGTCCTACTTGACATTATGACCTGTAGTCAAAGAACCTATACTGCTTTATATCGGCTGTAGTCCTACTTGACATTATGACCTGTAGTCAAAGAACCTATACTGCTTTATATCGGCTGTAGTCCTACTTGACATTATGACCTGTAGTCAAAGAACCTATACTGCTTTATATCGGCTGTAGTCCTACTTGACATTATGACCTGTAGTCAAAGAACCTATACTGCTTTATATCGGCTGTAGTCCTACTTGACATTATGACCTGTAGTCAAAGAACCTATACTGCTTTATATCGGCTGTAGTCCTACTTGACATTATGACCTGTAGTCAAAGAACCTATACTGCTTTATATCGGCTGTAGTCCTACTTGACATTATGACCTGTAGTCAAAGAACCTATACTGCTTTATATCGGCTGTAGTCCTACTTGACATTATGACCTGTAGTCAAAAACCTATACTGCTTTATATCGGCTGTAGTCCTATTTGAAGATGCACTACGTGCGAAACCTGTCGGAAGACCACAACAACCATAAACAGGATAAGATGGATTGACATAACAATAAGAATTTTACTATACCTCTATACAATATACACTTGTACATTCGCGGCTCGCATACTCGCGGATTTGGCTTTCGTTCGTCTTTTCGAAAAATTTCTTAGACATTTTCAAACAAAAAAACACTCACATTATAGTACATAAATAAATTTAAAAATTTCAAAATAACAATGTCAGTTAATATAAAACTTTAATATCTGTTTGATAAGAATATCTTAGCGCATATAATATCATACATAGGAGTTTTACAACTGCACCCTATATTCACAGAGTTCGCGGGGTGGGGGTAGGGGGGGGGGGGGACGTAACACCCGCGAATAACAAGGATATAATACAATACTAACAATTAATGCATACTAACAATACATATTAATACAATACTAACAATTATCATACATAATTTAAATAATATTAAAAAAAAAGACATTAGTATTCCGCGATACTTTACCTAGGCAATTAGTAGTACGATAAATATAAGAAGTTGCCAATATTAATTTACTTAAAAGAAGAACACAGCGATATTGTAAATTAAATTATTATTATATTACTTACCAATGATAATGTTGGCCACATCGAGTAGAACATTGAAGAATCGTTGATCCCCTATATGAAGTATTATGAATCGGAGGAGAGAGCATTGATACTTTGAAGGCAAACTGTTAAAAGCGTTGTGGAAACCTTTACGTCTGTAAAAAGGGAAAAATAAAACACTCTAGTATAGTATTACATGAAAAACAACTATTATAGATACCAAAATAATTCTTAGGTAGTGCTTTCTATTATGAAACAGATGTACACTCCACACCCTCTACCATCCTATTTCTAGTCAGCTCTACCAGGGACACTCATCCTTGGGTCTGTCACATTTCGCTTTCTTTATTAATTTTGTACCATTTACTTTATACGATAGATAACTTATTTCTAGTCAGCTCTACCAGGGACACTCATCCTTGGGTCTGACACATTTCGCTTTCTTTATTAATTTTGTACTATTTACTTTACACGATAGATAACTTATTTCTAGTCAGCTCTACCAGGGACACTCATCCTTGGGTCTGTCACATTTCGCTTTCTTTATTAATTTTGTACCATTTACTTTATACGATAGATAACTTATTTCTAGTCAGCTCTACCAGGGACACTCATCCTTGGGTCTGACACATTTCGCTTTCTTTATTAATTTTGTACCATTTACTTTATACGATAGATAACTTATTTCTAGTCAGCTCTACCAGGGACACTCATCCTTGGGTCTGACACATTTCGCTTTCTTTATTAATTTTGTACCATTTACTTTATACGATAGATAACTTATTTCTAGTCAGCTCTACCAGGGACACTCATCCTTGGGTCTGACACATTTCGCTTTCTTTATTAATTTTGTACCATTTACTTTATACGATAGATAACTTATTTCTAGTCAGCTCTACCAGGGACACTCATCCTTGGGTCTGACACATTTCGCTTTCTTTATTAATTTTGTACCATTTACTTTATACGATAGATAACTTATTTCTAGTCAGCTCTACCAGGGACACTCATCCTTGGGTCTGTCACATTTCGCTTTCTTTATTAATTTTGTACTATTTACTTTACACGATAGATAACTTATTTCTAGTCAGCTCTACCAGGGACACTCATCCTTGGGTCTGACACATTTCGCTTTCTTTATTAATTTTGTACCATTTACTTTATACGATAGATAACTTATTTCTAGTCAGCTTACCAGGGACACTCATCCTTGGGTCTGACACATTTCGCTTTCTTTATTAATTTTGTACCATTTACTTTATACGATAGATAACTTATTTTTAGTCAGCTCTACCAGGGACAGTCATCCTTGGGTCTGTCACATTTCGCTTTCTTTATTAATTTTGTACCATTTACTTTATACGATAGATAACTTATTTCTAGTCAGCTCTACCAGGGACACTCATCCTTGAGTCTGACACATTTCGCTTTCTTTATTAATTTTGTACCATTTACTTTATACGATAGATAACTTATTTCTAGTCAGCTCTACCAGGGACACTCATCCTTGAGTCTGACACATTTCGCTTTCTTTATTAATTTTGTACTATTTACTTTATACGATAGATAACTTATTTCTAGTCAGCTCTACCAGGGACACTCATCCTTGGGTCTGACACATTTCGCTTTCTTTATTAATTTTGTACTATTTACTTTATACGATAGATAACTTATTTCTAGTCAGCTCTACCAGGGACACTCATCCTTGGGTCCGACACATTTCGCTTTCTTTATTAATTTTGTACTATTTACTTTATACGATAGATAACTTATTTCTAGTCAGCTCTACCAGGGACACTCATCCTTGGGTCTGACACATTTCGCTTTCTTTATTAATTTTGTACTATTTACTTTATACGATAGATAACTTATTTCTAGTCAGCTCTACCAGGGACACTCATCCTTGGGTCTGTCACATTTCGCTTTCTTTATTAATTTTGTACTATTTACTTTATACGATAGATAACTTATTTCTAGTCAGCTCTACCAGGGACACTCATCCTTGAGTCTGACACATTTCGCTTTCTTTATTAATTTTGTACTATTTACTTTATACGATAGATAACTTATTTCTAGTCAGCTCTACAGGGACACTCATCCTTGGGTCTGACACATTTCGCTTTCTTTATTAATTTTGTACTATTTACTTTATACGATAGATAACTTATTTCTAGTCAGCTCTACCAGGGACACTCATCCTTGGGTCTGACACATTTCGCTTTCTTTATTAATTTTGTACTATTTACTTTATACGATAGATAACTTATTTCTAGTCAGCTCTACCAGGGACACTCATCCTTGGGTCTGTCACATTCCGCTTTCTTTATTAATTTTGTACTATTTACTTTATACGATAGATAACTTATTTCTAGTCAGCTCTACCAGGGACACTCATCCTTGGGTCTGTCACATTTCGCTTTCTTTATTAATTTTGTACTATTTACTTTATACGATAGATAACTTATTTCTAGTCAGCTCTACCAGGGACACTCATCCTTGGGTCTGACACATTTCGCTTTCTTTATTAATTTTGTACTATTTACTTTATACGATAGATAACTTATTTCTAGTCAGCTCTACCAGGGACACTCATCCTTGGGTCTGACACATTTCGCTTTCTTTATTAATTTTGTACTATTTACTTTATACGATAGATAACTTATTTCTAGTCAGCTCTACCAGGGACACTCATCCTTGGGTCTGACACATTTCGCTTTCTTTATTAATTTTGTACCATTTACTTTATACGATAGATAACTTATTTTTAGTCAGCTCTACCAGGGACACTCATCCTTGGGTCTGTCACATTCCGCTTTCTTTATTAATTTTGTACTATTTACTTTATACGATAGATAACTTATTTCTAGTCAGCTCTACCAGGGACACTCATCCTTGGGTCTGTCACATTTCGCTTTCTTTATTAATTTTGTACTATTTACTTTATACGATAAATAACTTATTTCTAGTCAGCTCTACCAGGGACACTCACCCTTGGGTCTGACACATTTCGCTTTCTTTATTAATTTTGTACTATTTACTTTATACGATAGATAACTTATTTCTAGTCAGCTCTACCAGGGACACTCATCCTTGGGTCTGACACATTTCGCTTTCTTTATTAATTTTGTACCATTTACTTTATACGATAGATAACTTATTTCTAGTCAGCTCTACCAGGGACACTCATCCTTGGGTCTGACACATTTCGCTTTCTTTATTAATTTTGTACCATTTACTTTATACGATAGATAACTTATTTCTAGTCAGCTCTACCAGGGACACTCATCCTTGAGTCTGACACATTTCGCTTTCTTTATTAATTTTGTACCATTTACTTTATACGATAGATAACTTATTTCTAGTCAGCTCTACCAGGGACACTCATCCTTGGGTCTGACACATTTCGCTTTCTTTATTAATTTTGTACCATTTACTTTATACGATAGATAACTTATTTCTAGTCAGCTCTACCAGGGACACTCATCCTTGGGTCTGTCACATTTCGCTTTCTTTATTAATTTTGTACCATTTACTTTATACGATAGATAACTTATTTCTAGTCAGCTCTACCAGGACACTCATCCTTGGGTCTGACACATTTCGCTTTCTTTATTAATTTTGTACTATTTACTTTATACGATAGATAACTTATTTCTAGTCAGCTCTACCAGGGACACTCATCCTTGGGTCTGACACATTTCGCTTTCTTTATTAATTTTGTACTATTTACTTTATACGATAGATAACTTATTTTAGTCAGCTCTACCAGGGACACTCATCTTGGGTCTGACACATTTCGCTTTCTTTATTAATTTTGTACCATTACTTTATACGATAGATAACTTATTTCTAGTCAGCTCTAAACAGGGACACTCATCCTTGGGTCTGACACATTTCGTTTCTTTATTAATTTTGTACTATTTATTTATACGATAGATAACTTATTTCTAGTCAGCTCTACCAGGGACACTCATCCTTGAGTCTGACACATTTCGCTTTCTTTATTAATTTTGTACCATTTACTTTATACGATAGATAACTCTCTGATGGCATAGTATTTTTTAATTATTACCTGAAGAAGAACAATACGCGTTTGAAATGGGTTGTTTATATTATTCAATTTCTATATATGGAGGCTATTTCATTATTTTTTACTCTACAATGGCAAAACATAAATAATACTGTATCTACAGTTCAATAGCGTTAAATCAAATATTGTGAGAATATGAATATATTTATATTTATTAATGTTGCAACTTATAAAACACACAAAAGAAGCTAACACTCACGATTATCGTTAATTCCGGCTTTCTTACCATCTTCAGGGGAGGAAAAGAAGAAACGTAAAGGCTGAAAAGACTGAAGACGTGAAAGGGTTTACTGATACAAAGTGTAGCCTTCTTAGCAGTGTAAGCCAGAGTTTTTCAAACTTTTTTCGACGCGGAACCCTTTTTGGTTCCAATAACTTTCCCGACAACCTCAGATTCAAATGATTTCATACCATCATAATATAAATATTTTCATATGCCTTTTTAAATAGTACGTATGTTTAAAAACAATGAAAAAAGTAATATTACTGCAATGTGTATTTTTCGAATAAAAATTGAAAACTAAAAGATTTTAATTTTCATATTTTCCACAAGTGCATAACATATAAAACAGAATTACTAGCAATTTTAACACACAGTTTGTTTTGTAATTTTTTGCTTTATAGTTGAGATTTGATTCTCAAGTTAGCCCCAGCATTAAGTCTACTTCGGTATTTGGTTTCTATGGCAGTTTAAAGGGAAAACCCAGTTTCACATAAGTAGGCAGTGGGAAATGGCAACAATGTGTGAAGTGCTACTTTTGCAATATCATGTTAACCTTGACCACTTCTACTTATAGGTATATGTAGATATAAACATTATTCGGTTACATGATTTACAAGAAATATAGAATAAATCCATACCCACAAAAAAAATATTCTACATATATTCTAAAAAAATATATTAAAGTAGAGCTCCTAGCGTACTGAAGGTTAACCATCCATCACTCCTTTCTTATTAGCCTAATTTTAGTGTCAAAGTTTCTCGAGGTAGGTATCACGAACATGTCACTGACTTGCAAATATAACTCTAGATAAAAAAAATGAAGTTTCTGCATAGAATGATGCATAAAGGTTTAAGACAATCACCTGATGAGATCCTGGAGAATAGCGACAGTAAAATAAGGCCGCCTGTTTGTTACATAAACCTTAAGAACAGTGTTAAGCGCTTTAGAATATTGGAATCTACGCAAATGCGAGTCAGCTTTGCCTAAGTTCGAATGGGCCTCCATGGGGATGATAGCTAGCTGCTTATCGCCTCTGTACTTAGAGCTGACTCGCTGCTTTATTTCGACATCTCCTCCTGCTTCTCTCTTCCTCAAAGATAACAGTCCGTCCGTTGAACCCACGGCAAGCAGCTCATTCTTATTCTAATTAACATATATATGAAATATATTAAAACATTTTTTTCGATGAAAATACATTTCCGAAATGGACAAATATAGTTCAATGTACATAAAAAAAACATAGAGAAATTAAAAGCCACATTTACAGTCTCTAATTTTCGGTTTAAACCGTCTTCACGAGAGATAAGAGAGGGAAACCAAGCGCACTGGTTCAGAGACCAACAAAATCCCATTTTGTTTACTTATAAACCATATAAAATTTTAAATATTATTATAAATTATTCAATTTCAAGTACATCCTCAAATTCCCTACTTTTATATACTGAAGCCATTATTTAGCGATGACACAAAATAAATATAATGGTTATATATTATTTGTAAATTGTAAGTATTAGTCAGTTGAATGCGGGAACAGACTAGTGAACAGCAGAATTCAAAACCCAACAACACCCTTGAGTTTAAATAATTGACGTTTGAGCCTTAAATGATATAGTAAACAACTCTACGTCATTTCTGCATCATGCGATCCCGGTCACAGAGAATAAGGTAGAAATTAGTGAAATATGAAAAAATAAATAAATAAAAGAAAAAATTCAGGGATGAACAGAGAAATTGATACAGAAATAAAAGTACGAAGTAAGGTATGATAAAATAAAACTGAAAATACAAATAATAATATTAAATAAATAAAGTAATTAAATAAAAAAATGAAATAATTAAGTAATAAAAAATGAAGTAGTTAAATAATAAAGGATAACAAAGGGTATTTGAAATGCAAAGACGAGTGATTAATTAATTAATTAAATTTAATTAATTAATTAAATCAAGCATTATCTGTTTCTTTTGTCTTTGGATTTTATCTTTTAATATCAAATACCTCCCAAAATACTGATAACTAATTTCTACATCTATAAGAGTACCTTTCAAAACAACGGCAAAACGACTTAGTCGGTACACTTATCCCGAGTTTGTGCCACATAAACAAGAGTATACTGTATTTAGCTTTTCATTCTAAAATATATACAGTAAACCCTCGCTAGTTCGCGGTTCAGTTTTCGCGGAGTCCTGAAATGTTCAATTAAAAATTAAAAAAATACAAAAAATATTTAACTGTAATTACAGTAAAAAATAAAAATACAACTCGTAATGAAAAAGTATAGTAGTTATTATTATAGAAGAAAATATACAGAATTCTTCTTGTACGATCGAGAAAGACATTAAATAACCAGTGACTTGCTGAGTCAAAATATATTCTACAGCATTAAATTAAAGGTTAATAAAAGCTATTAAAAAATATTCAATAAAGACTGATAATTAATAAAAAATATTAAAACATAATCAATTGTAACAAGAGAATAATAAATATATCAAAAAATAGGCCTTTTCATCTATAAATTATTATTTACTATCAAACGTACCCATCTTTGACGGAATCAAAAATTCTATTATACTTGGTATTCCAAAATATCAATTATAGTATTATACTAATACTATAATTAGAAATTATAGAATAGAAGAAAATACCATTATTTGTACAGTGTTGAAAAAATGCCTCTATATACACTACATTAGCTGTCTGTCCTTCAGGTTCATGGAAGAACAAACAGTTGGAACTCTGACTCTTGAGCAAGTAAACTATAGTTGACCATGTGAGAAAAACTTGGTCTCGCTAACTTGAATTCCTGCGTTAGATAAAGTCTCCCTTTGCGACTTAGTTAACGTCATTGCGAAAGAGACTCTGACGGGACTTTGCAATCATTTCAACGGAAACAGACAGTGGCTCGGAATCAATGGTATGGGTGGTATACACACAGACTCCCCAATACCACATCCAGTCATTATGTCCGCCTCTGTGGCATATCAGTGTAGAGCACGAACTCAGAGTCGTGTCCCGTTGCACAGTTTTGGGGCACTCATGTTTCGTAACATGAAATTTGTTACTGCTACTAAATTGCAGCATGATTGGTGCTCCTACTTTAAGTTTTTACTCATGAGCAGGCAGTCCAGGAGAAATAAATTCAGAGTCAAGAAATTGAATTAGATAATGAACTGCTTCTTCATCACTAATCCAATCTCTTTACTGATTTGTAAGTTCTTTCCTCGGTATGATAAAGCGTAAGAACTTGTTTGTTGAGTTTTCCTACCTGTTCATATTAAGGGTTGAGAATTGCTCGTTTACAAAACTATTTATTCGTAATAGATAGTACATCCTCTACTCTGGAAAACACCTTTTCAAAGATGTCAAATATGCAATATATTCATATGCTCCAATGAAATTAAAATCAACTAACAATACCTACTTGCCACACCTGTGTATTTTCAAAACAAACTTGTCTGTGAAGTTAGGAAAATACGCTTAAAGCCCTATAACTTCGTTTCTGTACTGAATTATGAATCTATTTAGAGCCTGTATTTTAAGTTAGGCATACACAAATCCAGTGTCAAAGTTTCAGCTCGCCATGTCTTATGGTGGTTGAGTTTACTTGTGACAAACGTTATTGCTTTAAACGTCCATAACTTCACTTCTACGTTGAATTTCCAATCAATTCAGAGCCTATACGTTAAGTTAGACCTACACAAATCTACTGCAAAAGTTTCAGCTTTATATGTCTTATGGTAGCTGAGTTTACTTGTGACAAAGTTTTGCGGACAAACAGACAAACCGACAGAAATTTTTCTAAGGGTGGATTCGGTTTCTCCAATGTATGAAACGTAAAGAAAACTTGAAATGAGTCAGTTCTAAGCAATGTACAGACAAAATCATTATTTTATTTATATAGATTTACTTGCATTATTAATAAATTACATATTTATTATTATTTATTACTTACTTGCATTAATAAATTATTTGCTTGCATTCACTCTCTCTTTCGCTCTTAGAGTCGGTAAAGAATTACTTTTTTTTATTAATTATTTCTTATTTTTTCTTTTTGTTTTTAATTTTATTTACAACACAGTACAGTATTTAGTAAGGTCAGGATTCTCTCTCTGTTGGAAAGGTCGTTGTTTGAGCATTAGAGGCTTTTATAAATGCGCGTCTGTTATTCGGGGATTTTCGCTTTTCGCGGGTGTCTTCGGTCCCCATTATCTGCGAAAACTGAGGGTTTACTGTAATTTAAAACGAGTTTGTTTTTAATCCGTGGGAAATATAAATGGACTTACGCTGATAGCAAGACTAAGTATGGGGCTTGGGCTATCCATGGTGTAAACTGTCTTGTATGTCGAGACATCATACACTTTGATGTGCCTGTCCAAGGAGCAAGAGAGGAAACGAGAGCCGCCAGACGCCAGACACAAACAGGTAACTGTTTTATGATGTTGGCACAGTCTTGCCAATAGCTTTCCACCGGCCAACGCGTCCCAAACTCTGATTTCAGTGCCGCCTGCAACAAAACAACAAGCAAATTAAAAGCTTGTTTGAAAACAACAATGCAAGCACAAAACTTATGTGATTCAAATTAATCGTTAGCTTAGAACAGTGCCGAGCAACAGGGAGGGAGGGAGGGTACAGAAAAAATTAAAATAAGAAAATGCTAAACAAATAAATGTTTTATACTAAAATAAGTTTTTAAGGTATTTGTTTTTACGTTTTATTTGTGCATTACTGTTTTAAGCGTATTTTCAACCGTAATATTTACAAATAAAAATACATTTTTTTAAAACTAATTTTTTAATGGGGTTGAAAATGTATTATATTTATTTGCGTACCCAGTTAATTTAATTTAGTCATTTTTTTATGATTTGAATTATACGTTTTTGTTTTGAAAAATCTTTGGTTTTCTTTGATAACGGCTCTATTTATATAAATTAGTAACCAATTTATATTACTTTCACACTTTTATAAATACCACCCTTCTCAACCCGTCACTAGATGTTTTCTGCATCTAGTGTTTCAGTCGGGTTTTTGACTCTGACGAAGACCGCTTGTTACGGTTGAAAGATCTTAGTCTTGTTTTCCTATTTATTATTGTGGTTTGATTATAGATATAAAGGATATATATATTTCGTTGAACAATTGGCCATATTTTGCTGAATACATTTTTTCAAATTTTTTTTCTTGTCATGAAAAAAATGACTTCGGCAAAATATGTTCAATTGTTTAATGAAATATGTTTGAAGAAGGACTGTTCCCAAATTTTATAAAGGATATGTGTATACAAATTCACAGAAATTACTCTGCGGTCCACGGGCATATGGAAATTATACATTGCGGCCCCCCGTGGACATTTACCTAGTTTACTTTGAGAGGTGATTTATTAGACATATTAAGCTCTGTACAGAGCGCTCCTACTTGTCAAACGTCAATACATCATAGATAGATAAATATGCAAAAACACACTCTCACAAATATACAGAAGATTAAGCTCTTTCGAATGAGAAGAGAATTGAAACGGTTAGTACAGCTTACAATCCATATTTAAACTTTTTTTAAATAGATGAACAGCTGTTTCTGTACCGATTATAAAGTAATACTCAATTGTTATTACCAATACACAATTCTGACTTTCTATTCTTGAAATTTTGAATAAAACTTCTGTTTGGAAAAACGGTTCAGATATAAATTTAACGAAAAATCTTAACATACCGGCAGACACATATAAATGAAGTTTATGATAATGGGTTACTTAAATTAATATAAGAAGATTTCACATAAACACGTGAAATAACAATCAATGATCAAATCACAATATGAAATCGGAAAACAAGACTAAGATCTTTTAACCGTAACAAGCGGTCTTCGTTAGTCAAAAACACAACTCTGACGAAGACCGTTTTTTTACGGTTGAAAGATCATAGTCTTGTTTTTCCATTTCATATTGTGGTTTGATCATTAAATTAATATATTATGGGAAAAATTAAATAATAATATTATCCACATAATAGAAGTCCTATGGAAAAACAAAGACTTTCAAACATTTAGTGCTCTTCTTCAGGTTACATTTGTTCATTGAGAAAAAGAGAGAACAAAAGTTAGACTGTTTAAATGGCTTTTTAAATGAAATTAATACTCAGTCAATAAAAATGTATTTAGAATACCTGCAGATATAAATAGACCACCGGAAGGTAAGAAGATAACACTTTCAACAGGAGCACCATGCTCCACTTTGAAACTTGGGCCGGAAGGTGTTCTGGAGTCATAGAGACAAAGAGTGCCATCGTAAGAGCCAGACACGAAGATATCTGGACTGACAGGCGATGTAGCTCCGGCTCTGATGTAGTCCTATACAGTCAGATTGACAATGTGTTTTGAGGTTTTTTTTATAAAAAAAATGCATAGTGGCACAAGAACAAAATCGAAAAAAATACTGTTTTTCCTGGAGACTAGAGAAACATTCCGATGGATTTGAAGTCTAGGGATATCTGCAGGGCACGTCAAAGTGAAGAAGCAGAACAAGGTTAGGTTATGTTAGGTTGCAATGGCAGTCTCACAAGGGAACACATATTATGCCGAACGATTGGCCCTTTGTGATACCACATAATGATTTTACATTAGGAGTCCTAAATTTTTCCTAACTCAAGTGTATTTAGAATAGGTTTCTTTAACGAGTACCTGACATCGTACAGAATGTTCAGATTGATTAACCTCCCTGGTGAATAAAGAGGGGTATTGAACCCTGAACCTACCAGCCCAGAGGCGAGCACCTTTACCACTGAAATCTAACCTAAAATCGGAAATAAACAGGTTGCATCTTTTGCATAATACAAGGTTGGTTTAGGTTGCAGTAACAGTCCCACAAGAGAACATACATAAGTCGAACAGTAACCCCTTGTGATGATAAACAATGAACATTTTACATTCAGAGTCCCAAATTTTACTTCAAGTGTATTTAGAGTAGAGATCTTTAACGAGTACCTCACATCGTACAGACTAGGGACCGACGGCTTAACATCCCCTCCGAGGGACGAAGTGCTCACACATATTCTCCGCCCTCGTGAATACATCGTGAGTCAGAGTGAGTATTGAACCCCACACTAGCAATCCAGAGGCAAACACATTGCGACTAGGCTAACCGGCTACTTTGGAATAATACCAAAAAAAACTAACAATTTTATATGTATCCTCATATGATCAAACCACAATACGAAATGGGAAAACAAGACTAATATCTTTCAACCGTAACAGGCGGTCTTCACCAGAGTCAAAAACCCCACTGAAACACTAGATGCAGAGAATATCTGGTGAGGGGTTGAGAAGAGTGGGAGGGAAGAGTGGTATTTTAAAAGGGTGAAAGTGCAGGAAATGACTAATGGCCAGAAAGGGATTTTTGGGGAAACAAAGGAGTACAGTAGGAAAGAGTAAAAAAACTATCCGCTAGCTGTCAACCCTCTTAGAAGAGGATATTACCCTCGTAACGAAAGTATCAAGTTTGAAGAGACCGTTACTAATGTTTATAATATTTGATCTATTAAATTTAATTAGAGACGATTCAATAATATTTCTTAACAGCACCGATTTTTTCTTAGGTAATAAATTTAGCACCTGTCCAATCAATACAATGATTTTCATTGTTTAGATGCAAGAATATTACTATTATATGCAAGTGCTACTATTATCTTGTCTACTTACGTTGTATTGGTGTTGTTTTACGCGTGTCTTTAATGATTTACCAGTTTGACCAATATAAATGGTATGGCAATTTTTGCACGGAATTTTATACCATGTGTTAATTTATTTATACTTTGACAAACAAATTGTTATAGTACATATTTAATCCAACTAAAAATTGTTAGAATTTAACAAATACATCATTAAGATGAGCATGATTCGACAAAAACAAAATACACCATCCTTGTACACATCAGCTTAAGATTAAGTTTCTATGTACACATATTCCCTCTGGAACACAAGATTAATTCTAATACGTATTAGAAAGTAAGTATACTTTACTTATAAATTCACCTTTCTTTCCAAAAATTACTATAAGAATTATTAATATACGAGGAAATATATAAAATAATTAAATGTTTTCTTAACTCGACCACATATGTTGAATACTATTTTCTTTTTATCGAGAGGTTCAAACAATACAATATCTTTAAGCCGATGTTTCGTCTTCAATACATTCTCAATAGAGCTTCAATAGACATCGTCAATACAAACATCAATACAAAATGTAATTACAATAACATGAAAAAATATTTATAAATTAAACATACTAAATTACATTGGTATTTTATTATTGCAAGGAAATAACTACATAACCGTTATATTCAAACCTATAGTGCTGCTCCTAGTGACAGTTTCACGAACATTCTACAGTAGATTTGTTTTTTTTTTGCTTATCAAATCTGATATAGAATTTCGTATAACTGTCACTAGGAGCAGCACTATAGGCTGACTTGTATAGAAACTGTTATGTAGTTATTTCCTTTTAATAGCAAAATACCAAGGTAATTATGTATATTAATGAAACAATGTAATTTGATGTAGCCCAGAAGATGTCAACAAATGTAGACGAAACGTCGGCATAAAAATGTTATATTGTTTGTAGCTAGACCAAACCTCGATAAAAGTTAGAAATAGTTTACTTCGATAAAATAAGTAGAATGTTCTTTGTATTGTGCAAAAGGAGCCAGGAAAGCACAGTGACAATGTGCTCGACTCTGGACTGGTAGATTTGGGGTTCAATGACACTATGGTCCTCGATTTTTCATGGGGGAGGTAAAAAAACATGACATCGTCCATCGGAGAGTGTGTTAAGCAGTCAATCCTGAACCTTTATGATGGCTGGTACTCGATAAAAATACCTACTCTAAATGTTTAAATACACTTGACTTTAGAAAAAGTTAGAACTGCCAATGTAGAATATTCATTTTATGATATGATATTAAAAAAAGCGAATGTTCGACTTATGTGTCTTCGTTTTGTCCAAATGCCACTGTAACCTAAAATTCGAACGTCCTGTTTTCAGTACTAAAGTCAAGCACAACAGTAACGCTACCTGTTAAACCACTCTACATTTCTACATAATAAATAAAAACAATATTTATACCAACCGAATGATCAGAATAAGTG
The DNA here is from genome assembly GCA_026182355.1 of Hermatobates lingyangjiaoensis. NCBI lineage: Eukaryota > Metazoa > Arthropoda > Insecta > Hemiptera > Hermatobatidae > Hermatobates > Hermatobates lingyangjiaoensis. Next base: position 156,422 of record JAPFBL010000425.1, read on the forward strand.
GATACTACTTCTTCAGTGGCCAAGTCCCAAAGGCGAGAGGTCCGATCATCGGAGAAACTGACAATGCGAGAAAGACCAGAAGTGAAGTCACACCGGTGCACTGCGCTGAAAACAAACCGAAGATATCAGAAGCGAAGACAAAACTAAGTCTCTTAGTCAACTGCAATAAACGACTAATGTCTTGATATATTACGAAAAACACATTCGGATCATACACAAATAATAGAGGTACCTTGTACACCAACATAGGTGATGACCCACCACCGAGCAACGAATACTTCCATGTACAACAGTGCACGTAGTAATAAGCAGTTCCGGACCACTACTGCTAAATTCTCATCCTGCTGTTTTTGTTTAGGACAGTAAGCATTGTCAATACTGAGGACGTTAGTCTGTCAGGGAAAGGAGTTGTATTCGTGGTCGTATGGTCTTGCGGCTTTCCATTGTCTGAGGTACTATATAATTTATAAGGCCATCAGATCGTCACATTTAGCTCAGGAAGGGATTCAATAGGACTCATGGGATTAGGAAAGGTTGGGTGTTGGATTCAGTTCCCGAACAAGGAGATTTGGAAGGGCGGGCAGATAGGTGATGCTTACTACATTGAATAATACACAGACGTTTTATCTTTCTTTTATGAAAATTACGAATATAAGACATGTTACCGTAAAAATCATTATATTTCAGAAAAACAATACCATTTCTTTTTTTTAGAGTAAAAAAATCACCAAAATACAGGTATTGAAAGAGTAAAACAAAGTGTTTCTAAGACGTAGATTTCTTCATCAGGTTTAAATACAATAACACCAGAGAGTTTGTAACTTAGCAATACATTATACTCACTCTGGTGTTATTGTAATATTAAATTCAAACCTGAAGAAGAAAACTACTGTTCGAAACACTTTGTTTCACTCATTTAAATATTTGTATGTGGGGAACTATTTTATTTTCTTTTTACTATGCAATGAGTAAATACCGTATAACAAGTGACTGTACTAACTTTGATTTTTTTCATTCATTAGATAAGTATAATTTACATTTGCCTTTCAATATTTATATTCTCAAAACTGTTTTTAATTTCATTCATTGAATAAACTACAAATAAAATCATATTCACAAGATCAGTCGCATGTCACTCCTAAACTGAAATTATACTATGAATTTTGCCAGGTTACACTTCACATTGAAATTAAGAAAGAAAATTATTTAAGCATATAAAAAGACGACGAACCTCTCGTGTCCTTTAAAAACTCTGAGGAGAGACTTTGTGGATACGTCGAACAATTTAACCAAAGGTTCTTCACCCCCTACACATAATAATCTGCCATCAGATCTAATTTTGGCTCCATAGGCCGCTTCCTTGAACTTACTCAATGTCTTGTCAACTACTTTCGTGAAAGGGTTGTAAATTTGGACCTGCAAACAGAATAAAAATGTTAGAACAGTTACTTTAGGAATAAACAGATTATATCTACTTACCCTGACAGAGCAGGTGATAGCAAAATAGTAAGGTTCAATAGGGGAGAAGTCAATGTAATCAATAGCTCCAAATTCTTTAAGAATTACCGGTGACTGGAACACAATTCACAATTACTAATATTATCATCCACAATTTTGATTATAAACATTAATAGTTTACAATAAAATTAAGCAACTGACCCCAAACTTTTTCCAGTATTTAGTGTCTGGTGTAAGTTTTTGATAAGGCTTTGAAAATATTTTAACACTAGTCTTTTTAAATAAAGCCATGGTGAAACCGAGTAAACATGTGTAAACGCTGTTAAGAAGGAGGTTATAACCTGCTTAGTTGAATAGGTTTCGGATTTATTTGGTTACATTCATTTGTAGTGGGTTGTTGGAGGGGGTAATATAGAATTTTAAAAATAATATGAATGAGTAAGTACATCCTGATCGATAGAGATGTCTTGTAATTATGCTGATGGGTTGTCACCGTATGAAAACAAAGGCAAATTAGGCTTGGATGAGGTAACAATATATACCCTTTATTGTAATGATAATTATAGATTATTACAATATAACTAACATAACTAATACTTCTGAAGTGGAGATATCAGTAACACCAAAAGCTTGTACCAGTAATAATTTTTTTTCGATGTATAATCTTGTTTGCAGAAGTTTGATTCAATTGAGAAGATAGAGGAAAAAATGAAATGTATGATTGACATGGTTTTAAATGCTAAGCATATAGTAGTTCATACTGGAGCTGGAATTAGTACATCCTCTGGTATACCTGATTTCAGGTGATGAGTTTTGTTAATGTTTTATTGTATTATTGACCCTCTTTATGCATTTATTTCACATTTTGTTTCTTGTGATCCTTCTATCATACTGTTTCTCATAATTCCTCCCTCTCCCAAATTGGTTCTCTTATTTTGTGAATTCTCCCTCAGAAAATAATCTCATACTGTTTCTTTATTTTGTTCATTTTCTCTTTCTCACAATGTTTATCTTACTTTGTGAATTCTGCTTCTCTCAAATTCTTTCTCTTTCATATTTTTATTGTAACATTTCTATTACTATCTTCATTCATACTCTGTTTGACTGGATTTATTATTTGTTTCATTCCTTTTTTCTTTCTCTTACTTTCTGGATTATCTTTTTCTCATACTGTTTCTTCTTTACTTTGTTTATTCTTCCTTTTCCAATCCGTACCTTACTTTGTGCATTCTACTTCTTTTAGTTTGTTCGTTCTCCCATTCTAAAACTATTTATATCATATTGTAATGGATTCTCGTCTACTAGTATACTGACTTCCAGATTGATTTCTTAATTCAGATACTCTGACTGACATGACATCTGAACAAAATGGTCGACCATTCTTGGGATCTTTAAAGTTGATCAATGAAAGAAATTGTATTATTATTTAGTTATTTGTGACATAATCAGTGTATTACTGAGAAAAACTAAGTGTCAATATAATTTCCTCTCTAAAGCAAACTTTGCCCTTCCCTGTTGCAGAGGACCTAATGGTGTATGGACACTTGAAGCCAAAGGTCTGAAACCAATCCATCAAACACATCCTTTGACGAAGCTGTCCCATCTAAAACGCATATGGCTTTGGCCCAACTGGTAGAAGCAGGTTAGTTAATCTTACTATCTCACTGGTCTTCGTCAGAGTCACACTTGAATTTCGAAGACCAGTTGTTTTAGTTAAAAGATATTAGTCTCATCTATTTTAACGTTGATTTTTATTCGGGTGTTTACTGTGAAATTTTGTTATATATATATCAAGTTTAAACCACAAGGGAAAAGGAAAACAATAGAAATAAATGCTCTGAGGCTTTTCACTATATGTCATCAGGGAGCAAGTAAACTGTCCATAGAGGATTTATTTCTAATGTTTTCCTTTTTCCTTGTTGTTTAAACTTGATTGATTACATCACATGTTTATTTATTGTGATTTTTTTGCATATATATATATATATATATATATATTGCAAATATGAAAGATCCATATGGACAATAAAGACTTTAATGCTAAATAGAAGAACAGATAAGTCAGCCTTTGGAGCAGAATTCACTTCGATATTTCTGACACGTCGTCATCAGGAAGATAGTACGAGTTCACTGGTTTCCTTTCTATGAAGTTCTTTTTAAACCACAACTCAACTACTAGTTTATAGTATATATATATTTCAATATAAGTATGCGAAAGATCTCAAATGGACTTAATAAAGACTTTTACAAATTTCAGGAAGCTACAGCAGTCACATTTTAGTCACTACAGAACTGCACTTCGATATTTCGGGTAATTTTCCTTTCGTCATGCTGTAGTTGCCATAGAAGTACGAAGTACTGGCGTTGAGAAGCAAGCCACAACTCAATTACTTGTTTAAGTATATATATATATATATTAGTATAAGTTGGCGGTAGGTCTTCTCTTAAAAATATTTTAAAATTTTCAGCAGCTACTGCAGTCACATTTTAGTGCTGGTGGCCTCGATCTTTCGGGCAATTTTCCTTTCGCTGCTGTAGTTGCCATAGCATCAGTCAAAGAGAAATCGTTGTGGTTTGAATTGTACGAGCTTTCGACCATTGAAACATTGGTCATCATCAGGTAGATCATGACTCGTAGTCGAATGCTTACACAACCATGATCATCTGATGATGAGCAATATTTCAGTGATCGAAAGCTCGTGTAATTCAAACCACAACGATGTCTCTTGAACAGATGCTTTGACAATTACAGTTGGACGAAAGGAAAATTGCCCGAAAACTCGAAGCCACCTACATTAAAATTGTGAGTACAGAAGCTCCTGCAAAATTTACTGAATATATTTTCTTTTACGCTGAAAAAGATGATCCGAAACGGATAATTAATGTTTTTATTTTAATATATAATAAGTATTATTAATAAGAATGTCAAAAAACAATAAAATTTAGAGATAAATTTGTCTGGATTCAACGTTTTTCTTTAGTATTTCATACTTAGTGGTTTCTTTGTTCAAGTTTCAATAGACTATTAAGTATAGTAATATTTTACTAGTAAAATTTAGATTTTATTTATTTAATTTTTTCCCCTTTCAGGTATTGTAAAGTACGTGATAAGTCAAAATATTGATGGCCTCCATTTGAAGTCTGGCTTACCGAGGAGATGCTTATCGGAACTTCATGGCAATATGTTCATTGAAGAATGTAACTTATGTAAAAGGTAATTATTATCATCCTGTTTATCATTATATACGATGTTTATATCATCCTGTTTATTATTATATACGATGTTTATATCATCCTATTTATTATTATATACGATGTTTATATCATCCTGTTTATTGTTATTTATGATGTTTATATCATCCTCTTTATTATTATATACGATGTTTATATCATCCTGTTTATTATGATATACGATGTTTATATCATACTGTTTATCATTATATACGATGTTTATACCACCCACAAAAATTGTTACTACGCCACTGACTAACAAGTACTGTAAGGAGTATTTTACGGACTTGCTTTTTTACTTAATTGTTTATAATTTCCTTTAAAGTAAATAATAAATATAAATGGGGAAAATATAAAAATTATAACTCATTAGTTGTGCAATCCGTAATTGTGTGGTATTTACTCATTCTGAGGTAAAGTGGTTATACAAAAGTCTCCATACAAATGAAGTTTTTTTATTAAACAACAGCGCGTTTCGAACACCTTGTGTTCATCATCAGGATGGTCCAGCACCACATCTTTTGGTGTCTTCCTGATGATGAACACAAGGTGTTCGAAATGCATTGTTTTTTAATAAGAAAAAAAAACTTAATTTGTTTGGAGACTTTTGTATAACTACTTTACCTGAGAATAAAATTTATAATTTTAAAAAATCTGGCAGTCCTCAAGTCCCCCGTGCTTGTCGAGTTTTTAAATATCAAGCTATACTATACAAGCATTGTTTATGTTACAGGCAATTTGTTAGTAAGAAAGCTACAACATCAGTTGGTCAAAAGGTGTTGGGTAAAAGATGTGGAGGAGCTGAAAGACCTTGTCGTGGACAACTTCGTGACACGATTCTCGATTGGGAAGCTGCTCTTCCTGAACTCGATCTCGATTTAGCCTACTACCATTCTACGTATGACCTTACATCTGCAGCCTATTTATTTTAAAAGCTGTCAATACCGACTTATACCGCTCCTTCAAGTGATGAATTCATTTCAGTCACGGAGCAGTGAGATGTGTCCTGTTGTTTTAATTATTAAATGACTATACTATACAAGCATTGTGTATGCTGTAAAAGCAATTGTTCATACAGAAAGCTATCAACATCGTGTCAAGGTGAGAGGAGAGTGAAAGAGCTTGCGGGACTAACTATCGTAACAACCATATCCAGTGGAGAAGTCCCCGACTCACTCGATATATATATTCTTACGTTCCTTACGCAGCTTATTTTCAAGGCTGTCACATACCGCTGTATCCGCTCTTCAATTGATGACCGTGCGAAGATGTGATGCTGTCTAGTTGTTTTAATTATCTAAATATGATCAAAACGGACAAATAGAGCATATAGCTAAGACTATATCAAAACAACTTCTTCTAGATATTACGCTTGACACGTTTCGATGATAGTTGTGGTCTTAAAGTGCGCTTGTTTTCTTTATTTAAGTTGTTTACTATGAAATTTTGTTTGATATCTATCTATATATATATATATATATATAAAGAAATTTCACAATAAACACGTGAAATAATTGTGAAACCTGAATAAGAAATGAAAAAAAAAAACGACTAAGATCTTTTAACCGTAACAAACCATCTTCATCAGAGTCAAATCTCTGAGTGAGTTGGGTTTTGACTCTGACGAAGACCACTTGTTACGATTGAATGATCTTACTCTGTTTTCCCCTTTTCTTATTGTGGTTTGATTTATATAATATATTGGTATATTTTGGAAGCAGAGTCCTTTATTTAAATAGGTTCGATTAAATATTACGCCAAATTTACGATTAATTAGTTTCCTTGCGTACTTTTCAAGGGGATGGAATTTAAATGACGACGAAAGAAGATTATTCCGGTCCCTTGAAAAGTATACAAGGAAACTAATTAATCATAATGAAATTTACATTATTTAAAGGAACAACAATCTTAGCCGGACAAAACCTTCCACTAGACTAATAAGATAACATTACTAGTGCCTTGTAATGTTATCTTATTAGTTTAGTCGAAGTTTTTGTCCCATTAAGTTTGTTGTTCTTTTAAATAATGTAAATTTCATTTTCTTAGTAAAAAAATTCTTACTTCTGCCTATGAAAAAGGTTTTGAAATAAAACCGAAACGTCGGAAATGAGAGTTTGTTTTTTGAACCTAGAAAATTTGACCGAATCCCGATCAGATAACACATCTATATATATATATATATATATATATATATATATATAATACTTTTTCGTTGGAAATACGATCCAAAACGGACAAATATGGTTCAATATAGAAATAGAAACATAGAGAAATCAAAATAACATACTTGCAGTTTCTAATTTTTTGTTTGAACCGTCTTCAGGAGAGATAAGAGATAATTTGTCTTCAGGATAAAAAGAGAGCAGAAGAAGTGCGAGGAAGAAGCGTACATGGGTTACCTCTGTTTCTTCTCTGGCATGCTTGATCTCTCTCACCCTCTCTTTTTCCTGAAGACGAATTTACTGAGAATTAGAGATAGCTAGTGTGTTTGTTTACTATGTGTGTTACTTTTCTTCGTATTTGAATTTTAGTTTTTTTTTATGACATACAAATCATTCCTGAGTTTACGGATCAGATCACAAGTTTCTTGTCTTTATAGTATATTCACGTATGTTATGTTGACTAAGCACATATCTTTGAGTGAATCATGTATTGAATTCAATCAAACCACTTTCTCACTCCCGTGGTACCCATAATTTTATAACTTTTATCTCGACAGTATACTAAAAAAGTAAAGTTTTCGTATCACTAAATTGGTAGAAATATTTTTACTTTTTAAAGCAAATTGTTGTTGATATTATTTCCATAGGATTAGTTATTATTAATCAGTTGTTTCAGGCTAGCTGACCTCAATATATGCCTGGGTACTACATTACAGATAGTTCCTAGTGGCAGTCTGACCCTTGCGAAATATCAGATATGGAGGCCGTCTTATCATCTGTAACTTACAGCCCACGAAACATGTAACTATCTTCTATTATATTTATATAGATATATCAAAATTGTACAATAAAAACGTGAAACAACAATCAATGTTCAAACCACAATAGGGTTTTTGATTCTGACGAAGACCGTTTGTTACGGTTAAAAGATCTTAACCTTTTTTTCCCATTTCTTATTGTTCTTTGAACTTTATATATATATAAACTAGAATTTTCAAAAGAACACATAGAAAAGAAATCACTACTATATTTCGATGTCCTCGTCGTCAGGAATAGATGTGAATCGCTCCAAAGGCTGATAACGACTGGCTTGACCACTCACTGCTATAGTAGTGAGTTCAGTGATTTCTTTTCTATGTGTTCTTTTGAAAATTCTAGTTTATTCAGTTCGAAGAATCGTTTCATCTATATATACGAGGTGTGTAAATAAAGTAGTGAGACTGATTTTTTTAAAATTTTCTATTCAAATATAATTACAATGTGATATTGTCACCTTCAAATAGTTCCCTTCGGAAGCCAACAGCGCTGGAGACGGTCCTTCCAATCATTGTAGCATTGCTGGAACTCGGATTCTGGAATGGCCTTCGCTGGTCGGTTACAGCAGTTTGTATGTTTTGTAGTGTCCCAAATGAGTTCCCTTGAGGTGATTTTTCAATCTCGGGAAGAGGAAAAAGTCACAAGGACTCAAGTCTGGTGAATAAGGAGGCTGAGGCAACAGGAATGTTTTTACTGGCAAAAACTCGTTTATTGAGATGGCAGTGTGACAGGGCGCGTTGTCGTATGCAACCCCACTTTCTTTGATGTTTGGCCGCACACGAAGGACTCTTTTTTCGAAGTCTTTCATGTTGTCGATCATGCGTCGATCTGAACGCACAAGGTTCCGTACTCTGTTGACATTTTCATCGGTGTTTCACTTGAAGGCCTTCCGCTTCGTGGTTCATCTTCAATCGACTCCCTTCCTTCTGAAAATTCCTTAAACCACCGAAAAACCTTGCCCTTGATAAAACACGTTTCCATAGCCTCCTGAATTTTTCAAAAGTTTCGGTTGCATTATGTCCAAGTCTGAAGCAAAATTTGATTGCACACCCTGCCTCAACTTTGAGTCACTCATTTTTAAAACGCTCAAGAAAAAACCATTTCACGAAAACCAACGCTACGGACAAACAAATGACTGTGGCGAGTTCAGATTCATACTGGAGGCGCATCACACGTGCACCTGACGCTACTCAAGGCCACGCGTCTCCAGCGTTGCCAGATCGAAAGCGACGTTGCCAGTCTCACTACTTTATTTACACACCTCGTATGTATATATATATATATAATATAGTATTTGATATGTTTTTTGAAGGCTAAGTCTTGAAAATGAACTTCTCCTTATTATGCCAACGTTTCAATGTATTTATACATCTTCTTCAGGGCTACAAAACATGATAAAACTATAATATTTTCAATAACAACAAAAAATTCAATATGAACTACTATTTTAATAGTAACAACTTAAAAATACTTCATTACAAACAGAATGAGTATATGGCTTTTCCTGTTAATATTCTTTAATGTATAAATCAACTGTTTCGGATTACCTTGGAGTGAATATATATTCTGTATCCATATCCATAATCACTCCAAGGTAACCCAAAACAGTTGATTTTTACATTTAAGAATATTATAGGAATAGCCATATATTCATTTTGTTTGTAATGAAGTATTTTTAAGTTGTTACTATTAAAATAGTAATTCATATTGAATTTTTTGTTGTTATTGAAAATATTATAGTTTTATCATGTTTTGTAGCCCTGAAGAAGATGTATAAATACATTGAAACGTTGGCATAATAAGGAGAAGTTCATTTTCAAGACTTAGCCTCAAAAAACATATCACAGACTGTATTGAGTTAAGAGGTTAAGAACAATTTGAGAAATATATATATATAATACATAACCAATTTAAGTTTTTCTTTGACGAACTTTTTTTAAAGATCTTAGTCCCATTTCTGCATTTATTACTGTGCTTTAGATGTTATATTTATTACAAGATTTAATTATAAACATGTGAAATAAAAGTCAAAACCATAGTAAGAAAATCATAAAAAAAAACTAATATCTTTCAACCAAAACAAGTAGTTTTTGCCAAAGTCTGACTGATCAGTATCAGCTAGACTTTGACAAAGACCACTTGTTTCGGTTGACAGATCTTAGTTTTTTTTTTTATAATTTTCTTAGTGTGGTTTTGACAAGACGTTGGTATGTATAAAAAAAACAACAAAACATGCATTTGCTAAGTTACGATATTTCAACGATAATAGTTCGTATCAAGATGAAAAAAGAAATATCAGGGATATGGTTGAGGCTGGTAGGATGAAGTCGAGTGAAGTTTGCAACAATATAATTCTTTACTGGAAGAGCTTTTGCGTTAAAACTTCACGACACAAAAAAAACTAAGTTGAACCAGGCTGAATTACTTCTGCAAGGATTCCTCTATTCCCTGTAAACAATCCACTAACTTCATGACTTCATAACTTGAAAACTAAACTAACAAAGATTATGTACTTCATTCATGGTTTTTTTTTGTTTATATCACAAGTTGATTGGGAAATCCTATTAAAAATCATTATATTGTAAATCGGATTTTTTTTTTGTTTTCAGGATAAAAAAGCAAACCTTGTGATCAACACATATGTGGATGACATATTAATGAAACTCTTAGAACATTTTGATCTCAAACTACCTGACTACAATACCCTCAAAGACCCAACTAAAAGACAAGAAGCTGTTGAATGGACAATTGTTGATAAACATGTAAAAGAATTAAAACAATATTATTTGAAAAGATTAAAAGAAGTGAAACGATTGAAAGAAGAAGAAGAAGGGAGGTGAAAAAGAAGAAACTGAAAAAAGAGAAAAAGGATTTTTGAAATTGAAACGTTTTTTGTAAAAACAAATATTCTAAACTTTTGTGGAGAGTTTGTCATGAATCAGTTTCTACTCACGTTTCATCAATATTTATTGACATCTTCAATGTAATGCATAAAAAAACATACATAATAAATGCAAATATTGTTTAATACATTGGTTGTGCAATCCGTAATTGTCCGGTATTTACTCATTCTGAGGTAAAATGGATAAGCAAACAAAAATCTCCACACAAATGAAGTTTATAACTTTTATTTGTGTGGAGACTTTTGTTTGTTTATACATTTTACCTCAGAATTGTTTAATACATAAACAACAAATCCAAAATAAGACAGAATATAAACAGTGTTTAAAATAATTACAAATACCTTTAGTTTGAATAACATGGAATTAAACTAATGCTACATTAGTAGCATGTCTACTAATTTAAATTCACTCATTCTGAGGAAATATATCCCACTATATTCAATAAACAAATCATCATTTGCAGTTAATACCATAAATAACTTGAAAGTTCACTGGATAAGGAATGAAATAAAAAGATTGTATAAAATTCAAAATGCCCTGTCATACTACTTATTTATCTTACAAACTGGGCTTGCTAAAATTCTTCACCCCTATGAATGGTACAGTGTTAACAGTCTGGAGCAGAGTAAATGGAATGATAAAACCCAAAAGAGAAACTCAAAAAAAAGAAACTGCTCATACCTCAGAACGAGTAAATACCACACAATTACGGATTGCACAACTAATGATTTAATTTAAATTCAAATGTTATTTTGAGTAAACCAACACAAATTCAAGGTATTTATAATTATGTTAAATATTGTTTATATTCTGTATTATTTTGACATTTATTGTTTATGTGCCTTGAAAATGTCAGTAAACATTGACGAAAAGTCGGTGAGAAACTGATTGGTATTTGCTTCACCACAATCTTTTAGAATATTTACTAAAACTACATGGTCGACAACGGTAGAACTTATTGTTTTTGTAAATAATTTTGAAATATTTAAGCTTAAGTATTCTTATCAGCTAAAAAAAGACTGATTAATATGTTTTCAATAGAAATAGATTTGATCATTAATTCAGTAATATAGACTTAGTGAATATTTATAGGGTTGTACTTAATCGGAATTCTTCTTGGATTGAGGGTAGTTATTTAAATCGGTTGTGCGTTACAAGAACTGGTACTGTTGGTACAATGGTACTTTTGACTTTTGAATGTTCACAACCTTGATTGCATGAAAAACTTCTTAGCTTGTACATTTTGTCGAGTGCTCAACTATTTTCGGACACCGTTCATCTTCAACATAAACTCAATGGTTTATGTTTATCATATATATGTAACCTTCTTGAAACTGGAGTCCTAATCTTGATCTATAACTTTGCCATTATTTTATTTTATTACCTAATTTTTATTTCTATATTCCATAGCTTTTTTTTCTACTATCTTTTCAATTTTTATTTCAAATCAGTCACATCGTCTTTCACTGGAGTTTTATGGAATGTTTACAATCAGATATTTGCTTGATGTTTTTTTTTTTTTTTTAAAGAAAAATTGGAATTGAGAGTCAAGTACATCAATTCTTTTAATATTGCACCTCCTTATTGACTTCCAATCGGCTGTCAATTAAGTCCGGAATACGTTAAGAAATCCCCACTTCTTTTCAATTTAAGTCCGAGGCCTAAATTTTTCCATCGACTATGAGAGATTCCATATCCAGATAGAATTAATGTTCTGTTTTCTCCATAATATTGCATTTCTTAAATTGTGGCTCTTCTGAAATGATCCCCTTTTATGTAGATATTTCTTAAGGTACTGATATACTAAGACACAATGACTCTCACAAATGGTTCATATTTCTCTTCTTTCTAGTTCTCTCTGAGATGAATATCTAGCTCAAAGGGTCTCTGCAATAAGACTTTTTTAGCCATGATTTTACAGGATATCCGTGATCTAATATTCGATGTTTCCCCATTCAATTTTAATATTGAAAATATTCAATTATTACCTTGATTTGATTCCTACTAAAATTTAGTAAGTCATTTTGTGGTTTCAAAGGTTCCATGATCATTAGCCTTGCATGTTTTTAGTCAGTGGTTAAATTCCATTGTTTTGTTTTTTTTCATATTTTTTAGCATCCAGTCCTTAATAGCACCTTTACCAGCTCTACCGGATATATCGCTAAGGGGCTTATAGCCCAAAGGAAACCCCCTGTCCCTCTTTTTTGTGCTAGCCTTCTGCTCTCATTACCTTGTATTCTGGTACCCATATAGGAATAAGCCTAATATGAGTCGACACTGACTCTAAGAGGCTAGGAGAGCTCCTACATTAATTTTGAATAAACCTTATAGGAGTTAATTACTCAATCCTGGATTGACTATCAATGAAGATAATAATCCTCCTACTTTGGTAGGATGTTCTCATGCATTCATGAAGAGAGTATATTGTAACAAGCAATAGGAGCCAGGGTAGCTCAGTGTCTCACGTACTCGCTTCTAGACTGGTAGATACGAGGTTTGATACTTTTTCTTACCCTCTATTTATTTACGCGGAAAAGGACAAAAAAAAAATGAGCTCATCTCGGGTTCCGAGCCTCTCTATGACGTCTGGTGCTCGTTAAAGATCCCTACGCTTAAACGCTCTTGAGTTAGGCAAAATTTAAGACTTCTCATTGTAGAATGTCCATTGTAGGGTATCACAAAGAGGTCAATCTTTGACCTTCTCTTCTTTACAGCAGAGAGTGGCCAACCTATATCGGTTGCGCTGAACGTTGCGTACTATATGATTTGGAGTGGCGCATTGCTATCTTGAGATAAAGATGCTGCTTATTTTTTATAAATATCCTTTCAAGGAACGTTATTTTCTTCACATTAACCTACTTTCAGTTTAGGTTTATATGATTAATCAAACTAAATGGAATTTTATGTATTTTCATTTTCTGAAAACTATCATTACTGTTTGAAAATTTCTCTGAGCTAAGAAAATTAGCCCAGAGATTTATATGTCGTTTCGGAATGATATCCAGATGTAAATATTCATTTTCAGCCGTGAAACTTATTAAAAGTAAAATGAGGTCGCGACTGAATGAATTTGACGAATACACAATTGTGGTGTTTCAGTATCCGTTATACTAACATTCACTTATTAGTCTGGTCTGATATTAATATATCTTCGTTCCTACCATGTTAAATGTCAAAGTTCATATGTGTCTCGCACAAATGGTTCATATTGTTCTTCTTTCTAGTTCTCTCTGAGATTAATATCTACCTCATAGGGTCTTTGAAATAAGAGTTTCGTTGTCATGATGTCAGAGGATATCCGTGGTCTAATATTTGACATTTCCCGTTCAATTATAATATGGGATTTGACACTATAGTGTCTATAGAAAAATTACATCGTACTCGTTAGAGATGTTATTTCAATTCCAGTCAGAAGACAAACAGATTGATACTAGCAAAGCTAAAATTGTAAGTGAAGAAGCTGCTGATAACTTTAAATGTATAGTAGTAACTATAAAAAGATTTCACAAGAATTACATGAAATTAAAATCAACTTCCAAACACTAAGAAATCAGAAAAAGATTAAAATCTTTAAACTGTTACAAGCTGTTGAACTCATTCAGTTGAGATTTGACAGTTTGTTAGGGTTGTAAGATCTCCTTTTTCCTGATATCTTACTGAGGTTTTGACGTTGATTTATAATATATGCAGTTATTTCTAAATTTTCTGTCGAATAAATTTGTGTAATTTGTAATAATGCCATTGTTTTTTTCTTTTCTTCAGTAAATGTTCTTATTCATTGGTTCATGTACAAGTATAAATGTATATTTATACCATAGTGTATTTAAAGAGAAACAGGAAACATAAAACAAAGATTTTGAGGATTAATTAAAGATTAATTTAATTAATAAATAAAAGACAAGATGACGCGAAGCATCCAAGATGTTAATCGTTATTCAAAGTATTTAAATTATCGAAGTAAATTAAAAATATATGTAAAGATCACTAGTATTTGTATATAATATTTATCCAGTGGAAAAATATGTTCCATATTCTATAGATATATCTATAAAATACTAATAAAGATTAGATGTGAAATTTAACAAAACTGTTCATTATTAAGAAATATCTCACCAGTGGGGGTGGTACATATAAGGGGACAGCATTTCGAGGGGCTAAATATATAAAATAGAAAAAAATCTGAAATTTTATATCAAAATTACTTTTTAAGGTCGTAATTGTTTTTATGTTTTATATGAAGAATACTGTTTTTAAATTGATTTTTCAAATGTAATATTTGCAAATTAAAGATAAATTTATTTTAAATTTTTCAAAACTAGTTTTTTAAACGAGTTGAAAGTTTATTATATTTGTTTATGTAATCAGTTAATTTAATTAACAATTTTTTTTTATGAGTTGAATTATATGTTTTTGTTTTTGAAAAATCTTTGGTTTTCTTTTATTATCAATGTATATGTATACGAGTTACTGTAATAAGATGTAAGTCTGGGACTAATAACATCAATCTAAAATTAGATCCTTAGAATCTTTTATTATTCCATGTAAATAAATATTTTGAGGACTTTCTAGAATTTTGCGGCCAAAGGGGGGGGGGGGGGGACGACAAAGTAGTCACTATGCCACTGCACCTTAAGTGTGCAGTGAAACGCCTGCTTCAAAAGTTTGATAAGAGAACAACAAATCCTATCAATTAAATACTTTTCATCTTCTTTATGAGCCAAGCCCTGTTTGTCTAAAATTTCTAAAAATATTTATATAAACCTTGTTATTGAATAATTGAATTGTATTAATTAAATAAAAGTATTTTCTTAGAAATTGTTGTCTGATTGCACCTGAACGTCTGTGTTACTGGAAATATTATAACCTTCACTCTCTACCACTTGTTCTTTCTTATCTTAAAACTCAAATAGTTAAATGACAGAATCTGTAACTATGATAACCAAGTCTTTGTTTACCTTTCCATTGGGGCAAGTATGTTGTTCCTAAACTTATTACATAGTGATCGTGAAAAAATTCGATATCGAGATTTTTGACGAAATTACATGTTTTGAGGTCCCCAAAAGTCATTTATGATCTTTCTTCGATCATGTCTGTGTATGGGTGGGTGTGTATTCAAACGTTTGTGTAGACGCTACGGTTCAGAATCTTTCATAGATCAAATTAATATTTTACACAAAAATAGGTCTCATAGTATTGATGAACCCTTTTGTTTGGGAGCAATTACTCATGATGGTAAAGTCACTTTTTTTTTGCCGAAATGTGTTTTAAGAAATTTTTTTCTCCTAAACTACTAACTCAAGAGTTTTTAAATTTCGGCATTATCCTGGAAGCTAAAAGGAGAATAGCTGAAAAAACCTTAGATTTTCAAAACAACAGGAAATGTTTTTTTTTACAATAAAATGTAAAAAAAATGTTGACTTATTCCTGAAACCGAAAGCTTGTGAAGGTGATACAAGCCTACCGAATCAAAATAAAATTATACCTAAAAATAGATCACTATGTGGAAGATGAGTTGAGGTAATTGTTTTTAAAATTACATTAACCAAAGGTTAATTTATTATTAACTTATTATTAATTAATTAAAGGTTTATGCGTTCCATAATGTAAAACAGTACATTTTCTGTTTTCCGAAAAAATTTTTTTTACCCTAAAGGGCTCAGTAAAGAACAATTAAATTTTGACATAAGATAGAACTGAAAATTAGCAATTCTTAAAAATAAAATTCGTGAAATTTCAATTTCTGCTATGGACAGTAAAACTATAAAAACTCAACATTTATCCTGGACTAGTGGATACCAGCTAAATATTTATGAATTTATTTATACTTTTTCTATTAATTTTCGTTATTTAATAGCTTCATTACTATTATAAATAAGCCTCTCATGTTTGTTTTTGTATTTTAAATTTACCTGAAGAAGAACACTATGTGTTCGAAACGCATTTTCGAACTATTATTTTGGCGTTAACTATTACCACCAACATATGGAATACTTAAAAAAAAACGTACGAAATTCCAAGCAAACAGTTTGAACTAACAGAATTAAACTATCTTTTCTTTTCATTGAAAAAGTACAACAGGACTGAACAGGAAAATACTACAGCTACTAACCCAGCAAGCGATGTAGTGACCTCTTGGCAACTTCTTGACGTACATGGTAACAGTCAACGGATCATGTTTCAACCTTCATATAACAGGCTTGAGAAGTCAAAGACTTCAGACAAACGGTCAGAGATGCAAACAACACATTTCAATCTAGTTTTGTCCATTAGATCTATATAACCCTCTCAAACATTATTGCTGTCGTAATCTACTACAACCAGCGTATGACGGACCATTCTTGTTACTACAACATTTGTAGGCAGGATCCTACACTTCCTTCAGTTTTAGGATTACCTTAAGACTAATTGAGTTGGGTCCTCCCCCTCCGAGGAGGGAATGCCCGTTTCCCCAGGACAAGGGGTTGCAATGATAGTTAATTTGAGCCATCAGAGCCTCATCGTGGGGAGTCTTAGTATAAAGCAAGACAATATAGATAGATAGATTAAAACCTCTCATTGGAAAACGCCACTTGGAAGGTTCGTGTTTCAGATTAGAGAAGATACATATGGTCTCTCTTTACGAAAATAAAGGGCACTTGATAGGGTGTATCTAATCGTCCCCACTCAAAGTAGCCCATCAAAAGTCAAAGCGTCTATTAAATCAACTACCAGTATTCCAACCCACTTAGCTGAGATCGTGGTCAGTTCCTACTTAGAGAGGTTTGGGGTTCTAGCTCCCCGGTATGCTAAGCAGCCATCCCCCCGAGAAGTTACTGCTTGTCACACAGCGACCACAAAGGTCCACCAACCTGAGTGAGAACCAACAGCCACTATGAGTCCAATCTCAGTTGGCGAGATGGAGAGAGACCATCTCCATGGGCCCCCGCCGCCCTTGGTACCGACTTATTTTAACAGTTTCGGATCAAACTCCGGACCAATGGTCCTACTGAACCTGCTCAGCTGCAGGTAGGGTCAGTGGACCTTATAGACCCCGGTTTGAAGAACCACGTTGAAAATAAAGCCGATGCAGCCAGTGGTAGGGCTGCAGCATGGCCCCACTAGGGGCCGTTGTTACTACGACATTAAAAAAAAAACAGTTTGAACAAATAAATGAAGTTGTAATTCAAACTACGCGTTTCGAATACTTTGTGTTCATCGTTATTACTGGCCATTTTTAACTATCGTAAATGAACACATATCTGACCAATGAAAACAGATTGTTCAAAACACGTAGTTTGAATTGAAAACAAAAAAAACTTCTTTTGTGGGGAGACTTTGAGTAAATACCACACAATTACGCACTGCACAACTAATGAGTTAAAAATGAAACTATCTTTCCTTCCTATTGAGAAACTACAACAGAACTGAACAGGAGAGGAGACTACTGCGCATACCACTTCAGCAAACGATGAAGTGGCCTAATCCAAAATGACGTGATGTAGTCACCAGGTCATATTCCCAGATCGCTTCCGCACTGCTGGCGCTCCGGAGAGTGTATAGATATTTAACCAGGATAAAAGCATTAAATTAGTTAATTAATAGATTAGATGGTTTGTATTGTTGGTAAATCTATTTTTGTATAGCCAGTTGCTGGGTATTGCTTTTATGGTAATACCCTGTTTTAGTATCACCATTGGGTTACAAAAGATACTAAAGGCTTCTGAACATCTCATACAGTGTTAGCCTAATCAACAGTTTGAGCCTCTGATCTGGAACCTGTTTTAATTTCTTACCTGAGTACCTGAGCTTTTCGGCCATACCACTGAACTTCGACCTTACAATCATCTTTCTCCTTTTGCGTTTTACCTTCGCATCCGCTTCTTCCTCCACTTTGCTCTCATATTAAACTACGATCAAATCTATAACGTATAGGATGTCTCAGATGTAACTGGAATAGAGATCTGTCGTGCATCTTGATTGGTCATGCATGGAAATATTTACAGTTTGTTGAACACTTGATAGTAATTCATTGTTTGTTGGTATTTTTTTTTAATAGCCAAGAAATGAACTTTGATGAACCGATGTTTTGCTGTAGCTTTGTAACTCTCGTTGGAAATGTGTTGTACTCGTAAGAGCTTTTGTTGATGATGATGAGTTTAAAGAGTAAACAAGAAACAAGACTAACTTGTACACTATTATCACATTTATATAATTGATATACAGATTGAGGTAAAACCAAAATAGTAATTTACATAGAGATGAACTCCAATTGACTTGTTTATTCTCTAACTTAAAAATATTGTTTGCAACGGAGTAGGAAATAAATAGGGAGTGGTCGATGGCAAGGAAGTGGAGAATTTGCAAAGTGTTGAGGAAGAGGAAGGAAGACTGAAGAAGGCGTGGGTGGCGGACTCAGTGGAGGAGGACAAAAGGCTCGAGATTGCATGTCTGAAGGGGACGCCGTGGGCTTGAATGGCTTGGAGTGGACGATGGCGAGGAGGAAGTGGGCAAGGTAATGAGGAAGAGGAAGGAAGACTGAAGAAGGCGTGGGCGGGGGACTCAGTGGAGAAGGACGAAAGGCTCGAGATGGCGAGGGATGGCATGTCGGAAGGGGACGCCGTGGGCACGAATAGCTCGCGCGGCCAGACAGGCGAGTGTCGTATGGCGCAGAGGGTTGCAGAGGCTGAGGAGCGGCAGGTCTGGCGGGAGGAGGGAAGCGAAGGTGCGGCCTGAAGAGTCGATGGCGTCGAGGTGAGCGCCGGCGGCCAGCAGGGTCGTGACGAGCGCGGCTGGGGGACAGCTGGCGGCGACGTGCAGGGGTGTCCGGCCGGCCTCGTCCCTGGCGTTGGCATCTGCGCCTGCGCGCAGCAAGGCGCCCGCGAGCGCTGGGCTGGGGAACCTGCATGGGGGGTACCTGCAAACAAATATAATATTGAAGGATTTATGCTAAGTAAACACCTATCTCAAGGCACAAGAAGAAGATATACAGGGGGGAAATCCTTATAGCTCATGATATTATTTAAAAACTAAGAAAGGATACTCATATTTCTGAATTATTTCGACAACAAACTAACTTCAAGAGAAATTAAAAATACAATGATCAAGAAGTGAAGAGACTAACAACAGACCATTGCAAACTGTTGTTATTATCATGAGAGTTCACAGCGAAGTGAAGATTATGTGTTTCCTATCCAATATACTAAATTGAAAGAAAGATTTCTTAATGATAATATACACTGACTAAAGCGTATAGGTACATACCTGGAGATGAGAGCGGCCTCCTCGTTGCAAACAATGTGAAGGGGCGTTTGACCTGCCTTGCCGGTGGGCTTGAGAGAGACTAGTCGATAGAGGAGCTTTAGGATGGCCGGGTTGTCGGACTGGATACGGCAGGCGAGACAGGCCAGGTGAAGGGCAATTACAAGGACCTTGTGCAAGTGGTGGGCAGCATCGGGAGCGGCTGAGTTGAGCCCGGAGGCGACTTCACGCACCGCTCTCTCTAAGACAGCTACAAGGTCTTTGAGGTCGACACAAGGCACACGGCCAATGCTGCCTCGACCCTCTTCGCCCATCATGAACGAAAACAGCTCTGTGAAGGAGAAGAGGGACGACTGCGTCATTGGGTTCAGAGGGTCTAGCATGGCTTGCTGCATGTCTAAGGCGTAGAACCACAGCGAGGTGCACCTCGAGAACTTACCCGCGTCCGCGTACACCGCGCCTCGGTACCTGTCACAAAACAATCCACTCAAGTCCCAGTAATCAAATCAACTTGTACTCATACTGACCACATTTTACTTTTCAGTTGGTTCAATTACCAAACATGTGGTATGGTATTTCTCAATATATATACATATAAAAACATTTCACAATAAACATGTGAAATAAAAACCAACGTCCAAACCACAGTAAGAAATCAGAAAAAAAAAACAAAGTTTTTTCAACTCTAACAAGCAGTCTTCGTCGAGTCAAATTTCAACTGTCTTTTTTCTGATTCCTCATTGGGGTTTGGACGTTGGTAATACATATCAAATTCAATAATACATCAACCATTTGATAGAATAGGTGCATTCAGTAATCGGGATTCAGCCAATATTCAAACGTTTCCGTTTTATTTTCACAGGACTACAAACAAATAATAATAAAAAATCATATATAAACATTCAACAAATAAACAATATGAAAATAAGTTACAACAGATTGTGGAATATTGCAGGCGATAGGGTATTTCAGAGATAAATAAAATAAAACTTAAATTTCATACTCTTACTAAAAAAATTCTTACCTCTGTTAGATATATTATTTCATCTCCGAAATACTTCTACTTAAAATATTCCACATGTTTTAATAACCCATTTTCATATTATTTATTTGTTGGATATTTATACTTGATTTTCCATTATCCTGAGATTTATTCAACTCATACGTAAATAAATCGAGGACCAGAGTAGGTATTAGAACCCCGGACCTACCAGTTCAGAGGCGAGCACGTTATTGATTATAATAATCTTTCATGGAGTGATAGAAAAACTTGGGCGCATAACAAAGCAAAACAGACTAGAGTAACCGATTATAGGTAAAAGAAAACTTTCCACTAAATGCTCTGCAACAGATATGCAATAGATTGTCATCAGCAGGACCAGGGTAGCTCAGTGGTTAAGGTGCTCGCCTCTGAACTGGTAGGCCCGGAGTTCGATACCCACCACACTGGCCCTCGATGTATCCACTTGGGAGGTCCTATCTTTGAGAGGACGTTTAGCCAAAGGCCCCGAGCCCTGTACAATGTCAGGTATCAGACTCGTTAAAGACATTTGAGTTATATTGGTCCTCACCTGATGTAGTAACTAGTGTCAGGGTGGGCTGGACCCAAAATCCGTTCTCTAATCAGCAAGGCCTGCATTCGCATTTCGTCAGGGTCCGAGAGGAGATCCTCAAGCTCTTCAGCGGTGCGCTTTTCTCGACCATGCTCATAGGCTTCTACTGTGCTGGCTTGTATTGGCTTTGGGAGTTCACGTTCTCCTTCTGCATGCCTACAACAAAAACACCATTCATGAATATGTTTCAATCCATAAAAATAATTATCCAACACTATTTTATCAAGGAAACCCGTATATTGGTCCAGAACTATATTGTGGTATAGGACAACACACTATACATTTAACCTTACTGAATAATTACTTCATCCAGTGACTATCTGACTACCTTTCCAGTTCATGACAAAAAGATTGAAAACTATGACTAACAAGACCACATGACCGCGAATACGACATCATTACTGTACAGACTTAATATCCGACATGAATTACTGACATTCCATATTATAGTAGCACAGTAATCAAGCAGTAGAAGGCCTCTGGTCTGGAACTGCTAGTTACGACGTGCACTATAGTGCGCGGTTATATTCGTTGGTCGTTGGACACTATACAAGAACACTATACTCTTGAACACTATACCCAGAATACTATACAATAGAATACTGGGATTCTCTTCAAGGACACAGACAATCAAAGATACTTCTCAATAAGTTTGAGAATAGGCAAATCTTGTATTATATGAAAAGGAGCAGGAATAATCTAAGGATTTTAACCGGATTTTTAACGGGTTAGCAAACTTAATAGCCATCTGCGAAGAATGGGTATTATCAATGATGGCTTGTGCAGATTCTACAAGGTAGAGGAAGTGACACCGTTACAGCTGTTGGCTGACTGTCAAGCCACTTTGCTACACAGAGGCAGGTGCTTCGGGACACAACAAAACTATAGAAGAACTTTTACCGTTGGACCCAGCAAAAGTACTGAGCTTCTTGGAGGCGCTGAAGCTAACTGGGGTACTCTAGAATAGAAAGGGGAGAGAGAGAGAGAAAGCAATAGTTCTGAGGACGCAGTGCTATAATCACCCTCAATAAAATAAATAAAAAATTGTATCGAGGTTTTGTCCAGCGTCACACAGTGAAACACCTTTAAGCCAACGTTTTGTCTATATTTGTAGACATCCTCAGGGCTACATCAATACAGAAATTAACTATTTAAATAATTTAAAAATAATTTATTAATAATAAATTTATAAATAATAGTTAAATTATTTACAAATAATGTAACATATATTTTTTTAAGTTAAAATATTTTTAAAATAAATATAATTATCCAACACTATTTTTCTTTATCAAGGTTTGGACCAGCGTCAAACAGCAAAGTCAACGTTTCGCCCGTGTTTGTAGACATCTTCAGAGCTACATTAGTATAGAAATTAATTATTTATATAATTTAGTAATAATAAATGTATAAATCGTTACATATTTATAAATAATGTACCTACCATATTTTTGTCACGTTACTGTAATTAATTTATGTATTTGATGTAGCGTTGAAGATGTCTATAAATATAGACGAAACATCGGCTTAAAGGTTATTTACTGTCTGACGCTGAACCAAACCTCAATAAAGGAAAATTGTGTTCAAATATGTTCTAGAGATAAAAAACATTAATCATAATTATTATTATTATTATGTAATAATATTATTATTATTACATTAATATTACAAGAATAATTATTATTTAAATAATACTTTTTTTTATCAAAACCTATTTAATGAATCCCAGTTACATAAAATTAAGTGAGCAGCAAGAAGTGGGGGGGGGGTGTTCCACCCCGGGGAAGCATGCCAGTGGGTGGCATTTTGAAGGTGTAAAAACAGAAAATAGAAAAAAAAATTAAGCAATAAAAAGCTAGCAAAAAATCTGAAATTTGATACCAAAATAAGTTTTTAAGGTCTTAGATAGTAATTCCATGAAAATAAATATTTTGAACATTTTCTGGAATTTAGAAGGCTAAAAGATTATCAACGGGGGGGGATCTACAAACATCCCGGGCGGCATTAAATGGTTGCTACACCACCACTGTTAAAATTAATAGAAAATTATACATCCTAAGATTATTAGTACACTGCAGATATATGTAGGCATATTATCAGAGTATAAAGTTTACCGCCATTCATGGCGAATTGCTTTCACAGCTCTACACTTTTAGGAACTTGTCCATTATCAAGAGCCAACTAGAAATGTTCAGCTTTGTCAGACACTGCTAGCATTTAGTTTTTACTTTACAATTTTTCATCGTTTTCTCGCTCTCAGTGTTTCTATTTTACCCTTTAATTGGTCTGTATTGTTGATCTCTTCTTTAAAGATTGATTTACGTTTTAATATTTCATAACTTAAAATATTAAATATTAAAATTATAATAAAGTTAAAAATAGCATAAACAAAAAAGTATTAAAAAATAACCAAAACATTTAGAAATTATTAATGTCTATTATCAAGAACCAGTAAGATGTAGATGATATACAATACAATTAGTTATATTATATAAGTGCGTTAGCAGAGACTGAGGATATATTGTGAAAACTATGAAAAAGAATTAATTCAAATTTGGAAGAATTCATTTAATGAGCCTTTTCAATGAGTTCCTTAAATGAACACATAGTTTAGTTCTCACAATAGACATTATATAAATTTATAAATAAATTTATATATATAACGTACTCAATAATGTATCGACCGTTTGATAAAATAGGTGTATTATGTAATCGGGATTCGGTCAATTTTCTAGGATAAAAAATCAAACTCTCTTTGCCGATGTTTCGGTTTTATTTAAAACCTTTTTTAATAGGCCTACAAACAAAGGATAATTAGAAATCACATATCAACATGAAACATATACACAATATGAAAATAGATTGTTACAAATTATCAATATTACAAGCAGAAGTTTTTCAGAGATACATAAAACAATATTACTTACAGATATACTTGTTGTTCGTTAAAAAATTCTTACTTTTGTAAGTAATATTGATTTATGTATCTCTGAAATACTTCTGCTTGTAATATTCATGAGTTGTAACAATCCATTTTCATATTGTGTATATGTTTGATGCTGATATGTGATTTCTTATTATCCTTTGTTTGTAGGCCTATGAAAAAGGTTATAAATAAAAACGAAACGTCGGCAAAGAAAGTTTGATTTTTTATCCTAGAAAATTGACCGAATCCCGATTAAACACACCTAAATTTATATACATTTATTTTATATAAATAAAAAAAATATCTTAAAGATAGAATAATAAAACGCACTTCTCTGGGACTCTTAAATTTGAATATTTTGATGATGGATTAATCAAGGAAAGTAAAATGATTGTAATAATCTTCTATTTATTTGAAAGAATGATGGGATGATATAGAGGACAAATCTGGAGAGATTATAAAACACACCATGAGAGGATGGCGGGTCACAATAAACAAAACAACTGTTATTCTACCCTCCTCCCATCTCCCCGATCTTGGTTATAAGTCTCCGTCCGGATAACCTGATTGACATGGCTCTCTTCAAAAGATCCAGAAGAAAGCGACTGTTACTTCTAGGTAAATCCTCCCCGATCTTGGATTATAAGTCTCCATCCAGGTTATCTGATTGACATTGTTCCAAAGTCCAGAACAAAACGAATTTGGAACAAAGCGTCAATCGGATTACCTCATTGACAAGGCTCTCTTCAAAATATCCAGAACAAAGAGACTGTTACTTCTTCGATCCCCCCCCCCACAGATCATGGATTATAAGTCTCCGTCCGGATTACCTGATTGACATGGCTCTCTTCAAAAGATCCAGAAGAAAGCGACTGTTACTTCTAGGTAAATCCTCCCCGATCTTGGATTATAAGTCTCCATCCAGGTTATCTGATTGACATTGTTCAAAGTCCAGAACAAAACGATTGAACAAAGCGTCAATCGGATTACCTCATTGACAAGGCTCTCTTCAAAATATCCAGAACAAAGAGACTGTTACTTCTTCGATCCCCCCCCCCCCCAGATCATGGATTATAAGTCTCCGTCCGGATTACCTGATTGACAATGCTCTCTTACAAATATCCAGAACAAAGCGACTGTTACTTCTAGGTAAATCCTCCCCGATCTTGGATTATAAGTCTCCATCCAGGTTATCTGATTGACATTGTTCCAAAGTCCAGAACAAAGCGTCAATCGGATTACCTGATTGACAATGCTCTCTTCAAAATATCCAGAACAAAGCGACTGTTACTTCTACGAACCCCCCCCCCCCCCCCACAGATCTTGGATTATAAGTCTCCGTCCGGATTACCTGATTGACATGGCTCTCTTCCAAAGATCCACAACAAAGCGACTGTTACTTCTACCCCCCCCCCCCCCCTGATCTTGGATTATAAGTCTCCGTCCGGATTACCTGATTGACATGGCTCTCTTCCAAAGATCCAGAACAAAGCGACTGTTACTTCTAGGAAACTCTCGGGGGGCCCCCCCCCCCCCCCCCATCAGATCATGGATTATAAGTCTCCGTCCGGATTACCTGATTGACATGGCTCTCTTCCAAAGATCCACAACAAAGCGACTGTTACTTCTAGGAAACTCCCCCCCCCCCCCCCCCCCCACAGATCATGGATTATAAGTCTCCGTCCGGATTACCTGATTGACATGGCTCTCTTCCAAAGATCCAGTGCACCAATCATGTCTCGCTTCTTGTCGACAAAGGTAGCGCCCAGCAGTTCGAGAGCGTCGATGCTTTCCTGTCGCGACACAACAGACGGCTGTTGAATAAGGAACTCTACGATGTGGTTGTGTCCAGTGACGCTGGCCGCCAGCAGTGGTGTCATGCCTGCCACACAATAAAGAGTTTAACTTATATCTGTATATAACAAGATTTCACAATAAACACATCAAACAACAATCAACGTCTCAACCACAATAGGTTTCTGATTTCGACCAACTCAGTGGAGATTTGACTCTGACCAAGACCATTGGTTACGTTTGAAAGGTCTTAGCCTTTTATCTCCATTTCTTTTTGTGGTTTGAACATTTATATATATATATATATAAAAGATTTCACATAAACACGTGAAACAACAATCAATGATCAAACCACAATAAGAAATGGGAAAACAAGACTAAGATCTTTCAACCGTAACAAGCGGTCTTCGTCAGAGTCAAAAACCCAACTGAACACTAGAATACCACTCTTTCCTACCACTCTTCTCAACTCCTCACCAGATGTTTTCTGCATCTAGTGTTCAGTTGGGTTTTTGACTCTGACGAAGACCGCTTGTTACGGTTGAAGGATCTTAGTCTTGTTTCCCATTTCTTATTGTGGTTTGATCATTGATATATATATATAATATAACGGAAATTTAAATAGTGAAACAACAATCAATGCTCAAACCACTTCCAATTTTTCCATTTGTTTGATATAACAATATATATATATATAATATATATATATATATATATATATATATATATATAAGAAAAATCAATAAATAAACACGTGACGTAGTCAATGAAGTTTAAACCACAATGGAAAATGGAAAACAATAGAAATAAATGCTCTGAGGCCTTTCAATGTATGTCATCAGAGAGCAAACAAAGTAAAAACTGAGAAACTAACATTACTTAAAAGTAATGGAGAAGGAAGGTAACAAAACAGCTGAACTTTGTTTGCTCTCTGATGACATAAATTGAAATATCTCAGAGTTTTTATTTCTATTCTTTTTCTTTTTCCAATTTGGTTTAAACTTCATACATATATAAAACATATAATATAGAAACGGTCAAAACCGGACAAATTACCAACTGTTGAATAGGTATTAACCTGTATATATGTATACGTAAAAAAATCACAATACAAAATACATGATCAATCAATCAAGTTTAAATCACAAGGAACAATATTTCTATTATTTTCCTATTTCCTTGAGGTTTAAACTATATATATATATTAGTATATATTAGCAGCAGATTCACTTGTAAACATATTTTATTAAAGTAGACGGCAGCTTCCGCATTCACGACCTTTTTGCTGGTGTTTTCTAGTTTTCTAACTAGTTTTCTTTGGTAGGGAGTGATTTCATAACAGTGGGCTTGTTTTTTCACAATGATTTTCTATTTCTATTTATCCTCTTAATTTTAATCATTTTAATATGTTTGTTTAACCTTTTCAAAATTGTTATTATGTTAGTTTACGCTTAATCAGTTTATACGATATACCTGATGATGATATCAGTAACCTACGAAATTATTTCTTCCATGTCTCTGGGACAACTCGTTTATGAAATCACTCCCTACCAAAGAAAACTAGTTCGAAAACTAGAAAACACCAGCAAAAAGGTCGTGAATGCGGAAGCTGCCGTCTACTTTAATAATATATATATTTATAACAAAATCAACAATATTCAACCATTTGATGGAATACGAGTAGGTGTATTATGTAATCGGGATTCGGTCAATTTTCTAGGTTGAAAAATTAAACTGCCGTTGCCGACTTTTCGTTTTTATTCTAAAACTTTTTCTTGGACCTAAAAATAAAGGTTATTGAGAAATCATATATAAACAACAATAAATAAACAATATGAAAATGGATTATGACAACTTGCGGAATATTACAGGCAGAAGTATTTCAGACATAAATAAAAATAATATATCTTACAGAAGTAAGAATTTTTTGAATAGAAAATGAAATTTACATTATTTGAACGAACTAAGTGTCTTGACAGGTGAAAACGTCTGACTAAACTAATCTAGTACCATCTTTGGAGTGCACCAGAGTATTCACAGTTCTTTGGTGCAGCATAGGGTGTTGTAGTACTCAGAGATTGAAACACATTTGAAAGTTAGGATTATTGGTAATAACGTCCGTCATAGCTCTTAAAGTTGCTGTAGAGATCTCCCGGTTTCGGGTCCGTCTGGTTCCCATCTTCAAAAGTCTCCTTCAGTCATCTTCAGTCAGTTGCTCTTGAAGATGGGAACCAGACGGACCCAAAAACAGTCGAACTCTACAGAAACTTGACGAGGTATGACGGACGTTATTACTAATAATTCTAATATTACTAACCTCAGTGGAACTAACCCAATAACTATATTTAACATTTGAAAGTGTTTGAAGGTGAACTTCACTGAGGCCAGAATTAACGATATATTACGTCGACCACTAGGGCTAACAACACGCAACATTACTTCTTTAGAAACACGAAACGAAAAACTTCAATTTGGCACTTTCTGATGAAAAGCACAGTATTTACGATTGATTTCCCCAGAGGTGCTAAGGTATTCCCTTGGTGAAGTTAGGAGTGGCATGAAACCATTTCAAATATACTCGTAACTAATTGCTATACACAGTATTCGAGTAGAGTTGTAAATTATCTGCTTTTATAAAGCATGGTGAAGACCTGCAGGGTTTAGCAATCTCAGTCTTGTCGTGGAGTAGCATTTGGCAGCACTACTCCTTCTAATACTACTACTACTACAGTTTTTTTCCGAAAATAAGACAATGTCTTACTTTCTTTTAAGGTCCAAAATACCTGCTAGGGCTTTATTTTCGGGGAAGGGCTCCTAGTACAATAAGTATTATGGGTAATAATCAAACTTACAATACTGAAATGCACAAACATTTTTCCTGCACCGTCACTCCATGTAGACTGCTGCCTTCTGTTATACTTTTAAGGTAAATTCTACTTTATATATTCCAGGAATTAATTTTGACACGTGCCTCTGCATTGAATGAAACGAACTGTACAGGTAAACAAGGAATTTCTCTGAATATTTTGTTTTAAACAATTGTCTCAAATATTAGGGCACCTGGAGATACCCACTAAATTCAACATTATTCTTTAACAAATTATATTTTTCACATTATTACCAGAACGAGAAACACACTACAAATAGTAACGAGGAAACCTAACAACAAGGGGCCAGGTTAGCTCAGTGGCAACGTGGTATCACAAAGGGTCCAATGTTCGGCCTATGTGTGTTCCCTTGTGGAGTGCCTCTGCAGCCTAACCTACCATTACTACAGTATCGACTTCACTAGCTGATGACATGAACCGAACCTTTTTTAACCTCTAATTAGTAGTTTAATAATAATACAGAAGGTGAGCATGCAGTATGTTAAGCATGTTGGAGGACCATGTATTTAATATAATACATAGATGACAGTGTTCATAGTAACCTAAGAGTTGCTTGGTCAGATAAGTAATAATACACATGGATAAATGTGTCTAAAACATAAATATACGTACTTAAATTTTATACATTAAAACATTTATCTATATCTAAAATATACTCTTAACAGTCTACATCCATGGAGGCACCATGCTGCAGCAGTATTTTAAGAAAGTTGCAGCACCATACATTTAATATATAATTAATAGAATACATGGACAAAAGTGTTTAAAATACCATAAAAATCGACATCCATGGCGACACCATGCTGCAGCAGTATTTTAAAAATGTTGCAGGACCAGACATTTAATATATAATTCATATATACTTGGACAAAAGTGCTTAAAATACAATATGAATCAACAACCATGGTGGCACCATACTGCAGCAGTATTTTAAGAATGTTCGAGGAGCAGATATTTAATATACAATTTAATATAATACATGGAAAAAAGTGTTTAAAATACCATATGAATCGACATCCATGGCAGCACCATGCTGCAGCAGTATTTTCAGGATGTTGAGAGAGCCAGACTCGGCGCAGTCATGCAGGGCAGTGTTGCCTTTGACACTCTTTCTGTTCACTTTGGCGCCAAGACGCAAAAGGTATTGGGCTATTTGAAGGTGGCCTTTGTAGCAGGCGATCATGAGGCAAGTGTGACCGTGTCTGTTTGCCATTTCTATATCTGTAAACAAAAAAATCACCATTATTACGATTTTCATCATCATCATCATCATCATCATCATCATCATCATCATCATCATCATCATCATCATCATCATCATCATCATCATCATCAAATTACACTATCGTTCCCATTTAATCATCATCTGCAAACAAAAAATTTTTACTTCATCACTATCATTATTAATTACCATTTACATCATCATTACATTATCATTTTTAACAAAGACGAACAGCTTGCTGATAAGAAATAATTGCAAGGAGACATCGAAGTCGAGAGAAGCCATACCGTGTATCAAGTTACTAGTTATCATCATCAAGTTACCATGTATCTTGTTAATATTGTTACTTAATATTACTTAATCTTAATATTAATTAATTAAGATTAAAATTAATTACTTAATCTTGTTAATCTAAATATGAATAACATTTTGACCACGTCTACTTATGGATATTTATAGATATAAACATTATTCGGTTTCATGATTCATAAGAAATATAGAAGAAATCCATACCCACAAAAAAAAACATCTTTAGAAAAATGTTTTTACTAAATGTTTTTTAATCCATAAAAACATTGTTAAATTAACTGGATATGCAAACAAATTAATAAAGTTTTAACCACTATTAAAATATTGCTTTGAAAGATCTAAAATCCATTTATTTTTTAGTTTGCGAATATCACAGTTCAAAAGCCGTTCAAACAGTAATATATAAAAAGAAAAACAGAAAAACTATTACGATCTTAATTACTCATTTTGGTACACAAATTCAGATTTGTCGTTTTCTTTTTTATGATTTTAATTTTTTTCTATATTTTCTCTTTTTACGGCCTCAACATGTAAAAAGTTACGTATCCCCCCCCACTTGCCATGCCACTGTGACGTGACATTGTAAAAGCGAAGGAGAGATTACCTGCTCCATGTTTGACTTTTTATGATTTATTTATGATTTTTTCTATTTTCTATGTTTACCCCCTAAAATCGTGCCACCTGGCACATGCCTAACCCCTCGTGCCCCACCGCTCCTTGTACTACGCCACTATGGTGTAACATTGATAAGGCGAGCGAGAGACAAGACTTACCTGCTCCATGTTCAACGAGAAACTTAACGATTTCAAAATGACCATCGAAACAGGCGGCTCGGAGGGGAGTTGAGTTAGTCTTGGTTGTCGAGTTGATGGCCGCCCCTCTCTTGACCAGGAACTTGACGACGGTGAAGTGGCCGGCAGCAGCCGCGCACCAGAGAGGGGGCGCTCCTTCTATCGTCTCTCCGTCGAACACCACTGCAACAGTGCTGGCTTTTAGTCAACAGAAAACAGACTGGTACATCAACAAGCATATCGTGCTAGCTCAGCACACTCTTTATCATTGAATAAGAGTATATATATATATATATATATATATATATATATATATATCGTCAATGATCAAACCAAAATAAGAAATGGGAAAACAAGACTAAGATCTTTCAACCGTAACAAGCGGTCTTCGTCAGAGTCAAAAACCCTGTTTAGAACTTACGGTTCAAAGATCTTAGTCTTCGTTTCCCCATTTCTTATTGTAGCTTGATCATTGATTGTTATTTCACGGTTTATGTGAAATCTTTTTATATATATCGTAAACAGGAAAACTATCCAAAAGAACAACAAACGTTTCACAGTAAATCACAAACACAGAACAAAGGAACAAACACACTTACTGTCTCTAATTTTCGGTTGAACCGTCATCAGGAGAGTTGAGATAGGGACACCAAGCGCACTTGTGAAGCGATGGTTGGAGACCAACAGTGTTGTCACACGCGTGCCCGGTTCAAGTGAGGTAAGAGAAATTAACTAAGAATAAACTAAGAAATAGAGTGTAAAAATTAAGAAAATTAGGAAATAAAAATAATAAAAACTTAAAAGATAATAATGAAGAAAATTAAGAAGAAAATAGCTGAAATAAAAGAAAATCCAGGAATATAAATAAAATCCAGGAATATAAATAATATATACTTAAATAATAATAATAATGATGAGGATGATATCATCCTCCTCATGCTCATCCTCATCATATTCCTGGATTTTCTTTTGTTTCAGCTATTTTCTTCTTAATTTTCTTCATTATTATCTTTTAAGTTTTTATTATTTTTATTTCCTAATTTTATTCATTTTCACTTTCTATTTCTTAGTTTATTCTTAGTTAATTTCTCTTACCTCACTTGAACCGGGCACGCGTGTGACAACACTGTTGGTCTCCAACCGTCGCTTCACAAGTGCGCTTGGTGTCCCTATCTCAACTCTCCTGATGACGGTTCAACCGAAAATTAGAGACAGTAAGTGTGTTTGTTCCTTTGTTCTGTGTTTGTGATTTAATAAAAGCATTTATTAATGTTGCCTTTTATTAAGCCTACAAATGTGCCAAATCATTTTGGTCTACCCTTTATTTAAAGTAAATGCTTACTTGTAGTAATTCACTGAAAGAACAAGTAAAATATTTGTTTACGACTAAAAGTAATTCGTGAATCTACTAAGGATGCAGAATGTCTTTAGTACAGAGTGTCACCAGAGCTAAGTAACCTAGTTCTCTCTGCAGACTGCTGACCCGTGCAGTCTAGCACTCAGTCATTATGCTGCATTTCCTATCATCTCAATATTTTATCTATACAATGTAAATATACTTTGAAAACAGAGAGAAACACAAATCAAAACTAAGACACTAGGACCTCCTTTC
The DNA here is from genome assembly GCA_026182355.1 of Hermatobates lingyangjiaoensis. Taxonomy (NCBI): domain Eukaryota; kingdom Metazoa; phylum Arthropoda; class Insecta; order Hemiptera; family Hermatobatidae; genus Hermatobates; species Hermatobates lingyangjiaoensis. The sequence continues at coordinate 189,381 of JAPFBL010000425.1, forward strand.
AATATTTCGATCATTTAAGTTCATATATGTAAAATACAATAAGGTATTCATTGGTTTCTGTTTTACGGGTGACGTTGGCAATACTGTGCAGGTGACTAAAAGTGGTTAATTCATAGTCATTTGACACATATTCACTTCTGTTATTTTAGGTAGGTAGATTTATTCCATCTGTTGGACAGTTTGTTAAATGTTTTATAACCTATACTATCTTTTAATTAAAATGATTTTTTTAGCAATTGTCTTCTGTCAATCTCCTAAGTGAAAAGTTAAGTTATAGAAGGAAGGCTGCTCGCAGGAGTACTTCTACCTGATAACGACGCCAGTCGAAATATAGTAGTGACTGTTGTATGTCTTTATCTATGTTTTTCTCCTTCTGTATTGAGTTATATCTGTTGTAGAATATATATACATATATATATATATTCAACAACAGTTGACTGTCGTCCCTCCGTCAATTCACTTCTTCTCCTGAGGAAGACCGCCATTACGGTCGAAATATTGAAAAGTGAGTCTTTGTTATGTTTCAGTCTATGTGTCACAGATTATTTTAAGTGTTATCTGTCCTGCCGGATCGCTTTTCGTTTATCATGGTATATATATATATAAATTTTGGTAGCAGTCCTTCCTTAAGCACATATTATTTAAAATGTAACCATAATTTGTGGTTACACATTATATTTTATAACCATATAAAAGGAAAAAGATTTGAGAATCATTCTCGTCCCGAAGATGGCTCTAGGAAAGTTCTTGATCTCTAGGATTAAGATAGGGATTAGGATTAGGATCTCTAGGATAGGACTAGGATTGTTCTTGATCTCTTTACTCAAGACAGTATTTGGTTAAGTTTTTTTTAGGCCTAGGTAGTTGTATTCTACACCTTCTTATGCCAACGTTTCGATGTATTTATTCATCATCTTAATATAAAGCTATAATATTTTCAAAAACAATATACAATTTCAATATGGACTACAATACTAACATTAAACCTGAAAAATACGTGTTCACATCACAAAATGAGTATATGGCGTTTACTTTCCTATTGTATAATGTATGAATCAACAGTTTAGCATTAACTTGGAATGTATACGGATATAGAAATAATAAGCCGTGTACATTCCAAGGTATGTATATAAGTTGATTCATACATTATACAATAGGGAAGGAAACGCATATACACGATGTTAACACGTATTCTCAAGTTTTAATGTCACTATTGTAGTCCATACTGAAACTATATATTGTTTTTGTCAATATTATACTCGTAGTTGGATTAGTATGGTAGCAAATAGGAACAGATTTTTCGTACGTCAAGTGGAATTAGAGTTATGCGTCTATTGAAAATGGCATAGTTACTCCCTACCCTGTAGTTCTAGCTAAGTCTTCGTTCTCATAAACCAATGGATATAAAGCAGTGGCGATTTCTCAGGGAATGCAACACATGCATTGCATGCATAGAATTGATCTTTAAAGAAACCAAAATGTTCGAGACTCGAAATATTTAAAGAAAACCCTTTTTTTTATTCCACTACACGCTAAGGAACCATTTTCTATGATTGCGCTAAGCTTCCCAATGCAGGGGTTTACTCTTATCATTTCTGGTTAATAAAAATGGTCTTAATTGCCAAGAGAAACAAGAACGAAGTTTGCATACACTGCGACTCAGGCTTTCTTCTCAGGCCTAATTAGGATTTCAAAGAAAACCATTCTTTATGTCACTCTTTACTAAAGAGCAATTTTCTATACTCAGATTGTCATTCACAATCTGAATTTTTTTGAATTTTCCCGTCTCCGTTCTGAATTAAGCATTTTGTATTCGCACGAACAATTTACCAAAAAGAATGTTGCTGAGCTCCTCAAATATATACTGGAAAGTGATTTGCACACTGGTCTTCCGGAAATTTATAACTCATGAATTTGGTTATGACTATTCCCATAACAACAGCAAGTGTTGAGAGATCGTTTTCTTCCCTCAAAAGAATTAAAAGTTATTTACGAAGCTCCCAAAGTGAAGAGCGATTGTCGAATTTATCCCTATTTTCAATTGAAAGACATTTACTTAAAGATCTCATGGCAGATAGAGAGAAGTTTTATGGTTTTGTTATCGAAGAATTTTGCTAGAAAACGAGAAGGGTGGAGTTTTTATTCAAATGATGTATTGAGTATCTCTTTCTTTAATAAAAACATTTTTTGCCTCTTTTTATTGTATTGGTTAATAAAAGTTAATGTTAAAAGTATTACGAAATAAAACCTGATTCAAATCCCCATAAAATGTTTTTAATACATCATTATTCTTTTGTGCAACATGAAAAGACTGAACATGAGAATTAGAAGGGTATTTCTCTGTATTTCTTTTATTCTTTGAAGATTGCATGCCTAAAGAAAAAGGTCATTAGTCGCCACTGATATAAAGATTATACAGACCCTCTTTAAAATAAGAATAATAGCAGAAAACATAAGTTTAGCCTTGCAGTGAACATAAGAGAAGAATATTATTCTTCATACTATTGTAATAAAAAAAGAAACTCAGAATCTTTAACTACTATTACACAATACACTAATAATTAAAACAATTAATTATGACATTAGCATAATTAGCGAGTGCAAATGTATTAATAAGCGAATAATTAAAAATAACAGTCCAGCGAGAGATGCCAGATGACTTTCATTCGTCCTAATTATAAACGGTAGCTAACCTGTAAGGGTTGCGCTAGTTAGCTCAAGGAATTCCTGCTGTTGCTTTTCCGTACTTATTACTTTGCAAAACAAACCTTTTCCTCTTGCTTTTGTCAGATTTAAATCAATTTCGATGTATTTTAATATTCACATGTAGATTTTTATATACTTTATTTGATATTTCTATCAAAGTAAACAAAAATTAAATATAGTTAATGGGTTAGTTCCACTGAGGTTAGTAATATTAGAATTAGTAATAATACAATCCGTCATACAGACGGGACAAAAAGGACAACGAATGAACATACAGGAACAAATAGAAATATATAAACATAAAATGACAGACAATATAATCAATGAACAAACAAACCACCAAACCGACATTTTAACAAAACCACTAATAACATTTAAAAGACGACACAATGAACTGGAAATAGATAATGAAATAAGAAATAAAAGGAAAAAACATATCAATTAAAGAAATATGAAAAAATAAAAAATTAACTACACAGACAACACTGATTACACAATGTAAATGATATATATAGGTAGGTTATAGGAAAATAACATTCACAGTCAGTTAGGTGCTCTTGAAGATGGGATCTAGACGGACCCGAAACCGGTCGAGCTTTTCAGAGACTTTACGAGGTATGAAGGATTGTATTATTACTAATTCTAATAAACAAAAATTCTTTAAAAGTTTGTTTTTTTTTTAGAATTTAGACAAAAGAGGAAACAAGCTTTTGAATTTTTGACCTCGAGGACAATTAGAAGCCAATCATGTCCTACATATAATCATAAAAAGATTTCACACAAAAACACGTGAAATAACAATCAATGATCATGACTTATATAACTATATGACTTATATAACAATCAATGGGTTTTTGACTCTGATGAAAACCCTTGTTACGGTTGAAAGATCTTAGTCTTGTTTTCCTATTTCATATTGTGGTTTGATCATTGATATAATTATAAGTAACAAGATTTCACAATGAACACGTGAAACGCCAATCACCGTCCAAAAAAGACCAAGATCTTTTTACGATGTAAATTACGTCTTTTTTCTCATTTCTTATTGTGGTTTGGACGTTGATATAATTATATATTCTACATTATTTTTCGGTGATTCTACAGATTCTACATTGGTAGTCCTAAATTTTGCCCTAACTCAAGTGCATTTCGAGTAGGGATCTTTAACGAGTACTTGACATCGTACAGATTCGGGACCGACGGCTTAACATCCTCTCTGAGGGACGACTTGCTCAGATTTATTAACCTCTTACGTGAATAAATCAAGAGCCAAGGTGGATATTGAACCCCAAACTTATCAGCCCAGAGGTGAGTACATTAACCATTGAGCTAATCTGGCCCCCTTATTCCATATAATATCTGGTAAATTTTATTTTCTCTTCTATAACTGCATGACCTAATACCACTCATAAATATTTATATATCCATGACATAAAATTATATTAATTTTTATTTATAGAATGATATATCCACTATAAAATCAGAAATACGATCCAAACTGGTCATGCACATGCTCAAAATCCAACAAGAATAACATATAGAGTAGAGAAACACTTGCTAACTCAAATATTCGGAAAATTCCTCTTTTTTTCCTGATAAGGGATATTCCGAAAATATTAGTCAGTAAGTGTGTTTCTTTACTATATGCCTAATTTTTTTTATTATAACATAATTTAATAACTATTTTTTCTTTCGTTTCAAGATCAGCAGCTACTTTCTTCTATGGTAATTTTATTCAATGACGAGGAGTAAATGTATTTTGAAGAACAGTTCCTAAATCATTAGCGGGTTTTAATTATGATTTGGTACTGAAGTGGCACGTGTCCAACAGTTAAGGGTCTTTAATATACCAGGGTTCTATCCCAGACGAAAGAAGAGACAACCCAAATATAGATTACAGCTTTTTATACCCATGCCTACAGAGGAAAGGCGAACTTGAAAACCATATCAGACCATGAAAATGATGGTAGCAACAGTATATGTGGTCTAGGGTAACCCAGTGGCTTACGTGCTTTTCTCTCGACTGTGTTCGATGGGGGCCAGGGTAGCCCAGTGGTTTACGTGCTCTCCTGTGGACTTGTAGATACAGAGTCAAACTTGAAAACCATATCAGACCATGAAAATGATTGTAGCAGCTGTATATGAGGGCCAGGGTAGTCCAGTGGCTTACGTGTTATTCTCTGGACTGTGTTCGATGGGGGCCAGGGTAGCCCAGTGGTTTACGTGCTCTCCTGTGGACTTGTAGATACAGAGTCAAACTTGAAAACCATATCAGACCATGAAAATGATGGTAGCAGCGGTATATGAGGGCCAGGGTAGTCCAGTGGCTTACGTGTTATTCTCTGGACTGTGTTCGATAGTCTCTCTGGCCCTTCATACTCGTATATTCACGCTAGAGGTGAATATATCTGAGTACGTCGTCTCTAAGAGAGTACCGTCGGTCCTAAGCCTGTACGATGTCAGGTACTCGTTAAAAGATCCCAACGTAAGTTGTATAAAATGTAGGACTCCCAATATAGAATGCACATTGTATGGCATAACTTTGCTTTTGTGTGTTTTCTCATAGGACGGCCACGGCAATCTAACCTAACCAAACAGCACTGTGAAACTGATGAGGAATAAATCATCATATCCTGTAACTTCATCTTCTTCCTTCGACCAATTTCGGATCTTGTTTATCTTACAGAGTGTTCACCAAATTTATTATGTTATACTCTGGAAGGTGGACAAGATCCAAAATAGGTCTACTGAAGAAAAAAATTCACGAGGTAAATGAGGTGTCATTCCTGTTTGATAGAAAAACATATATTTTCCAAAAAAGACAAAAAACGTATAGAGAAAATTTTTCCTCTTTAAATACATGCATATTATTATTACCATTGAGGTTAGTATGATTTATATGATTAATATGGCAAACCGTCATACCTCGTAAGATGATCTTGGAGTCATTGGAGCGCTTTCGGACGTTGCCCATCTTCGATTGCAACTAACGTAAGGAACTGTTGTCAAGGGGTTTGACAGCTACTTAGGTTAGTTGCGATGGAAGATGGACAACGTCCGAAAGAGCTCAAACGACTCCAAAATCATCTTACAAGGTATGACAGTTTGCCATATTAATAATTTCCTCTTTAAAATTAAAATCTTAGTCATCACTTGACGGTGACAGTCTAAACACTAGAATGACCCCCATAGTATTGAGTTGATTAAATTGTAATAGTTTGTTTCGGCCTACAATGTAAACAACAACGATTCAATTCCTTCCTTAAATTAATCCACTATGATGTTTACATAATTATTCAGCATGTTTGTCAACAACATTGTATGTAAAGCCAACATTGTATGTTAATTAGATCAATCTGAATCAAGGATTATCTTTTAAATGATCCATTAAATTTGTTTTGTTAAATAAAGCATCAAAACAAAAACAAAAAGAATAATAGTCATTATCACAGTCTCTAATGAGTTCCGATTAAAGAAAAAAATATAATGTTTGTCCGCATTTCGGAGATGTGGTTAGAAAGGTTTTAGTATCAAAGAGCCAGAGCGAATCATGCTTCTTTGAAATGAAAGATTTATAGATCTGTTGGGCAATTGGCAATATTTATAGTGAAGTGTTCAGGCATGGACTATTGACAGTGTGCCAAACAGATATTACAGTCAGCCATTTAGATTCAAGGTTCGAATATTCCTTACAACAATGACTTTGCAAACATATATATATATATATATATATATATATATATATATATATATTGAAATTCGTATATTTGGGGAACAGTCCTTCATTTATACATGTGAGATTAAATTCTCTACCCACTTTTGCCACCTTTGTTAGACACACCTTTGTGTGTATAACAGGAATTGCAACCTGCCAGTTTTAATGTTTATATTTCTATTTTGTTAGTCAAGTGTTAGAATTTGGTTTTAGTAAAAAAATTGTTAAATAGTTTTAAAATAGTATGTATATATGTTCAAAAATCACCCAGTAGATGGTCAAAGAAGACCGAAACATCGGTAACAATAAAAAAATGGACAGCAAATCATATGGTGAGTTAATACACCTAGTTCCTAGAGAAATCAAAGTAAGACTACGAGATTTGGAAAAGAAATCCAGAAAACTGATAAAGACAAAAGTGGGCAGAAAATTTAATCTCATATATATATATATATATATACTTCGATAAAATGAAAGGTCCGTGTGGACAATAAACACTCTAACACAGAGAAAAGAACACAGAAAGACACTACAGAACTCACTTCGAAATATCGAAGTGAGTTCTGTAGTGTCTTTCTGTATTCTTTTCTCTGTGTTAAAGTATATATATATATTCACTGATAAAACGAAATACGATCCAAACTGGACACAATACAGTCCAAGTAAACCAAGGGTTACTTGCCGTTGCGTCTACAACGTGCTTGGTCTCCCATTCTCTTTTCTCCTGAAGAAGGATTACCCGAAAATTTGAGTCTGTAAGTGTGTTTCCCTACTTTGTGTGTTGCTCTTTGTTAATCTCGAACTCGTATATATATATATATATATATATATCGCGTATACTGGCAGCAAGTCTTCTTTTAAACAAGTGTTGTTAAAAAGCACAGCGGCTTCAGCATTAATAATCTTTTTAGATAGATGTTCTATTTGCCTTATTATTTTCTTATAATTCACTGGTAGCTCAAAAATTAATCTACCTAATTCCATGACAAGAATAGGAAAACAATCTTCAAGAGACCTAATGAAACAAACTATATTTAACACTACACTAACACAAACTAGGTTAAAGAACTAAATGGAAACAAGCTTTCGGCCACATTGGCCATCATCAGGTAAACAGTAAACAATACAACGAAACAATTAAAAGAATTAAAACATAAACCAAAAATTAACAACAAACTAAATAAGCACAGTTCAAATAGTGCCAGCGTGTAATATACATATATATATATATATATATATATATATATATAATATATATAAACAGATCTCACATAAACACGTGAATCAACAATCATCTCAGGGCACCACAATAACGTCGAAATATGTGAAAAGCAAGACTAAGTTATCTTTCATGTACGTAACAAGCGGTCTTCGTCAGAGTCAAAACCAACTCAGAGTTGGGTTTTTGACTCTGACGAAGACCGCTTGTTACGGTTGAAAGATCTTAGTCTTGTTTTTCCCCATTTCATATTGTGGTTTGATCATAATATAAATATATATATACAGTCATCCCTGCGTGAATTCACTTCTTCTCCTGAGGGCGACCACAATACGGTCGAAATATTGAAAAGTGAGTCTTTGTTATGCTTCTGTCTATGTGTCACAATTTATTTTAAGTATATATATATATATGTCAATGATCAAACCACAATAAGAAATGGGAAAACAAGACTAAGATCAGTTGGGTTTTTGACTCTGACGAAGACCGCTTGTTACGGTTGAAAGATCTTAGTCTTGTTTTCCCATTTTTTATTTTGGTTTGATCATTGATTGTTATTTCACGTGTTTATGTGAAATCTTTTTATATATATATGGAAAGGTGTGAAGCGTTTGAAAAAGAGAATTGGATTAGAAGCTCGAGGTTGATTACCTGAGCCGAGCTGTTCGAGGTCTGCGTTGCAGCGGTCTATAAGGTACTCGACGACATCACAGTGGCCATTCCTGCAGGCCATGACGAGAGGAGTGGCGCCATTAGTCTTTGTCGCTACTAGCATCAGCACCTCGTCTGAAGTCCTGTGGTCCAGAAATACCTGCAACAAAACAACAAAGTCTTCAACAACAAGTAAGCAATATCCTTACAGTAACTTCCACCCCATGCCAAACAGTGTATCTGTCCCACTGTGGAGCCAGTACCTTCTTTGATAGTACAGTAATCCCCCCGTAACACGATAGATTGCATCACGTTATAGGAAATCGCTTTGTACGAGGAACATGAAATCGCGTTATATGAAAACGCTTTATAAGAATACCGTCTTACTGAGGGACTGTATAAGGGAATCTCTTGGGTTAGAGGACGAACGTTATACATGAACACGCTTTATGCCAGTGCCGTCTTTTAGGGGGCATTACTTTGTTACTGATCCTCGTCTGATCGGGTCAACTACGCTACAAACAACAAAGTTCAACAACATTTAAGATTTCTTTTAATGCAAACCCTGCTAAAGTGAACATCCACGGACCATACCTCTTTATGACAGTATCCCTGTAAATATTTGATACTTATACGAAATCTTTGTACGAGGAACTGAAATCGCGTTATATGAAAACGTTTATAAGATCGTCTCTATGGGGATTACTGTATACGGGAAATCCTCGCTTTTAGGAGGCATAAACGCGTATACTGAAACCTTAGACATGCCGTCTTTTATGGGATTTGTATCTTTTCGTCATTATACTCACTCCTAAAATCTCAGCACCTCTTTGCTTATTATTTTTTTTTTAATTTTCGTCATGAAGTCACTGCTTCTATAAAATCGCAGCACCTATTTTCTTAAAAAAATTTTAAAAATTTTTTTATAACTAGTCACTATACCGACTAGTTTTATACCTCAAAGTTTAGATTACAACACTGTTAAACTAAATGGCTCACAGCTATGTTGATAAACACAAATATGTACGATATATCAAGGACATAAGATGACTGTCAATATGAAAGCTGGAAGAAGAAGAGGCTATCTTAATATCTTATAGAAGAAATAAAATTAAAGTAACATTTTCCTAGTTTATTATTTTTCAACCCGGGAAGTAAATAAAGTTTAATAAACTAGACAAATTCCTCGTAAGGATTGTTATGATCACGACGATGTTGAGGGCCACAAGAAAACAAAAAGGAACTGGTTTCCCTTAGCCACCATACATGGGAGGGCGGTAAGGTGATTGGGTTTCCATACAAGGCAGAAGACTGAAGGTCGGGGCTATTGGGGAAGAGAGAGAGAGAGGAGGAGGAGGTTTCATGGAATCCGGTTATGTGGTCACAAGCCGCAGTGAAGGAGAACCACTCAATGTCAGGCTTGTTATTAGCTTGTGACATTCCATAACTACCGGCATGCATTACTTAGACTTGCTACTATTCGCGATGTGCCGTGAGACTACGCGCTACTGTCCACTTGCTGTATGCTAACTGAGACCTACCATCGCCTTACCCACCTACAAATACCATTGGTATTAAATCCTGACAAAAATTTAAAAAAAAAATTGGTACTGAGATTTTAGGAGCAGTGAACATTATGGCGATAATTTAAAAAAAAAAATTAAAAACAAAGAGGTGGTGAGATTTTAGGAGCGGCAAGCATCATAACGAAAATTTAAAAAAAATCGAAATCAAAGAGGTACTCAAACAATAGGACCGGCGATCAATATGACGACATTTAGCAATGATCAATTTGACAATTCTTAGGAGCAATGCAGAAGTACATATAGTAGAACCTCGTAATACGAGTGCCTCATTGTACGAGCAATTATTGTACGAGTGAAAATTCGTAATACGAGCGATCGGCAGTTGCCGCGTTCACTAAGGTAAAGAGAAGGAGCCAACGAAGTGGTTAACGTACTCGCCTCTGGGCTGGTAGTCGGGGATTCGATCCCCGCTTGACCCTCGATTTATTCACACGGGAGGTGAATAAATCTGAGTACGTTGTCCCTCGGAGAGGACGTTAAGCTGACTGTTCCGAGCTTGTACGATGTCATGTACTCGTTAAAGATACCTACTAGAAATACACTTGAGTTAGGGCAAAATTTAGGACTACCAATGTAGAATCTGTAGAATCACCGATCAGTTTTCACCTTCTAGAGGATGGTTTAATTAATAAAAGATAAAAGAAAAACATTCCATATTATTCTAACGTAGTGCAATCAGTTATTATGTGGTATTAACTCATTGTAGGGTAAAAAGCTAATGAAATGGTCTCCACATATAGAAATTTAATCCTATAATCAACGCGTTTCGAACACGTAGTGTTCTTCTTCAGGCATAATTTACCCTACAATTCCATACTATACTAACGGTGAAAACATAACATACACCATTCATACATAATACTAAATTTACTCAGCTGTACTAGACATAGGTATGTTTGTACTATAAAGCACAATAGTTAAGAAGGAGACCGAGTATACTACAAGTGAGCCATCACCTACAATACTGAGACCTATCACTCTACTACAAGTGATCCATGACCTACAATACTGAGACCTATCACTATACTACAAGTGAGCCATCACCTACAATACTGAGACCTATCACTATACTACAAGTGAGCCATCACCTACAATACTGAGACCTATTACTCTACTACAAGTGAGCCGAGACCTATCACTCTACTACAAGTGAGCCATCACCTACAATACTGAGACCTATCACTATACTACAAATGAGTCATCACCTACAATACTGAGACCTATCACTATACTACAAAGGAGCCATCACCTACAATACTGAGACCTATCACTCTACTACAAGTGATCCATCACCTACAATACTGAGACCTTCACTATACTACAAGTGAACCATCACCTACAATACTGAGCCTATCACTATACTACAAATGAGCCATCACCTACAATACTGAGACCTATCAGTATACTACAAGTGAGCCATCACCTACAATACTGAGACCTATCACTATACTACAAAGGAGCTATCACCTACAATACTGAGACCTATCACTCTACTACAAGTGAACATTCACCTACAATACTGAGCCCTATCACTATACTACAAATGAGGCATCACCTACAATACTGAGACCTATCACTATACTACAAGTGAGCCATCACCTACAATACTGAGACCTATCACAGGCTTACTCAACTATACTACCTAACATAATGTTCACGTCATAACTGGTTAATTTTTGTTCTGTATTCTAATGGGAAATGATAGTGGTAAAAAAAATATCATACTTAATACCAAGATAATTTATAAAGAATTGGAATTGGTCAGTTTTCCAGATTGAAATCATCCTTTCATGGCCAGAGTTGAGCCATAAGTTTCATTTTCTAAAAAAAAAAAAAAAAAAAAAAGCTTTTTGCTTGAACGGTGATTTTACAGATTCTACATTGGGAGTCCTAATTTTTGCCCTAGGTTAGATTAGGTTAAGTTGCAGTTGCAACCCCACAAGGGAAGACACGTAGGCCGAGCATTGGCCTTCCCTTTGTGATACCACACAATAAACATTGATTCTACAATGGGGGTCTTAAGAAAATATAAGATATTTTTTTTTTGTAACAATAATAAGCACATTTCAAAGTGTTTCTTTTCTGCTCATATTGTTCTTTTATCTGCAATTGTTGCCTTAAGTAGAATGAAAATTATACCCACGATATATACCATGAGCGGCATTAACATTTGTTCATATAGAAGAGAATGAATGTTGGTAGAACACTTCTTTACAAAAAAAAAACTTGTTTCTCCATGATAAACTTGTCCACTGTTTTTACACTTTATTACATTAACACAACTGACATCCATTCTAACCATACGTCAAATAGAAATCAAAGAATCAAACAATTAGAAATCTCTGATTTTCTTACTACGGCTTAGCCAAGTTGACTTCATCATTACATAAACAAGATTACATTGTAATTCTTTTGCAATTTCTTTCAGGAGTGAAAACAAACTTTTTTTTTACATTTCTTTTTATTATAAATAGTTTATTAAACTTCAGCTAATTCTCTTTGAATATATATTTTTTTTTTAATTGCTTGCAACAAAACCTTGAACAAATGGAAATATAAAACAACTTTATTATTTTTTTCTTTTTTATCTTACAAGTCATTATTTTGCCCTATTGGATGAAAATGGTTGTGTTATGTATTTAAACAAGTATCGTTCGATTACATTTCTTGGGTAATTTATTTATCTTTAGTAACTTGTTTTTTTTTTCATTTTACTTTATTTTTCTGCAGGAAACATGAAGTGCTGATATCAATCACTTTTCTTTCGTTTAGTTTTCAACTTAATCCAGCTTTTATGCATGGCATCAGACAAGCAATAGTAATTAAGAATTCCTCTGACACTGCCAGGCTTTCTGTACCAATCAGTTAAAATATTACTATTTTGACCCCGTTATGATATTTATATTGCGAAATGATAGTATACCATCTGATTCTGTTTCACATGTAAATATAAAAAGATAGTGTTCTGATTTAAAAATATTTAAAACACCTGTTGATCCTTTGTCGGCAATTAAAACCAAATCATAGAACTGAAGTTTAATAAGTATTAAACAAGTCCGTTGTTGCGGTGGTTCAGAATTCTATGGCGAGAAGCAGTAGTAGGCGGACAAATATACAATGTATATTTGTATACATATACAAATATGTAAATCTTTGTATACAGATGTACACATAAAAATCTTCACTTGTATATAATGACACCATGGAATTTAAAATATCTACTTTACACACAGGATTTAGCATAGAGAATAAAGTATTATTTTATAAAAATTAAATTATATATATAAAAACATTCAAACCACGATAAGAAATGAGAAAAAAGACTAAATTGGGGTTTGATTCTGACGAAGACATATATATATTTATATATGCATATAAATATTGATAAAAGTATTGACCGTGATATAGAAACAAAACTAAAGTTTATTGGGACTCCGTCAGTTCTTCAATATTATAAATATATATATATATATATATATATATATATATATATATATAATAAATATATATATATGTATATATTAAATTCAAAACGACGCCGCCCTGCCTTCCTGCGGGACTCTTCGCTCTTCACACCTCCTGATGACGACGATGGTCGAAATATGGATGTGAGTTATGATGTCTGTGACTTTCTGTGTGTTTCCTTCGTTTTGAATTTATTTTATTTAAAAAAGTCCGCTGGACCGTTTCTTTTAATTATATATATATGGAGGGGTCTCCAACCGTCTCTGAAACAGTGCGTTTGTTTTCCCTCTCATATCTCTCCTGAAGACGATTCAAAGCGAAAATTAGAGACTGTAAGTGTGTGCTTTAAATTTCTCTATGTTTCTTTTTCTATATATATTAATATATAATTAAATTATATATAACAGATTCGATAATATACGACCATTTGATAGAATAGGTGTGTTCTCTATTATATTAATATAATAGAAAACACACCTATTATATTAATATATATAATATATATATATTAAAAAAAAGTTAAGGAGAGAGAAGCCAAGGTCTGGAGACATTTCCGGCCGGGTCGGGCTCGGCTTGGGATCTTACCTCTAAACTATACCCCCCAAAAAAGATATGCCTCCAGATTAATATCTGATGATAAATGCGATATTTCTGCATAAATCACAAAATTAAGATACCTTAAGCAATAGTGCAATGATATTAATATAGTCGTTTAGAAGTTTCGACAGCTGTCATTCATCACCAGGACTCTATTAGCTGGTCAGGGAAAGCCAAAGCCAAGGCAAGGCTTAGACCACTTGCCAGGCAGATGACACGGGTGCGTGGGAGGCCGGCCAGCTGTGCGTGGGCGGAGGTCACGGGTCTCGTCTAGCACGGTGTCACTTTCTCCAATCGGCTTTCTCCTCAATCTAACAACACCAATTGCTCCTCTAAATGTCTATACCTCCTCATTCCCTTATTCGGTCTTCAATACAAAGTTGAATCTCTTTACCGGTACAAAGGACGCAATCATCTTGGCCTGTAATTACTTAGCACTCGGTACTAACAGTCCTTTTGCGAAGTAGTACAAGGAATCATTCAGCACACTTCACTCAGGACCCACATACTTCCTCCTATCTCTATTCAAACCATTTCCTCACAATCACTTATAATACATGCTATTAGATACAGACCATTGAAGAAGTACCAAACAGAGCCACGTGAAAGTCTACCAACAAATGTTAACACTAAATGTGCAAAGTCAGACCTCTGCAACTATTCATATGTCCAGAACTATGACTCGCAATATGCACAGAATTCCAACTGTGACCTAAATGTTCAAAATCTAACCTCTGCAACTATTCATATATGCAGAACTATGACTCGCAATATGCACAGAATTCCAACTGTGACCTAAATGTGCAAAGTCAGACCTCTGCAACTATTCATATGTGCAGAACTCGCAATGTGCACACAATTCCAACACAACCCAATCAAATGAGAGGCAGTAGAATAGCAAAGGGGGAGGGGGGAGGGGTCACTCCGAGTGACACGTACCAGTGGGTGGCATTTTAATTGATAGAAAAAAAATCATGAAAAGCTAAAAAAAATCTGAAACTTTATTTATACCTAAATGAGATTTTAAGATCATAATTCCATTTATATTTTATGTGTATAATATTGTTTTTAAAAGGATTTTTCAACTATAATAATTGGAAATGAAAAATAAATGTACTTTAAATTTTTCAAAACTATTTTTTTTAAAGTGGGCGAAGATTTATTATATTTGCCAGATTTTTTAGCGAAGCCAGATTTGCCAGATATATAGGGCGAAGATTTTTAACTAGCCAGTTAATTTAAATTAACATTTTTTCCATGATTTGAATTATACATTTAAGTTTTGAAAAATCTTTAGTTTTCTTTGATGTATATGTATAAGAGTACTGTAATAAGATGAAAGTATGGAACTAATAACAGCAGTCTAAAATTTGATCCTTGACTGTAATTCCAAAAAAAAAAAATATTTTGAGGGCTTTCTGAAATTTTGAAGGTTAATAAATTATCAACGACCAGCGGATAAGGGGCAAACATGATTCCTACTCCACTAATAAGAGGCCAGCTTAGCCCAGTAGCAACATATCTCTGGGCTAGTAGATCAGGGGTTCAATACCCATTCTGACCCTTAATTTATTCAAGTAGGAGGTGAATTAATCTGGGTATGCCATTCCACAAAGAGGACTTTAGGCAGTTGGCACCGAGCCTGTACGATGTCAGGTACTCGTTAAAGAATTCCTACTCTAAATACATATGAGTTAGACAAAATGTAGGACTCCCAATGTAGAATGTCGATTATGTGGTATCACAAATGGCATATGTTCGGCTGGCCATATGTATTCTCTTGTGAGACAACCCCTATCAGACTAACATAACCTACCAATCAATCCACCCCCGCTTATAATAAGGTAAAAGAAAGTTGTTTGTTTGTTTGTTTTCCAACGCCCACACTTATAAGGCTTTCACCTCTTAGTGTTGTTCTAGCGAAAATTGTGGCTCATTTACTATTTCGCATGCATTTTAGTAATGGACAAGCCACATAACCTTATGGTTCTATATTGGGAGTCCTAAAGTTTGCCTAACAAGTGTATGTAGAGTAGGGATCTTTAACTAGTACCTGACATCGTACAGGCTCGGGACCAACTGTCTGACGTCCTCTCCGAAGGACGGCGTGCTCAGATTATTCAATTTCCAAGTAAATAAATCATGTGTAGGTGGGTATAGAAACGCTCTCCGAGGGACGACGTGCTAGATTTATTCAATTTCCAAGTAAATAAATCATGTGCCAGGTGGGTATCGAACCGCGGACCTACCAGTTCAGAGGCGAGTACGTTAACCACTGAGCTAACCTGGCTCTTGGTACCTGACATCGTATAGGCTCGGAACCGACGGTTTTACGTCCTCTCCGAGGGACGAAGTGCTCAGATTTATTTACACCTCTCGTGTAAATAAATCGAGGCCCAGGTGGATATCAAACCATGGACCTACCAGTTAGGAGGCGAGTTTGCTAACCACTGAGCTAACCTGACCGCCAAGGTAAAGGACAGTCAATACAAGTCTCACTTTGGATTTTCTTGTTTTTTTAGTTAATTCTAATAAAATTTAGCTTAACGCAAATCTATTTGGAGAAGAAATCTTTAGCGTGTACCTAACATCGTATAGACTCGGAACCGACGGTTTTAACGTCCTCTCCGAGAGACAATGTGCTCAGATTTGTTCACCTCAATCTGGAATAAATCAAAGGTCGAAAATACTCGTAGGTTAATTCGAAAGAACTATGCACTGAGTGCATGAAGCCGAATCACTTTTCAAAAGGTAGCGTTGGAAAGAACTTTAAAGTTCTATTTGAGGAAATACATTGATGAAGGAGGGATGAAAGGCTTGAAGGCCGACTGGTGAGCGTGGGTGTAGTCCATAGCCTTCAGCACTTGACCCACAACACTCCTTTCCATCTCCTCTAGCTACTGTTTCCCGGCATCCCATACTTTTAAATAAAAATTTTTAATTATTTTTGAAACTTTCATTTTTGAGGACTAACACCAATGTTTGGTTGCGAGAGGTCGCCTTACAAGAGAACGCATATAGGGCATCATTCCTATGATATTCTAAAAGGCTTCAACAATATTTATAAATACACAAAAGATTTCTGTTAAAACACTTAGAAAAAAGAACAGTATTCAGTTCCTTTTGTTGTTTTTTTACTTAAAAAAAAAGTCCCTCTCCAGTTAAGAAAGGTTAGCCATTCCTACTCTAGCTGACTGAGCATCTTCACTTCCTTTGTTGTGCACACACAGACATACACACTAAGGAAGGCCAGCTGATAGGGCAATGAATAGAACAATGGGGCATCCTTTGTGATACGCCACAGTCAACATTCTACTATTTCATTAACTGTGCAATCTGTTATAGTGTGGTATTTACTCATGTTAGGAAAAGTATTAAGTCACCACACAAAAAAAATTATTATAAGAAACTAAATAACGCATTTCGAACACTTGATGTTCTTCTTCAGGCTACATCTAGAAAAAAATATATATGCATTTTAAGAGCTTTGGGAACATAGGGGCGAATGAATGACACTATTTAGTGATAACGGGAGTAATATTCCCAGAGCAGGTAATTAAGAATCTCTTTTACACATAAATTAGACATATCTCAGTATGTAGTTTTAAGTTAAGGATCAATTTAAGCCATTTCAATATTATTCCCGTTATCACTCAATAGTGTCAGATGTATTCATTTTAATTAATTCTCAAAAGCCCCAATGTTCTCAAAGCTCTTAAATGCATATATGTATATTTTTTCTAGATGTAACCTGAACAAGAACATCAAGTGTTCGAAACACGTCGTCTAGTTTGTTGTAATAAACTTTTTTGTGTGGAGACTTAATACTTTTCCTAACATTCTATTATTTGCCTAAATAAATTGTATTTAGAGTAGGAATCTTTAACTAGTACCTAAAATAAAAAAAAAAGGTCGAGACTGCTCGCTTTACGTCCTCTCCGAGGAACGACGTAGTCAGATTGTTTTTTCACTTCCGGCGAGAATAAATCGAGGACCAGAATGGGTATCAAAAATTGAATATACCATTTAAAAACGAGCACGTAAGCACTCGGTCGCCGCACGTAAGCACTCGGTCTTGACAAAGCAATTACTTATAGATCTCTAGTGTTAGTATTTGGGATTCACCTATGATATTCTAAAGGCTTCAACAATATTTATAAATACACAAAAGATTTTGTTAAACACTTAGAAAAAAGAACACTATTCAGTTCCTTTTGTTGTTTTTTTACTTAAAAAAAAAAGTCCCTCTCCAGTTAAGAAAGGTTAGCCATTCCTACTCTAGCTGACTGAGCATCTTCACTTCCTTTGTTATGCACACACAGACATACACACTAAGGAAGGCCAGCTGATAGGGCAATGAATAGAACAATGGGGCATCCTTTTTGTCGCTTTCTCAGCACCTCTGTAAGAATGGGGCTACACAACCACAAACCAGTGCTTACGTCTAATCCTTATAAATTTAAATAGAGATATGGTTAGTGGTTCAGTGGTTAACGTACTCACCTCTGAACTGGTAGAACTACGGTTCAATACCCACCTGGGCACAATTTATTTGCGTGGGATTGAATTAATCTGAGCACGTCGTCTCGGAGAGGAAAAACATCGTTGACTATAATCGGTTCAACGCACTATCATTAAGCATGACCAAGAGCCTAGTATTACGTTCAGTGATTAACGGCATTGACCATACTTAAGTGTCCGGAGGTTCGTGACACACCTGGTCCATCATAGTATCAGCAATTAGTGATGCAATCGCTCTAGTGCTGAAACCGTGTCTCATTTAGGAATGTAACGTAAGACACGTCGTCGAGATATATCGATCGACCATGTACAATAGTCGTGATATCCGTTCGAGAGTCATAGAGAGGATATAAGTCAGACGGAGATCGTCGTGCCGAGCCTGTACGATATCAGGTATTCGATAAAGATCGCTACTCTACATACACTTGAGTTAGGCAAAATTTACGACTCCCAATCTGTTGGATGTTATTGCGTTGTTATGAGCGAGATGTTCTGATGATGATGATAATGATGATGCTGAGTCGTTATATTGAAGGTTGATAACTGGCGTGTTGTGATGACGGCCAGTAGAGCGAGTGTGCTAGGTCAGGCGCTCCCCTCTCAAGCTATATATAGATATACTATCAATAGTCTGGGGGCCTCTTTGTAAGCTAAACGCTGACTGAACTGCCAACAGACCGTGCTCTTGGTACAAAGGCAGCTAATGTTCCTATGATAATAAACAACACACAGTCACCTGACCACCTTAAACAGCAAACCTTGACACCAGACCATTTTGTCTATTAGCTGACTAAGTATTAAAAATCGCCATATACAGAAATATCATGCGACTTTACAATCAATCAATCACCGCACAAAAAGTCTAATCCATTAGAATCCTTACTTGTCAATATGAATAACAATTTAATATAATATACAATCATAATAATGAAATCAAACCACAAGGAAAGTATGTCAAACAAGCATAATAAGATAAAAACAAAAAATTCCCAATAAAATTAAACAATACAAAGTGAAAAATAAGAAAATTAATTAAAATAAAATATAAATAGAATAAAAATAAGTGTTATTACAATTCCTAAAAATAAAAAATTTAAAATAAATATAAACGAAATAATACCAATTAAATTAATGAAATATAAAATAATACACAATAATAATGAATAACAAAAGAAGAATACCATGAGGAAGTAAATAAATTAAATAAAAAATTATGGTATATTATTAGAATCCACAATCTGGTCAGAGTTCATGTTCAAAGTTACAAGTACAGTTTGAAGGTTACCCACAGGACCAATTTGCCTAACTATACCTTCAATTAAAATTTCATCCAATCTAAAAAGCCCATGACTTATATTTATTAATTTATCAAAATTATACTTAATTAGGGTATTTTCTACAAAGTTTCTTTCAACATCAGACGAGAGAAATATCAATTCTTTGGAATCTTCCCATTTTATTGAATGATTCTTTAAATTAATACGTTGGAACAAGGTACTTCATTCTTCTTGTTTGCTAACAGAATATTTATGTTGCTTCACTCTAGTATAATTTCGGCACAATTATAATAATATTATCTAGTATTCTATAATTTGTAATAATATTTTGGAATACAACATATCATATATGGCTTTTTCTAAAATACCTGTCAAAGATAGACACATCGGGTTGTTTAATGATATAAAAAACAACTTTATTCTATAAAAGAAATATGTGTCAATCCTCAAACTATAATATCGGTGTCAAATAAACATTTGTGCAATGTACACGAAGGTTTTTTCCATGTAGACCAACAATGTTGGTCCCTGCTAACGGCGAAAAAACTTAAGTGTGTATACGTTTTGATATATATATATATATATATATATATATATATATATAAAGATTTCACATAAACACGTGAAACAACAATCAATGATCAAACCACAATAAGAAATGGGAAAACAAGACTAAGATCTTTCAACCGTAACACGCGGTCTTCGTCAGAGTCAAAAACCCAACTGAACACTAGATGCAGAAAACATCTGGTGAGGAGTTGAGAAGAGTGGGAGGGAAGAGTGGTATTTTAAAAGGGTGAAAGCACAGGAAAGGACTAATGTCCAGAAAGGGATGTTTGAGGAAACAAAGGAGTACAGTAAGAAAAAGTAAAAAACTATCCGCTAGCTGTCAACCCTCTTTGAAGAGGCTATTGCCGTCGTGACGAAAGTATCAAGTTTGAAGAGACCGTTACTAATGTTTATAATATTAGATCTATTAAATTTAATTAGAGACGATTCAATAATATTTCTTAACAACATTGAACTTATTTAACTGCTTCAATATGAATAGCTGTTTGCTTCTCAACGCGAGTACTTCGAACTTCTTCCTGATGACGAAGGATGTCGAAATATCGAAGTGAGCTCTGTAGTGACTTTCCGTGTTCTTTACTATCTATTAAAGTTTATTTATATATACATATGTAAAACTATATTTCTTTTTTATCGAGGTTTGGTCTAGCTTCAAAAATACAACACCTTTAAACCGAAGTTTCGTTTATATTTGTAGACATCTTCAGGGCTTGGTATTTTTCTATTGTAAGGAAGCAACTACATGACGGTTTGTGTTCAAAACAGTTAGTGTCTAACACAAACCTTAATACAAAAGAAAAATAGTGTTTAATATTCCTGGTCGAGATAAGGAATACATTATATATATATATAGACTAAACTAAAGTTTATCGGGACTCGGTCAGTTCTTTAGGTTCAAATTAAACTCTCAATGCCAACATGTCGGTTTTTATTTAAAACAATTTTAATTTGAACCTGAAGAACTGACCAAGTACCGATAAACCTTAGTTTTCTTTCTATTCCACAGTCAATACTTTTAAATAATTATATATATATATATATGAGTTAGCTTCAGCTACTCAAAGGGACTACTTCTACCCGATGACGACGACTGTCGAAATATCGTTGTGAGTCTTTTGTGTGTATCTTTATTTGTTTTTTCTCTTTCATGTGTTAACTATATATATATATATATATATATATATATATAAATGATCAACCACAATAAGAAAATGGGAAAACAAGACTAAGATCTTTCAACCGTAACAAGCGGTCTTCGTCAGAGTCAAAAACCCAACTAGTTTTTGACTCTGACGAAGACCGCTTGTTACGGTTGAAAGATCTTAGTCTTGTTTTCCCATTTTCTTATTGTGGTTTGATCATTGTTTGTTATTTCACGTGTTTATGTGAAATCTTTATTTATATATATATATATAGATTAACGATACCTATATCGATCCTTCGTTACTTCTCCTTTTTCTTTTTCTCCTCTCCTGACGATGGCAAGACAGCCGAAATGATCGAAAATCGTGAATGTTAGTCCTCTTGTTTTGTGTGGTTTTTGTGTTTTCTAGTTGTAACTTTAATTATACATACATTATATATATATATATATATATATATATATATATATATATATATATATATATATATACAACTATCTGTCACACGGTCGAGAAGTTATTAGTGTTTATATATATATATACATAAACTAGAATTTTTAAAAGAACACATAGAAAAGTAATCACTGAACTCACTACTATATTTCGATGTCCTTGTCTTCAGGAAAAGATGTGATTCGCTCCAAAGGCTGATAACGACAATATATATATATATATAAACCGTTGGTTTTTTGACTCTGACAAAGACCGCTTGTTACGGTTGAAAGATCTTCGCCTTGTTTTCCCATTTCATATTGTGGTTTAATCATGGATTGTTATTTCACGTGTTTATGTGAAATCTTTTTATATATATATATATATATATATATATATATATCCTAATAACGAAAAGAGAAAAATATAAAAATAGGAATACAAGACTCACTTGTCTTTTTGATTTCGAAAGGCGCAAGTTAAAAAAAAAAAGTACAAAAAGAAGGTAAGGAGCTTCTAGTATAAATAAAGAAAGAAACAAGCTGATAGGGAATAAGAAACACTGAACTTGTTCTAGAAAACAAACAGAGGAGAACAGACACACGAATTCAAAGTAAGAAAATTAACGGCCCAACAGGACTACTAGGTTAAAAACGAAAGAGAAAAACATTTATATATATATATATATATATATATATCATGATAAACGAAAACGGTCCGGCAGGACAGATTACACCAAAATAAACTGTGACACATAGACAGGAACATAACAAAGACTCACTTTTCAATATTTCGACCGCCATTACGGTTAGTTTATTTTAAGTATATATATATATATATATATATATATATATATATATATATATATATATACAATTAAAAGAAACGGTCCAGCGGACTTTTTTACAATAAAATAAAAAACGAAGGAAACACACAGAAAGACACAGACATAACTCACATCGATATTTCGACAATCGTCGTCATCAGGAGGTGCGAAGAGCGAAGAGTCCCGCAGGAAGACAGGGCGGTACCCTGAGTACCCTGACAGGGAGTACCGCCCTGTCTTCCTGCGGGACTCTTCGCTCTTCGCACCTCCTGATGACGACGATTGTCGAAATATCGATGTGAGTTATGTCTGTGTCTTTCTGTGTGTTTCCTTCGTTTTTTATTTTATTATATATATATATATATATATATATACTATAAAATCAGGAAGTCGAGCCAAACTGGATATATACAACTTCATACATGTTTTCTATTCTATCTGCAACGGTAACAATAGACTCACTTTTTCAAAAAAAAAAAAAATATATATATATATCAGGTTCTGGCAGGTTACATGTTTAAATGAAGTTCTAGTTTCTTATTTATGCCAATGAAAAAGTTTTGAAGTAAAAAAAGAAACGTTGGCATTCGAGTGTTTGTTTTGAACCTCGAATACTGACTGAATCCCGATTAATATTTACTTTATATATATATATATATATATATATCTTTATAAATAACAGTTTAAAATTGAGGATAGGTAGCACACAAAGCACAGAAACACAGTTACAAACTAAAATTTTCGGGTAATCCATCTTGAGGAGAAAAGAGAAAGGGAGACCAAGCACGTTGTAGACGCAACGGCAAGTAACACAACGGCCAGTATATTTATATATAAATACGAGTATAACACTATTTTTCTATTTATCTAGGTTTGGTCTAGCATCAATAATACAACACCTTTAAGCCAACGTTTCGTCTATATTTGTAGACATCTTCAGGGCTACATCAATACAGAATTTAATTACAATAACATGAAAAGAAATTATATTACATTATGTAATGTAATTATTATTAATTAAATTATTAAATCATTATTAATGTAATGTAATTACTTTTCATGTTATTGTAATTAAATTCTGTATTGATGTAGCCCTGAAGATGTCAAGAAATATAGGCGAAACGTCGGCTTAAAGGTGTTGTATTATTGAAGCTAGACCAAACCTCTATAAAAAAGAAAAATAGTGTTAAATATATGTGGTCGAGATAAGGAAAACGTTCGAGTATATAAGTATATATATATATATATATATATATATATATAAAAGATTTCACATAAACGCGTGAAATAACAATCAATGATCAAACCACAATATGAGATGGGAAAAAAAATACAGTTGGGTTTTTGACTCTGACAAAGACTGCTTGTTACACGGTAGGAAGATCTAATATTTTTTTTCCAATTTCATATTGTGGTTTGATCATATATATATATATATATATATATATATATATATATATATATATATATATATATTTAGAAAACTTTAGACAACAGAAAGAGAGAGAGAGAGAGAGAGAGAGAGAGAGAGAGAGAGAGAGAGAGAGAGAGAGAGAGAGAGAGAGAGAGAGAGAGAGAGAGGATGAGAGAGAGAGAGAGAGAGAGAGAGAGAGAGAGTGAGAGAGAGAGAGAGAGAGAGAGAAGAGAGAGGAACCTCATGAATATCAGTTTAAAAGCAGATAAGAGCGTTGTTAGAATCAACATTACAACAGACTGGTATTTAAATGATTTGAATAGAATATCATGTAAATAATTGTTGTTAATAGACGAGTCACAGATACAAAGATAAGCATTTTTATAGAAAGCAATTCTCTCAGTTAATAGAATTCATTCGCTTAGAATTAATAATAATATTTGTATATTTGATGTTACGGGAATGTCTAATACTACAGATGAAATGATTGTGTTTGCTCTGTAATTGATTAGTATTAGATGAGGTGTTTGATATATAAATGATATATCTTTAATATAAAGATGAAAGGCGTGGAGGGGATGATAGTTTGTGGGCGACATAAGACTGTGGTCGGCTAATTTAGTATATTTGATGTAGTTATGCGAGAGAGTTGGTTGTGATTGATTAGCATTAGACGAAGTAATGATACATGTTGAATGTAGAGAAGGCTCGGCGTAAAGGAGAAGACGGCTGGTGGCAGCGTTGGGAGAGGCGGACAGCGTGACCTCCGCGAGCTGCGTGCGGCCCTATCGATCGGGCTAGCGCAGCTGCGCAGCAGCAGCTGCTGGTCTGGTCGTCATGCTCAGCTCATGAGAGTCGAGCGCCATTCTAGACTGCGAAGTCGCTACACGCCCAGATGTTCTAATGCCGCAAGCTTGGCACAGCGCAATGTATGTTCAACGGACCTGCAGTCTGTGAGCACGAGGTGCTACGTCAACTCAAGGCATGCATGATTGCACGACCTGGCAGTGCGCTAGCGCAGCGACAGAGTATACACGCTACATTCAAGGATCCTCTATTCGCTACACATGTCCAAATCCCTACTACCAGGCACACTTCTCAGCACTTTCTAAACCGCAACTTTTGACACCGACTACATTACATATTCACTCCATTCAACTACTAGTTCGCTCACACTAATGTCCAAAATACACCATTACTAACTCAAGGACACTAACAAAATCTTACTGCACTTTCTAATAGCCAAACCAACTTTTGGCACACCAACTATATTACATATTCACTACATTCAACTCATCCTTGAGTTCACTCACACTAATGTTCAAAATAAATCATATCTAACTCAAGGACAATAACACCTCTTCATCACTTTCTAATAGCCAAACTTTTAGCACACCAACTATATTACATATTCACTACATTCAACTCATCCTTGAGTTCACTCACACTAATGTTCAAAATAAATCATATCTAACTCAAGGACAATAACACCTCTTCATCACTTTCTAATAGCCAAACTTTTAGCACACCAACTATATTACATATTCACTACATTCAACTCATCCTTAAGTTCACTCACACTAATGTCCAAAATAAATCATATCTAACTCAAGGACAATAACAATCTCTCACTGTACTTTCTAATAGCCAAACTTTTAGTGCACCATCTATATTTCATATTCACTACAATCAACTCATCCTTGTCATCAACTTACACTAATGTCAAAATACACCATTACTAACTCAAGGACAATAACAACTTTTCAGCACTTTCTAACAGCCGAATTTCTAGCGCACCAAAATACATTTCATTCAATACTAAAAGTAGTGATTTAACTCATTCTGTATTGAGTTCTCGTATACTATGATCAGGATACGCTAACTCAAGGACACTAACAGTCCCATGCATACTAGTTGCCACACATCTCATACACAAACCAAATGACAGTCCTCATTTAGTTCAACGAATCTTATTTTTAGGATTTTTCAATTCAACTTAGATTACTCTAAATCTAAAACTGGGAATGATAAAAATAAAGTGTCTATATATAAATGACATTTTTGGTGTTTAAGATAATATTGTTCCACAGGTGATATCAGGTATTGAGGTGTGCAGTGAGGACATGTTATATGATGGACTAGTCCTCTTCGCTCTCCTCAACAGCTGATCTGTCACCTGTGGAGTGCAGTGAGGACATGTTATATGATGGACTAGTCCTCTTCGCTCTCCTCAACAGCTGATCTGTCACCTGTGGAGTGCAGTGAGGACATGTTATATGATGGACTAGTCCTCTTCGCTCTCCTCAACAGCTGATCTGTCACCTGTGGAGTGCAGTGAGGACATGTTATATGATGGACTAGTCCTCTTCGCTCTCCTCAACAGCTGATCTGTCACCTGTGGAGTGCAGTGAGGACATGTTATATGATGGACTAGTCCTATTCGCTCTCCTCAACAGCTGATCTGTCACCTGTGGAGTGCAGTGAGGACATGTTATATGATGGACTAGTCCTCTTCGCTCTCCTCAACAGCTGATCTGTCACCTGTCGAATGCAGTGAGGACATGTTATATGATGGACTAGTCCTCTTCGCTCTCCTCAACAGCTGATCTGTCACCTGTGGAGTGCAGTGAGGACATGTTATATGATGGACTAGTCCTCTTCGCTCTCCTCAACAGCTGATCTGTCACCTGTGGAGTGCAGTGAGGACATGTTATATGATGGACTAGTCCTCTTCGCTCTCCTCAACAGCTGATCTGTCACCTGTGGAGTGCAGTGAGGACATGTTATATGATGGACTAGTCCTCTTCGCTCTCCTCAACAGCTGATCTGTCACCTGTGGAGTGCAGTGAGGACATGTTATATGATGGACTAGTCCTCTTCGCTCTCCTCAACAGCTGATCTGTCACGAGTGCAGTGAGACATGTATATGATGGACTAGTCTATTCGCTCTCCTCAACAGTGATCTGTCACTGTGGGTGCAGTGACATGTTATATGATGGACTAGTCCTCTTCGCTCTCCTCAACAGCTGATCTGTCACCTGTGGAGTGCAGTGAGGACATGTTATATGATGGACTAGTCCTCTTCGCTCTCCTCAACAGCTGATCTGTCACCTGTGGAGTGCAGTGAGGACATGTTATATGATGGACTAGTCCTCTTCGCTCTCCTCAACAGCTGATCTGTCACCTGTGGAGTGTAGTGAGGACATGTATATTATGGGCTAGTCGAAATACTAGACTGTAGAAATAGCAACAATATTACGACTTTTTATTATTATTATTAAAAAAAGTAATTAAAATATTATATTTCAGTATATTTATTAAATAAAAATATACTTCTGGCATTAAAGAATCAAAATATGGCTCACAATGTATGACAGAGTGAACAGGAATATGGGGTAAATCATTGTTTTTAGCGTCTAACCATAATTAAACCACTGCACACGATCACATGATTATAGAATGGTTATAGGACCGAAAAGATCAGCATGTAGCTGTGACTCGCATGTCGGGAATGCATTGTGAATGCACTGGAGCAATGAGTGCAGTGTGCTTTGGCGGGAAGTTACAAGGTCATTCAGCTGACTCACACACACCTATCACTGGCTTAGGGTTCAGCGATCATGTTGGCTGGGCTGCATGCTGTTGTGTTGGGTCATAACAGTCACTAGCAGTGAATGCAGTGCGTTTAGACAAGAAGTCACAATTCCATGACTCCCGTTTTGGGTCATAAAAGTCACCAGCAGTGTAGAGTTCAAACGGTATGGCCAAATCAGCTGACTCATACGGCTCCTATCACTGCCTTTAGGTTAAGCGACCATGCTGTTGATGCATATGACTCCAGTGTTGGGGCATAACGGTCACTAGCAGTGAATGCAGTGTATTCAGTCAGGAAGCCATAATATCAAGTCAGATGACACCTAATACTATCGTAGGGTTAAGCGACTCTGTAGCTAATGCATCATGACTCCAGTGTTGGGGCATAACGGTCACTAGCAGTGAATGCAGTGTATTCAGTCAGGAAGCCACAATATCAAGTCAGATGACACCTAATACTATCGCAGGGTTAAGCGACTCTGTAGCCAATGCATCATGACTCCAGAGTTGGGGCATAACGGTCACTAGCAGTGAATGCACTGTGCTCAGACAGGAAGCCACAAGGTCAAGTCGGCTGACACCTAATACTATCGTAGGGTTAAGCGACTCTGTAGCTAATGCATCATGACTCCAGTGTTGGGGCATAACGGTCACTAGCAGTGAATGCAGTGTATTCAGTCAGGAAGCCATAATATCAAGTCAGATGACACCTAATACTATCGTAGGGTTAAGCGACTCTGTAGCTAATGCATCATGACTCCAGTGTTGGGGCATAACGGTCACTAGCAGTGAATGCAGTGTATTCAGTCAGGAAGCCATAATATCAAGTCAGATGACACCTAATACTATCGTAGGGTTAAGCGACTCTGTAGCCAATGCATCATGACTCCAGAGTTGGGGCATAACGGTCACTAGCAGTGAATGCACTGTGCTCAGACAGGAAGCCACAAGGTCAAGTCGGCTGACACCTAATACTATCGTAGGGTTAAGCGACTCTGTAGCTAATGCATCATGACTCCAGTGTTGGGGCATAACGGTCACTAGCAGTGAATGCACTGTGCTCAGACAGGAAGCCACAAGGTCAAGTCGGCTGACTCACACACACCTACCACCATCTTATCACATGTCCCCATTAACCCTCACTTCTCCACTCTAGAAAGCCAATGTTAGCTACCTTCTACAACTCACTCCATCCTTGGCAAATCCAATGCACTACTCTAAGTAAACCGTGACACGACCAATACTCGGAGGATGTTGAATGGGAGATGATGGAATAAATCTGAGTACGTCGTCCCTCGGAGAGGACGTTAGTTAAGCTGTCAGTCCCAAGCCTGTACAATGTCAGGTACTCGTTAAACATCCCTACTCGAAATGGACTTGAGTTAGTGCAAAATTTAGGACTCCCAATCTAGAATGTGTAGAATCACTGATCACCCGCTAGGGGATCGGTTTAAACAGGAAAAAAAAAGAAAAATATTAATGTTGTAATTAACATGGAGGGCATGGATTATATACTTTAGTTCATGGACATGCATGAAGCCTGTGTATTCATGAAGGATGAAGGATTAATTAAAGTACGGCAGATAAACGAAAGGGAGGCACAGCACCATAGTCACCCCCTCCCGCACACCGCCCCCTAAAACACAACCCTCCAAATCCTATTAACCGGCATTTCAACCCCCCCCCCCCCCCCCAAAATCCAGTCGTTTATATAGATCCCACACAGATAGGTGAATATTCCGTGACCAAGTAAATTCCACCTATGGTAAAATGGATTTTAACGGGATTAACATGTTTGGCGGTGTTGTTAAATCATTTTAGGGGTTGGATATTCAAAAGCAAACATTCTTTCCACGAGTCTAATTATTCAAAAACAAAGCAGGCCTAGTTTCATTCTGATTTACTCGTACTTTAAAATTAGGTCAAAGTTAAGACGTTGTTTGTTTGTTTTCCAACACCCACAACAGTTATAAGTTGTTCACCTTTTAGTGCTGTTCTGGGGGGGGGGGGGGGTATTGTGGCTCATTTATTATTTGGCACCCATTTCAGTAACAGGCAAACCATTTAAAATTGATATTTAATACATATAAGATAAAAATAAACACAACAATTATCGATCAAGGTCAAAATTAAAACAAAAAGTGTTACCCAATAATAATAAAAAATGAACTTTTGAAGGGAGATTGGTTTCAATTTGTTGCAATGATAAACAATTATACCTATTAATAATCAATTAGACTCAAATTTATTAAATGAGTGATGAATATTTGTTTTGAAAATCATGGTAATTAAATAGCATGACGCGTTTGCTTTAAAGCTAACGTCATTATATCTATGAAAAGGCTTTAAAATAAAAACGAAAAGTCAGCATTGACAATTTGATTGGAACCTCGAATTAATTATTAAATTAATTAAATCCCAATTTCATAATATATATATATATATATATATATATATATATATATATATAAAGTTCAATGTAGATAATGAATATAGAGAAATAAAACTAACACTTCCAATTTTTATATTTTTCGTTATCTACATTGAACTCTATTTGTCTTTTTCAGATCGTATTCTCATCGAAAAAGAGTATATATATATATATATAAAGATTTCACATAAACACGTGAAATAACAATCAATGATTAAACCACAATAAGAAATGGGAAAACAAGACTAAGATATTTCAACCGTAACAAGCGGTCTTCGTCTGAGTCAAAAACCCAACTGAGGAATACCGGTTGTTACAGTTGAAAGATCTTAGTCTTTCTTTCCCATATATATATATATATATATATATATATATATATATATATATATATATATTATATATATATATATATATCAAACCACAATAAGAAATGGGAAAACTGACCCAACTTAAGTTGGGTTTTTGACTCTGACGAAGACCGCTTGTTACGGTTGAAAGATCTTAGTCTTGTTTTCCCATTTCTTATTGTGGTTTAATCATTGATTGTTATTTCACGTGTTTATGTGAAATCTTTATATATATATAAGGAATAGTGTTACATGAATCATTGTCAGCTGTGTAAGTCAATTGTCTAAAGGCTTACATTTTAATTGAGTTCTAATGGAGAAGCCATCTGTTTCACCTGTCTCCGGCACTCACCTGCAACAGACAAAACACAACAATTAGCTACATCTGCTCATCATTACACAGTATTAACAAAAAAGAACGGCCAAAAGGTCAGTGTGAGAGAGAGGTCAGGTCAACCGATGTAGAGGCTATTGATACTAGAGGTAAGATCGGGACTGAAAAAACCCACCCCGACGAGTCCCAGTCCCATGGGTATTAAACCCCTACCCCACTAGAGCCCCAAACATACCCGAAATTTTACATTTTCTTTGTAAGGACGAGTAGGTGAGGTTTATTAGTTAAATATCAATTACCATACAGCGCCTACTCTGTTTTATTCAAATTATTTATTTTATAACATATTTATTAAAATTAGTATACATAATATATAAATAAAATTAAAGTTTATCAAGGAGTCAGTCTTGCCGTCATTTACAACCCTTAAATTACAATTACTTTCCCAAAATACTTACTCTAAATAAATCGCGACTGTTCCATCTCTATTAATCCTTCAGGCACTATTCAAACAGGGATTGTTAGCAACACACTGAAACTTACATACAAATTCAACAGCTGTAAAGTTGTTTTAACTACATTTGAAAGTTCATTAAAAAGTAAAGCCCCTCAAGGGGTTAAACTGCTATTAACTGCTGTCCTTGTTAATGGCTTCCAACAGTAGTTTGGAGTCCACAGGTGGTTGACAATACAATATTATATTCTACCATCAGTGGCGAAGTTAACTATTTTTTCTGCCCGGGGCAGTCACTAGATTTGCGCTTGCCGTTGATAATCCGTTATCAATCAAAACTCCAGAATACCTTCAAATATTTATTTTCATAGAATAACAGTCAAGGATCTAATTTTAGACTGCTGTTATTAGTCCCAGACTTTCATCTTAATACAGCACTCGTATACATATATCTATATATATTAGTAAAGGTTTGTAGCAATTCTTATTGCAAAAATGTTTCTAAAACTTTTATGCCAATTTCATGCTTGGTTACCTAATATATATATATATATATATATATATATATATATATATATATATTAGCTCAAAAACGAAGACAAGAAACACACAGAGAAAGAGACACACTTATAAACTCAAATTTTCGGATCATCCGTCTTCAGGAGAAAAGAGAATGGGCGACCAAGCCTGCTGGAAACACAACGGCGTTTCTTCTCTCTCTCTCTCTCTCTCTCTCTCTCTCACACACACCACACACACACACACACACACACACACACACACACACACAACACACTTTCTCTCTGTGTTACTTTTCTTTGTTTATGAGCTGATTTGCGTCAAGTTTGGATCATTTTTTTCGAATTTTGAATGAATATATATATATATATATATATATTATATACAAAACTAAATTTATATATTACTCTTTATATTATATATATACAACGGTTTGAAATATCGAGAATTCTGTGAGTGTGATTTTTATTCTTTTTTCTGTGCCGTGCTTTGTGTTATTTAAAGTTATATTATATATATATATATATATATAAAGATTACACATAAACACGTGAAATAACAATCAATGATCAAACCACAATAAGAAAATGGGAAAACAAGACTAAAATATTTCAACCATAACAAGCGGTCTTCGTCAGAGTCAAAAACCCACTTATTGTGGTTTGATCATTGTTATATATATATATATACGGTCATCATAAAAAAAAAAACAAATATTTTTCAAAACAATAGCGTATAATTCAAATAACAACAACAAAATTCTTACATTAATTAAACTAACTGGCTATGCAAATAAAGATATTACATTTTTAGCCCCATTAAAAGACTAAATTTGAAAAATTGAAAATAATTTGCAAATATTAGTTGAAAAATCCGTTTAAAAACAGTATTACACACTTAAAACATAAAAACATATGCCGACGACCTTTAAAACTCATTTTAGTATAAAACTTAAGACTTTTTGTTAGCTTTTTATTATTTTAATTTTTTTATCTATTTTCTTCCCCCCCCCCCTTTAAATTCTGCCCAATGGCTATATGCCCCCCCTCCCTTGCTACGCTACTGACTACCAAATACGAATTTTCAAACAGAAATTTTTCAAGGCCAGTACAATCCGTTTTAGAGGATTCTAAAAGCAGGAAAACTTACATTGAAAATGGCAATGAAAATGTTATTAATGTACATTAATCAGCAATAATATTAATAAGAATGTAGTGGTACTGCTTCATTGCGCCATTCAGGTATTTTCGAATATGTCATTTCAACTATAAAACAAAAACTTAGTAAGTAATTATGAAAATAAAATTCAGTTTATTTGACAAACTGGGCATTGTTTCTCTGTCAGGACAGAACCATGCTATTGCATTTGACATTATTACCAACGTAATAAATTCAAAACAAGAAACCATTGCGGTATGACATGGGCAAGAAATGAGAGTATGTCACATTGCAGACGGTTATGCATACAGAGACCATGAGTATTAGTTCATCATCCATTAAGTGTGATTATATAATTTAAAAAAAAAAATGAAGTTACCACAATTCATTATATACTAGCTGACTCAACGGAGTTTTGCGAACTGTCAGATTATATCGTGTTACCTTTAGCTCAGATTAACTTCGAATTTATTTATTAACATAATAGCTAACCCGACAGACGCTGTCCTGTCTTACCTATAAATATTTAATTCGAACAGGATTAAAAAATCTGGAGTGGCCTACACTCAACTTTACTAGTAAACATAATAAACTCGTTAACAACCAACTAATGTTTTGTTTGATTGGTCGAACACCATCCATCGCACCATGCTATGCATCAGAAAATACATGTTCGACTGGGGTTAACTATTTACTTTTAACAATTTTATACTTCTAACATATTATCTTAATTCATTAAAACATTTAAAATTTGTTTTAATAAACCTTTAAATAAAAATTTTATTTCACTTAAAACATTTCTAAGTCAATGTAAATAAATGTAAACAAAGCCGACCAGTAGGGCAGGTGATTCATTATTCCAAAACAAAATTTTAGTTTTTATAGTATATTGCCTTATGTAACAAACGGAATTTCATTACTTCTTTTTTTATAAATTGTTAATTTTAGGTTCAATTCTTTAAGTCGTTGTTATCGGTTTAGCGTTAAAAAAACATGTTCAGAATTCGTAAAAAGGCTTATAACTCCCTTTCCTATCAATGTAACTCTCAAACAAAATGACTGAACTCATCCTAATATAGTGTGCTATTTTTGGATATATAAAAACGAATAGTATGTACATGAAATAGACTTATTAACTTGTCTTGTCTATTAAATACTAATTAGAGAATATAATTATCTCTAATTATATTTGATGAATTACCACTCAAACGATGACTTTGATTTGTAGCTGTAATTTAATTGATGCAATTAGATATGCTTAATTATCAATATTATGACAAAGCGTGACGCACGTAGTTACTGGCGTATTAATATAATAGACTACCTGTAACCCTTTATGTCACTTAGAAATTATAGCAATAGTTATTGAAACAAAATCAGTGAACATTCATTGATAGGGATAATTTTAATTGCTGTTTCATGTTATTAAGGCATGAAAACAGATTCCTATATGACCCAAGCTTTTGATGTAGTATTCTTAACATGATTCAAGATATATATACACAGTAAGTATATTTAGTAAAATAAAAATCATTTAAAAGTAAAAAAAAAGCATTTATTTTAAAACATAAATAAAAATAATACATCAATTCAAGTTATATAAACAATCAAATATATTTAAAACAAACAAAACTAGTAAATTGGAAATTCAATTTATTTATTCAACATAAAATAACATTAATGAAAGAATGTGTCTTTATAATATTACCTTAGAACATTCGTATTTAGACAGTTTTTTTAAAGTTTTTTTCTAAAATTATTCATTTTTAACCTCTAATATAATAGTTTATTATATATTATAGGCTACCCTGACCCACTAATGAGAAATATTATTAAATAATATTGTAGAAAGTTCGCCTAATACGATTTTTTATTATGTGGTCTCTATCTCCACGGAAAATGGGTGAACAAACAAACAAACAAACTCACGAACTTGATATATATATATAACAAACCCATTTTCTTTTTCTCGGAGTTTGGTCAGGGTAAATATATGGAATCACCTTTTTTCCAACGTTTCGTCTTTATTTCAAGACATCTTCAGGGCTATAAACTAACAAAAAAACAATAAACAATGGACATTTGTCATTTCTACTAACAAAAAAACAATAAGTTAGTTTATAGCTCTGAGGATGTCTTGAGATAAAGACGAAACGTTGGCAAAAAGAGGTGATTCCATATATTTACCCTGACCAAACTCCGAGAAAAAGAAAAAGTGTTTGTTAATATTTTGTGGTCAAGAAAACAGTACCGATATATATATATATATATATATATATATATATATATATATATATATATATATATATATCAATGATCAAAGCACAATAAGAAAATGGGAAAGCAAGACTAAGATCTTTCAACCGTAATAAGCTGTCTTCGTCAGAGTCAAAAACCCAACTGAGTTGGGTAACGAAGACCGCTTGTTACGGTTGAAAGATCTTAGTCTTGTTTTCCCATTTCATATTGTGGTTTGATCATTGATTGTTATTTCACGTGTTTATGTGAAATCTTTATATATTATATATATATATATATATAAGTTCAATATAAACAAAGAAACATAGAGAAATCAGAAGAACACACTTACAGTCTCTAATTTTCGGTTTGAACCGTCTTCAGGAGAGATAAGAGAGGGAAACCAAGCGCACTGGATCAGAGACGGTTGGAGACCAACAGTGTTGCCGCATGCGCGCCGGTTGGTCTCCAACCGTCTCTGATCCAGTGCGCTTGGTTTCCCTCTCTTATCTCTCCTGAAGACGGTTCAAACCGAAAATTAGAGACTGTAAGTGTGTTCTTCTGATTTCTCTATGTTTCTTTGTTTATATTGAACTATATTTGTCCGTTTTGGATCGTATTTCCAACGAAAAAAAGTGTATATATATATATATATATATATATATATTTAAAAGAAACGGTCCAGCGGACTTTTTTAAATAAAATAAATTCAAAACGAAGGAAACACACATAAAGACACAGACATAACTCACATCGATATGTATGTAATACATATATATGTAAGTCGCCGCCTTGCCTTCCTGCGGGACTCTTTGCTCTTCACACCTCCTGATGACGACGATGGTCGAAATATCGATGTGAGTTATGTCTGTGTCTTTATGTGTGTTTCCTTCGTTTTGAATTTATTTTATATATATATATATATATTTATATATCAATAGAATAACTCACTTCTAGAATCTAATTACCATAAAAGCATTAAGTAAGGAAGGGCCAAGTTAAAAATAGAAATCTGCTGATCAGTTAGTATCATGAATGTTATACCATAAAATATTTCATTTTGAGATATATGCTTCTGACAACGCCATTAGTTTCAAAGTAGCTAATAAAATTTAAATTATTAAAATAATAATTTAAAAAATAATAAAATAAAAAAAACTGTTTAGTGACTTTTTGAGATACCATAAACTAAACATTTTTTTTTCCTGGATCCCAAAAAAAAAAGAAATAAAAGAGTATAAAATTTTAAATGAGTACATTTTTACTAGAAATCCGTTTAAAATATACAAAGGCCACCGCGGATAGGAAG
Source organism: Hermatobates lingyangjiaoensis (assembly GCA_026182355.1). NCBI lineage: Eukaryota > Metazoa > Arthropoda > Insecta > Hemiptera > Hermatobatidae > Hermatobates > Hermatobates lingyangjiaoensis. Next base: position 225,886 of record JAPFBL010000425.1, read on the forward strand.
ATAACGGTAACAGGGTTTGGTATCGCCTAAGGGATTCCTCTTGTCCCAGTAACAAGGAGCTTGGAAAGGTTTTGAATTAAGCGAAAGGTCGAAGATGCAAAGAAGGACAACACTGATGTTTCATCATCACTGCAGCGATGTTGAAGGGACTTCTTCAATACTTTCAATTAAATATAATAATAAAGCACAAGTGTACGAGGCGTGATTACAAAGTAAGAACACTTTTTGAATTTCGAGTGCTCTCTACACACTAATTTCAATTTTTTTTTCTTTGTGTTGGTACACTCGCTTTTAGCTACATAGCATCTGTTGTTTTTATCTAAGAGACTAGACGCGGTTAGATACGTATTTGCGTCCGCAGTAATTTTTTGCACTATAGTTTTATATTTGCTTAGTATGGTTTATATATAGCTATATTCAGTTGGGTTTTTTGACTCTGACGAAGACCGCTTGTTACGGTTGAAAGATCTTAGTCTTGTTTTCCCATTTTCTTATTGTGGTTTGATCATTGATAGCTATATATATATATATATATATATATATATATATATATATATAACCGGGTCGCCGCTCTGCCTTCCTGCGGGACTCTTCGCCTCCAGATGACGACGATGGTCGAAATATAGAAGTGAGTTATTCCAGTGGCTGTGTGCTATCTTCTTTATAATTGATTTTTAAAACCAATGAGCTGTTTTAATCAGCTCAAAAATGAAGAAAAGCAACACACAGAGAAAGAGACATACTTACAAACTCAAATTTTCGGATGATCCGTCTTCAAGAGAAACTTTAAGTTTGTAAGTGTGTCTCATTCTCTGTGTGTTGCTTTTCTACGTTTTTGAGCTGATTTGCGTCCAGTTTGGATAATTTTTTTCGAATTTATTTTGAGTATACATATATATAAACCATATTTATAAAACACAACAGACTAGACTATTTGTATATATGAATAATACAATTGCACAATAAATAGATGAAATAAAAATCAGCGATAATGAGAAATTCTGAAATGGGACTACGACCTTTCGACAAAGTAACGGGTCTTCATCAGAGTCACGATTCAAGTTGTAACTCTAACAAGGACCGTTACCTGGTTGAAAGATCTTAAAAGTCACTCTCCTTGTTTTCATGCATACGTGAAAATTATTTACATGTATTATAGGTTGACAAGGTTCTTGCGGAAAAAACGCTATGCACTAAACACAATGTCTGTACTATTCTAAGGTAGTGCAGTAGGTTATTATGTGGTATTTACTCATTGAAGAGTAAAAAAATCTAATTAAATAGTCTCCACACATACACTTTTAACATATCTCATTTATTAATAAATATGTTTATACTTCTTATCAATATATGTGTATATATAAACATACAAACCACAATAAGGAATAAGAGAAAAGACAAGCGATCTGACGAAAGACCACTTCTTACCTTAAAGTTGAAAGACCTTAAGTTTTTTTTCATTTCTCTATTGTAGTTTTAACTTTGACTGTTATTTCACGTGTTTATTGTGAAATCTTTATATATAGTATATATATGAACTTGAATATAGACAAAGAAACATAAAGAAATTAAAAACACACATCTCACACACTTACAGTGTATTTTTAATTTCTCTATGTTTTTTGTCTATATTGACAAAACTAATACCAATATACGAAAAATAGAAGAGAGCTTATTTTGTTGCATATTATCAAAATATTGAAAAAGGTATTTTTATTTTGCAGTGATCGATGTTCAAAAGCGATGGAGAACACTGAGAGATAATTTCAAGAGAGAACTAAACTACCAACAACAAGTGGAAATGGGGGAGATTCCAGCGACCAAGAGGAAGAAGTACATATACTTCGATCAGCTTCACTTCTTAGAGCCTATAATGCTGACGACCAAGTAAGTACTTCATTAGTGGTAGGGAAAAGAGAGGGAGGGAGAGTGAATGGGGGAAGAGGGACGAAAGAGGGAAGGAGAGAGGGAGAAGAGGGAGAGGGAGGGAGAGAAGAGGGACAGGGAGGGAGGGAGAGAGAAAGAGGGGAAGAGGGACGAAAGAGGGAAAGAGAGAGAGAGAAGAGGGACAGGGAGGGAAGGAGAGAGAAATAGGTAAGGGAAAAGGGAGAAATAGAGCGAGACAAAAGAGAGAGGGAGGGAGAGAGAGAAGAGGATAGGAGAAGAGGAAAAAAGAGGGGAAAGGAGAGAGAGGGAGGGAGAGTGAAAGAAAGGAAGAGGGAGAGGGACGAAAGAGGTAGGGAGTGAAAGAGAGAGAAAGGATAAAGGAAAAGGGAGAAATAGAGGGAGAGAGAAAAAAGAGAGGGAATGAGAGAGAGGGAGGGGAGAGAGAGAAAAAAGGATAGGATAAGAGGGAGAAAGAGGGGAAAGGAGAGGGAGAGAGAGGGGAGGGTGAGTGAGAGGGCAATGCAAGAGGGAGAAACAGAGGTTGAGGAGTGGTAGAGGGAGGGGGAGAGATAAAAAGAGGCCTCCAGTCATCTTCAGGGTAACTATATAAAATGTATATATGGTTAAATCGCCAAGCACATTACATTTTAAATAATTAGAACAAGAATTTAATACATAGATTTTATAATCTTATAACAAGATTTCAGTTCAATTTCTGAGTTTCTTACTATGGTTTGTACCTTGATATTTATTTGTACCTTGATATTCCTACAAAATATACTAATAATAATAATAATACCTCTAATTATAGGGATTAAATCGTTTAGCCATACTATAATGTTGTTAAAGCGTGCTCTCTTAATATGGCGACTAGTACAGGTGTGATGGGTGTTCAGGTATCCAGAACAGAAGGAGTTCAAGGAGGAGGAATGCGAGCAGTACGAAGAAGAGGCCAAAGAAGAGCTGGAGCGAGACGCCGACGAGCTCTTCTTGCTGTCGCTGCTGCCAACACTCCGAGCGCTAGACCTGCAAAGCAAGTCTTTGGCTAAACTGCGCCTGCTGCAAGCCCTGCACGAAGTCGCCTTTCCAGAGGTGGGCGCTGTCGGGCCGCCTCCAGCTCAACACGTCATCGGCCCCATCGTGCTTCACTGCCCCCAGCCAGACTCATCGCCTCGCCTTCCGCCACAGCACCTCGATGTCTTTCCTGCTGTCAACCATCAGATGTCCGAAGACCCTTCATCATCGTGACCTGGCTCTGTCTAACACCTCCGCTCTTCACAGCAGCCAGCTTATCTTTCGTGTCTGCGTCACTCATCCCACATTTACGTTTCCCCTTGTCATATTTTGCCTGAAGATGTTGCACGTGTCCATCCCCTTACACAAAACTACCTATAGAATCCTCTTCTCAAATTCTCCCAGTTTTACCAATCTCACATTCTTCCTCCTTAAATTTTCCTCAATATGACATCCGTTGCATCTCCATCCTTCCAAAGGTGTCTCTTCCACTATCCTCATCACTTCATTCCCCATATTTCAGAACCTCTTCTCAAATATGTACTACCAGTTTTACCAGCCTCATAATCCTCCTCTTCCATGTTCACCTCAAGCAGTGTTGCTGATTTGGCCTTTTTCAATCTCTTTTAGCTCTCAAAATTTTGAATTTAACCCTCCCGCGGTTTTTATCCCTTTTTGTGCTAATGTAACTCATTTTTTAGCCCATTACGTATTTTTTTTTATAAAATTTAGTATCTAGTATTTACAAGAAAATCTCTGTAAAATTTTAATATCTATCTTATATTGAGCATTTTATACATATTTGTTATCTCTAACCATATTATCTACTCAAAATTACCAAACTTAATTGCAACAACTGGTTTGAATCAAATTCATTGATCGTTGAAAACTCGTTCAAACGATGTCTAACGCTTTGATCTAACAGACGGAGACAGAATGTAACTTGTTCTGTTTTAACTTATGTTTATTTTTTTTATTTGTTGTTATAAAAAGACGTGATTAATACAAAAAAAGAGGTCTCTTTCCTCTACAATAGTGTGTTCTGACTTGGTTTATAGCACTCACTGTTTATAAGCTTCTTAACTCCTTTCTCATCTTATCTTTTAACTACCCCTCCCCATTCTATCTCATTCACTGTGTTTTCCTCATTCTAATGTTGATGTTGAGAGAGCATTCAGCCAAGTAAACTATCATTAGAAACAAACTTCGAAACAAGATTAATGTACCAACAATAACTAAGTATACTGACAATACGACATGGACTAAAACGCTATAGAAAATGCTTCTACGATTTTAATGTTCCTTTAGACGTAATTAAGATGGGACCAATAAAATCTTTGAAACCACAATTGAATTTAGTTACTGCATTGGATGACGAATTGACAGAAATCTTTGGCTCAGCTCATTAAACGAAAGATTGTATAGGAGAGATAGAGGGAGGGGGAGAGAGGGAAGAGGGAGAGGGAGAGGGAGAGGGACGAAAGAAAGAGGGAGCGAGAGAGAGAGAGATAATAAGGGAAAAGGGAGAAATAGAGAGAGAGACAAAAGAGAGAGGGAGGGGAGAGAGATAAAAGAGGATAGGAGAAGAGGGAGAAAGAGGGGAAAGGAGAGAGAGGGAGGAAGGGAGAGAGGGAAGGAGAGAGAGAGAGAAGAGGGAGAGTGAGACGTTTTAATCTTCCTTAAAAAAAATATAGTTTGGAATATTTACCTTATATTGTCACTCGCCTTTTTTTTTTTTTAGCTCCTTTCAAAAATTTGAATATATTTTCTATACTATTTCAGTCAGAATTGGCACTTGGTAGTTGGCAACACTGCTCTCAAGATGACATCCCTCCCACTTCCAGCTGTCTCCTCCACTATTTCCATCACTGCACACACTTCATTCAAACTAATTTTTTTTAAATATTTCCCAAAACTCCATTTAACACAAATTCATTCCAACAACCCCTTTTCATACAATTAATCTTCTTCTTTTTTTTATTTTAAACATTTAATTACTAATTTAATTAGATTGACGTAATTATAAAATTTTTACAACCCACCGCTAGTTTTATGTTTCTTGTTTTACCTGACGCAAAACTTCAATGGGGCCCACAACTCGATACTTATTTCACTTTTACAAGGAAAGTCAGTCCGGAATACACTTTTAAGTTTTGTGTTAATTGAATCCCTTCCTGTCAGCCTATTTTTCTAAATAAATAATTATTTCATCACTGTAAATACTGTTGTTCCAAAATAAAGACTATCTTCCAAGTTGTAACACTTTTGTTTTTCCTTTAATACCTTCTCTAGTAGCTTTTAAGAAGGTTCCGAATGTTGGTAAAAGATGGTTACTTCTTCTTGTGTTGAGAGTTTTATATGAACACTAGCAGACGCGCCCCTCTTTGAAGGGTTTTTACGAAAAATCAGAAATGATATGTGAAATTTCAAAATATCATTAGAAAAATGATAGAATACGAAAAAATATATTTATTAGCATAGTGTTAAGTAAGTGCCTCTGTATTAACATTAGCTGTCTGTCCCTGTGACAACTCAGCTTGTGTCCTTGTCACAATAGCTGATTTACTTCTGACAGAATTTTGTCAGAAATCCATAACTTCGCTGCTACGTTGAATTTCCAATCTATTTAAACCTTAGATTTGAAGTTAGACATAAACAAAATTTTTATTGTCAAAGTTTCAGCTTGAATAGTCTAATGGTGGCTGAGTTTACTTGTAACGAAATTTTGCAGAAAAACCGACAGACAGAAATTTTTCTAAGGATGGATTCGGTTTTTCTAATGTATGAAACGTAAAGATAATTTGAAATGAGTCATTTATATATATATTTCATTGAAATACACAGCAGCCTCTGCGTTAACGACTTTAAAGCTGGTCTGCTCCAATTTACGAACAACCTTGCGGTGGGCTGGTGTTAAAAGCCATATCAATTGTCCAAGAGACATCTTACTTTGGCATGAGCAGATGTAAAAAGAAGATCACATTTTCTATTTTAAAACAAGTCAGTTCGGTTTTTGACTCTGACGAAGACCGCTTGTGACGGTTGAGAGATATTAGCCTTTTTTCCCCATTTCATATTGTGGTTTGATCATTGATTGTTATTTCACGTGTATATGTTATATGTGATATATATATATATATATATATTATATATATATATATACAAGATTTCACAATAAACACACAATAACAATCAACGTCCAAACCACAGAAAGAACACTATTGTGGTTTGGACAAATCGAACAGTTGGGATTTGATTCTGAGGAAGACCGCTTGTTATCGTTGAAAGATCTTAGTCTTTCTTCTCATTTCTGATTGTGGTTTGTATGTTGATATATATTTCAATATGTTTAGAATGCAGAACTGCCAATTATAGGATATAGTGAAATGAATCCATGAGGCTTCTCTTCACAGGATATTTGGCAGCGACGACGCTGAAATATTTGACAGGTTCACGTCCTACTCCAGTCTCGACGGCAACGTGCAAGGAATGGAACTCAGCTGGATAATTAGAACAGGTAGTTGAGCATGCTCTAATAAGGTAAGCTGATTTAGCTAGCGAAAGCTGACTCTCCAGACAATAGGCTTTCATTCACTATATTCTTCTTTTAATGGACTGTAAGGCTGTATTGACAACGTAAAGGGCTATACATATTGACTAATATAATCTTCATTACAATATATCTTCTCTTCATATAAACCGCACTAACCATTGATCTAAACTACTATATCCTCCCTTATAGGCATCTTCATTATAACATACTTCTCTTCAATAGATATAGATATTTATCATGATCCTTAACACATGAAATACAGTCAAGTAAAAGTATATAACTACTTGAAAGCATGGAGCTGACAATGCAACTTATTCCCCAGATCACTACACAGCTGGCAACTTTGACGACGAAGTCACAGTCAAGAACTAGACTCAATGTTAGAGTAGTCGGAGATAAATTATTACAGAATAAGGTCTTTGAAGATGTAGCTATGATCAAGTACACTCAACGTTAGAGTAGTCGTAGTTAAATTATTCCAAAATAAGGTTTTTGAAGATGTAGCTATGGTCAAGGAGTACATTCAACGTCAGAGTAGTCGGAGATAAATTATTGCAGGATAAGGTCTTTGAAGATGTAGCTATGGTCAAACAGTACACTCAACGTTAGAGTAGTCAGAGTTAAATTATTACAGAGTAAGGTCTTTGAATATGTAGCTACGGTCAAGGAGTACACTGAACGTTAGAGTAGTCAGAGTTAAATTATTGCAGAATAAGGTCTTTGAAGATGTAGCTATGGTCAAGTACACTCAACATTAGAGTAGTCGTAGTTAAATTATTCCAAAATAAGGTTTTTGAAGATGTAGCTATGGTCAAGGAGTACATTCAACGTAGAGTAGTCGGAGTAAATTATTGCAGGAAGATGTAGCTAGGTCAAGCAGTACACTCAACGTTAGAGTAGTCGTAGTTTAATTATTCCAAAAAAGGTTTTTGAAGATGTAGCTATGGTCAAGGAGTACATTCAACGCCAGAGTAGTCGGAGATAAATTATTACAGAATAAGGTCTTTGAAGATGTAGCTTGGTCAAGGAGTACATTCAACGTCAGAGTAGTCGGGATAAATTATTACAGAATAAGGTCTTTGAAGATGTAGCTATGGTCAAGGAGTACATTCAACGTCAGAGTAGTCGGAGATAAATTATTACAGAATAAGGTCTTTGAAGATTAAGCCATGGTCAAGGAGTACATTCAACGTCAGAGTAGTCGGAGATAAATTATTGCAGGAAGATGTTGCTATGGTCAAGGAATACACTCAGCATTAGAGTAGTCGGAGGTGAAGTATTCCGGAATGACCACTTTAAAGTCGTAGCTAGAAGTCTGGTTTGGAAAACACATTTATACTTTATAAATCCTATGTTGAAACAATTGCGAGAGATAAAATGCATTGCATAGGAGTTGCATGTTATCACTTACACTGTTATATAACATGGAGGTGAAATGATCGGAGCAACATCGGAAATCAGGAGATAATACTCAAACCCCAAAGCTGTTCTGAAATCACTAAGATACTGTCATATAACCAACTGCCATCGCTGGCCCCTTAATGAGACAAACTCTTGTTTTCACGCCAGGACATTTCATGCCCAGCTCACGGCCATTAGCCATTCTGATGATGAAACTTTCCCAGCAATGTTGAAATTCTTTTTTTTTTTTGCGGAACATGGCCAATTATAATTCTACTAATAAAGTTCTCACTGGTATATTATTTTCAAAGAATTTCTACATCTTAATCACGTGTACTAACAACAGCTTCTTTTTTTAGTCATTGCATATCCGCGATTGACCTATCTGTCTATGTTCTTCTGATGACGATTGTAAGGAAAAAAAAAACTTTAATCTCAATAAATGAATAAAGAAAGAAAAAAGAAAATATAAACAACAAAATGCCGACAGGAAAATGATTTAGTGAAAAAAAAAGTGAAAACAACGTATACTAATATAAAATGAAATAAGCATAATAACAAGATTATTTAGAAGTATAATCCTTTTATTAATCCTTGAAAATGGTCAACGACGATCGAAACTTGTCGGAATATGTAAATAAAAATGTTGGTGAATTTATCTATCTTGTAGCACAAACATGGAGAAGCTACGTGAGAAAAAGTTGAGAGACTCATTGGAAAGATATCAAATTAAAAATAGGTATACAATTTAACTGTTACACAATTAATGACCAAAATGCCCCCTATAAAACCAAAACGACGTGTGAAAAATGGTTTAGTACAGTAGTTATTAACCTGTGTTCGATCAAACCCTAGGTTCAAAAGAGTTGGTGCCCCGCCAAAGAGGTCAACAACAGAAGTCACACTGATTTGCACGAATGTAATTTGTTGTGATGTCATGTACTGTGTTGGTTTTGTTCTTTGAACAAGGTCATATTCATACACTATTCAATTTTGTACCAGAAAAAAAACATTCGCCTATGACTTGAATTTGGGAAAAAAAAAATCATTTTATTTTTCACTAAAGAAGGGTTTTGTGAATGCCCTTATGAAACTGGTGGTTTCGGTACCCCCAAAAGGTTAAGAACCTCTTGATTTTGTAGAAAAGAAAGTAAAAACTATATAAAGGAATGAAAAACAAAGAAACTAAATCACATATTATTGGATAACTTTTGGACCACTCATGGCTCAAATACTAATCTACTTATCCAGGAGTGGGTGTAAATTAACAACTTCTGATTTCAAATAAACATTTAGGCTAAATGGTAACAGACAGGAATGTCTCTTTGCAACGACGTCAACGCCACCCTTTTGGCTTTACAAGAGCCATGGAATTTTAACCAATGTTTGGGCACGGGATTCAGAGGCAACTTATAACGGAGCACACGAACGGCCTATGTCAGCTATCAAAGTGTTAAGCAGTGATGTCGACGTGTGTGCGATTGGTCATCTGTCCAGCCGACACCTGGCGGTCTGTACAGTTTCAGTCCCTGACGTGAGTTTCACCCTTTTGTCCTACTATAAACAGTAATGCCACCCCCATCGTAGATGCTCTTCCTGAACTAGAAAGAGTTTTAGAACATCTCCCGGGAGGCGAAGTTGTACTTGTTGGAGATTTAAATGCCCATCACGTCACTTGGGGGTCGAAGAGGTCTAATAGGGAGGGTCTTATGGTGGCTGATCTATTGCAGAAGCACGGACTCCTGGTAGTTAACGATCCGGGATCACGACCCACTTTTGATGGACCCAATGGGTCATCGTGGATTGATATAACTGCAGTAACACCGGGTATATTCAGGAGGTGAAGGGCTGGAGAGTGGTTGATGGCCTACCGTTAGGTGATCATAACCCGGTGGTGGTCAGTCTGTCTGTAGGACGTGGGGAACCTATAAAAAAAACTATAAGGTGTAGAGGGGTTGACTGGGGATCCTTCCTTAATACCCTGAATCACGCATTCGAATCAGGTCGGACATCTTGAGAGTAAGAGCTGAAAATGCCAGTGAAATCGACTTTAAAGTCCGTCTTCTAACAGAGATTATTTACAAGACTGCTGAAGAAGTTAATGGGCTACGTGTATCAGGTATAAAAAAGGTGCCATGGTGGAATGGCGAATTATCCAAGTTAAAGGCACAAGTGTCAGCCTCTAGGAGGCTCTTCCAGAGGGCATCAGACGCAAGAATAAGAACGACAAGATATGCCTCGTACACCGCCTTAAGAAAGAATTATTCTAGAGCGTGCAAGAAGGCTAAGAGAGAGTGCTGGAAAAGCTTTGCAAGCTCTTCTAATATGGACCCATGGGGCCTCCCATACAGGATTGTATCAGAAAGAGTTGGAGTTGAACGGCCTCATCTGATATAAATGTTGGAACCACCACATTACGGACCCAATCGCTAGGCTTGATGCTCTACTCAAATATTGCTTTCCGCGTGATGACGTAGCCGATGACAGACCCCATCATAGAGTGACGAGGGAGGGCTGTGTGGTTCCTGAAGCTAATGACGCAATTTGTCCATGGGACCTTGATGATCTTCGTTTGGCTTGGACAGACAGGGTAATTATAGAGCACCAGGCCCCGATGGCCTGCCGCCCATTATTATTAAGAAGGCACTCGCGGTAATAGGTGAGAGTCTTCTACAAATCTATGAGGAATGCTACAGATTTGGTTATTTTCCGGCTGAATGGAAGCAGGGTGACGTTGTTCTGTTGACTAAGGGAAAAGGCAGAGACCCATCACAGGCGTCTTCATACCGCCCTATATGTTTGTTGCCTGTGATCGGAAAGTGTCTTGAGGCCTTGATGCTCGCGCCTATTATTGCGAGGTACGAGAGCCTGTGTACTGGCCACCAATATGGGTCAAGGCAGGCTTGCTCTGCCGATGATGCCCTTTGGAACTTGCGTCAGTATGTTAGGGGCAGGAAGGTAAATACATCGTCGGGTTGTTCCTTGACATTAGAGGGGCCTTTGACAATGTTTGGCGACCAGCCATAATCAGGGGCTTATTGAAATGAATATGATTCAGCCACAGTAAGGTTAGTAATGAGTTATTTTAACAATAGAAAGGTTACCGCCAGAGCCACGCATGGGTCTGCGTCTCGGTCTGCGGAACGTGGGTGTCCTCAAGGCTCCGTTCTGGGTCCGATCCTTTGGGCTATTGTTTTTGAACCCGTCTTGCTGGAGCTAGCCATGGAAGGTTTTGAACCCATAGCCTTTGTTGATGACTTGGCGATTTTGTTTTCTGCTAGGTCAAGAAATGATATTGAAGATAAAGCTGCCCTAGCATTAAGAATTTTGATAGCTGGTGTGACCATTGCAAAGTCGAACTCTCGGTTCCCAAGTGTGCAGCCTTGATGCTCAGAGGAAAATTGAACAGTATGCCACGTGTCCGGTATAAAGGGGAAAGGATTGTCTTCCCCTCTGAAGTCAAATATCTGGGTATTGTGGTGAGTGAGGGTTTTCGATTTGAGTGTCACGTACGCCAGGTGGCTGAGAGAGCCTAGCTAAATTTGTAGCCGTATCTAAGATCTCTGCTCCTACGTGGGGCTCAAATTCAAAGACATTAGGGTCTATTACGGGGCAATTTTAATTCCATTGTGACATATGGTGCTTCATGCTGGGGACCTGACGTGGGTGTCTCTAAGGCTAGGATTTTACTAGACACCAACGTAAAGCCTTGCTTAAGGTCATTAAGGGTTATAGAACAATATCGGCTCTGGCGGTGCAAGTCGTGGCTGGACAAATGCCGATAGATATAGTAGTGAAATGGCGGGTTGAAAAATTTTTGCTCAAGCGCAACCTACCCCCAATCTGGGCAACATATGATCTCAATAGCCCCATTGATAAGGAGAGACAGCTTCAGAGTTGGGCCCTATCCCTATGGCAGCATAGATGGGATACTGGCAGTGTTGGCCGATGGACCTACAAATTTTTCCCTTCAGTTGAGGCCAGACTGCGAATGACTTGCTTTCTGCGGACTATTGGCTGACCCAGGTCTTGACAGGTCATGGTGACTTTGGGGCCTACCTTGAGAGGTTCCGTCTAGCTGAGAGTTCTGCTTGCTCATGTGGGGAACCAGTTGAATCGGTGGGCCACATATTGGAATGTTGCCCAAGATATGACGATCTTAGATTCGGCCTTGAGATGAACTGTGGCTTGTTTGTTGATAGGCTGTATGCCCAGAGTATGTCGGGAGGTTTGTTTGGCCAATTTCTGAAGTATGTTTACCATGTGGGGAGGAGAAGGAAGACCCTTACCCTCTAGTGTCAGGGACCTCGATGTTGTGGTTTATTTGTTGGCCTTGGCTAGTTACCATTAGTGATAAATTAGATTTAGTCTTTGTCTCAAGGGAATATTTCCGGTACCTTGAGGGTTTAACGTCAATTGTGTTCGTTCTGTATGTTTATTTATATGTCCTGTGTCCTTTAGTTTAAGCTACCGATAAGGGAATATCGAGTACCTTGTCGGACATTATATTAGTTTTTAGTCTTTTAGTATTGAGTGTTTCTTAGTTATAAGTTAGTTTAGTTTCCACCTCGAGGGAATATTTTAGTACCTTGAGGGTTTAACGTAAATTGTGTTCGTTCTGTATGTTTATTTATATGTCCTGTGTCCTTTAGTTTAAGCTACCGATAAGGGAATATCGAGTACCTTGTCGGACATTATATTAGTTTTTAGTCTTTTGGTATTGAGTGTTTCTTAGTTATAAGTTAGTTTAGTTTCTACCTCGAGGGAATATTTTAGTACCTTGAGGCGTAGCGATAAGTTGAGTTAGTCTTGACTGTGTATTTATATGTCTTCGTTATATGTGTTCTCTAGTTAAGTGCAACTGGTAAGGGAATTGAGTACCTTATCAGTAATTATCTCCGCATGTTACCTGGGCTTTAGTTTGTCTATTACTCTTGGCCTAGGTACCGTTTTTGCGGAGTAACTGTCAGAATTCGTGTTTAGCATTGCGTTGCTTGAGGTGCCCTCGGATACTTCCATGTTCAATGGAGGTGGCTAAAGGGTAACTTGTCAACAAGGCGGCCTGGCTTGACTAAGCGGTTATGGCACAAAATGCCGAGGAACGCGAAGATCAAAACAGGTTGAGAGATATTAGCCTTTTTTCCCCATTTCATATTGTGGTTTGATCATTGATTGTTATTTCACGTGTATATGTTATATGTGATATATATATACAAGATTTCACAATAAACACACAATAACAATCAACGTCCAAACCACAGAAAGAACACTATTGTGGTTTGGACAAATCGAACAGTTGGGATTTGATTCTGAGGAAGACCGCTTGTTATCGTTGAAAGATCTTAGTCTTTCTTCTCATTTCTGATTGTGGTTTGTATGTTGATATATATTTCAATATGTGTTAGAATGCAGAACTGCCAATTATAGGATATAGTGAAATGAATCCATGAGGCTTCTCTTCACAGGGATATTTGGCAGCGACGACGCTGAAAGTATTTGACAGGTGGGTCACGTCCTACTCCAGTCTCGACGGCAACGTGCAAGGAATGGAACTCAGCTGGATAATTAGAACAGGTAGTTGAGCATGCTCTAATAAGGTAAGCTGATTTAGCTAGCGAAAGCTGACTCTCCAGACAATAGGCTTTCATTCACTATATTCTTCTTTTAATGGACTGTAAGGCTGTATTGACAACGTAAAGGGCTATACATATTGACTAATATAATCTTCATTACAATATATCTTCTCTTCATATATAACCGCACTAACCATTGATCTAAACTACTATATCCTCCCTTATAGGCATCTTCATTATAACATACTTCTCTTCAATAGATATAGATATTTATCATGATCCTTAACACATGAAATACAGTCAAGTAAAAGTATATAACTACTTGAAAGCATGGAGCTGACAATGCAACTTATTCCCCAGATCACTACACAGCTGGCAACTTTGACGACGAAGTCACAGTCAAGAACTAGACTCAATGTTAGAGTAGTCGGAGATAAATTATTACAGAATAAGGTCTTTGAAGATGTAGCTATGATCAAGTACACTCAACGTTAGAGTAGTCGTAGTTAAATTATTCCAAAATAAGGTTTTTGAAGATGTAGCTATGGTCAAGGAGTACATTCAACGTCAGAGTAGTCGGAGATAAATTATTGCAGGATAAGGTCTTTGAAGATGTAGCTATGGTCAAACAGTACACTCAACGTTAGAGTAGTCAGAGTTAAATTATTACAGAGTAAGGTCTTTGAATATGTAGCTACGGTCAAGGAGTACACTGAACGTTAGAGTAGTCAGAGTTAAATTATTGCAGAATAAGGTCTTTGAAGATGTAGCTATGGTCAAGTACACTCAACATTAGAGTAGTCGTAGTTAAATTATTCCAAAATAAGGTTTTTGAAGATGTAGCTATGGTCAAGGAGTACATTCAACGTCAGAGTAGTCGGAGATAAATTATTGCAGGAAGATGTAGCTATGGTCAAGCAGTACACTCAACGTTAGAGTAGTCGTAGTTTAATTATTCCAAAATAAGGTTTTTGAAGATGTAGCTATGGTCAAGGAGTACATTCAACGCCAGAGTAGTCGGAGATAAATTATTACAGAATAAGGTCTTTGAAGATGTAGCTATGGTCAAGGAGTACATTCAACGTCAGAGTAGTCGGAGATAAATTATTACAGAATAAGGTCTTTGAAGATGTAGCTATGGTCAAGGAGTACATTCAACGTCAGAGTAGTCGGAGATAAATTATTACAGAATAAGGTCTTTGAAGATTAAGCCATGGTCAAGGAGAACATTCAACGTCAGAGTAGTCGGAGATAAATTATTGCAGGAAGATGTTGCTATGGTCAAGGAATACACTCAGCATTAGAGTAGTCGGAGGTGAAGTATTCCGGATTGACCACTTTGAAGTCGTAGCCAAAGTCTGGTTTAGGAAGTATATTTATACTTTATAAATCCTATGTTGAAACAATTGCGAGAGATAAAATGCATTGCATAGGAGTTGCATGTTATCACTTACACTGTTATATAACATGGAGGTGAAATGATCGGAGCAACATCGGAAATCAGGAGATAATACTCAAACTCCAAAGCTGTTCTGAAATCACTAAGATACTGTCATATAACCAACTGCCATCGCTGGCCCCTTAATGAGACAAACTCTTGTTTTCACGCCAGGACATTTCATGTCCAGCTCACGGCCATTAGCCATTCTGATGATGAAACTTTCCCAGCAATGTTGAAATTCTTTTTTTTTTTTTGCGGAACATGGCCAATTATAATTCTACTAATAAAGTTCTCACTGGTATATTATTTTCAAAGAATTTCTACATCTTAATCACGTGTACTAACAACAGCTTCTTTTTTTAGTCATTGCATATCCGCGATTGACCTATCTGTCTATGTTCTTGTGATGAAGATTGTAAGGAAAAAAAAACTTTAATCTCAATAAATGAATAAAGAAAGAAAAAAGAAAATATAAACAACAAAATGCCGACAGGAAAATGATTTAGTGAAAAAAAAAAGTGAAAACAACGTATACTAATATAAAATGAAATAAGCATAATACCAAGATTATTTAGAAGTATAATCCTTTTATTAATCCTTGAAAATGGTCAACGACGATCGAAACTTGTCGGAATATGTAAATAAAAATGTTGGTGAATTTATCTATCTTGTAGCACAAACATGGAGAAGCTACGTGAGAAAAGATTGAGAGACTCATTGGAAAAGATATCAAATTAAAAATAGGTATACAATTTAACTGTTACACAATTAATGACCCAAAATGCCCCCTATAAAACCAAAACGACGTGTGAAAAATGGTTTAGTACAGTAGTTATTAACCTGTGTTCGATCAAACCCTAGGTGTTCAAAAGAGTTGGTGCCTCCGCCAAAGAGGTCAACAACAGAAGTCACACTGATTTGCACGAATGTAATTTGTTGTGATGTCATGTACTGTGTTGGTTTTGTTCTTTGAACAAGGTCATATTCATACACTATTCAATTTGTGTACCAGTAAAAAAAACATTCGCCTATGACTTGAATTTGGGAAAAAAAAAATCATTTTATTTTTCACTAAAGAAGGGTTTTGTGAATGCCCTTATGAAACTGGTGGGTTTCGGTACCCCCAAAAGGTTAAGAACCTCTTGATTTTGTAGAAAAGAAAGTAAAAACTATATAAAGGAATGAAAAACAGAAGAAAACTTAAATCACATATTATTGGTATAACTTTTGGACCACTCATGGCTCAAATACTAATCTACTTATCCAGGAGTGGGTGTAAATTAACAACTTCTGATTTCAAATAAACATTTAGGCTAAAAATAATTTATTCTTTTATTAATTTGACTCTGACGAAGACCGTTTGTTAAGGGTTGAAAGACCTTAGTCTTTTTTTTTCTCATTTCTTATTGTGGTTTGGACGTTGATATACTCGTATATATATATATATCATTAGTGTAAAATAAGTGAATAAAATGAATTTTGGACAGCTGTTACATACGCTATCTCCTACCACAAGGAAATCCATCAGAAAATTGGAAAATCTTTCAAAAAAACTAACCAGATTGGAAATAGGCGAGAAATTCGTTAATACATATATATATATATATATATATATATACACTATATATATCAGTTGTGTTTTTGACTCTGACAAAGATCTCTTGTTACGGTTGAAAGATCTTAGGATAACAGTATTTTTCTTTCGAGGTTTGGTCTAGCTTCAATAATGCAACACCTTTAAGCCGACGTTTCGTCTATATTTGTAGACATCTTCAGGGCAACATCAATACAGAGTTTAGTTACTATAACATTAAACATAATTATATTACATTATTTAATTAATATACATAATTACCTTGGTATTTTTCTATTATGAGGCACTAACTACATAACGGTTTGTGTTCAAATCACGTAGTGTGCTGCCCTAGTGACAGTTTTTTTAACCTTCTAATCAGTAGGTTCGAATCAGTAAAACTGATTAGAAGGTTCAAAAAAACTGTCACTAGGGCAGCACACTACGTGATTTGAACACAAACCGTTATGTAGTTAGTTCCTCATAATAGAAAAATACCAAGGTAATTATGTATATTAATTAAATAATGTAATATAATTATGTTTAATGTTATAGTAACTAAACTCTGTATTGATGTAGCCCTGCAGATGTCTACAAATGTAGACGAAACGTCGGCTTAAAGGTGTTGCATTATTGAAGCTAGACCAAACCTCGATAAGAAAGAAAAATAGTGTTAAATATATGTGGTCGAAATTGGAAAGCATTCGTATATATATATATATATATACACGAGTTCGAGATTAACAAAGAGCAACACACAAAGTAGGGAAACACACTTACAGACTCAAATTTTCGGGTAATCCGTCTTCAGGAGAAAAAAGAATGGGAGACCAAGCACGTTGTAGACGCAACGGCAAGTAACCCAAGTGAATATATATATATATATATATATATATATATAAGTTACGCGTGTCCGGAGAATAAAAGGGTTTTTAAAAAATAAAGAAATTTAATAAAACTAGCTCGCACGTGATTGAAGACAAGAATCGAGTTTTATTAGTCAGCTCCTTCTATTTATAGGAGAGGCAATGTTGATACGGACTTCAACCCTCTAGTCTCTCGCGGGCCGGCATTACTGCCCCCTCCCAGTCCTTATCAACAATGCTCTCCGCACAAGTGACTGAGTTATATAACAAAACAAACATGACTCTAAACATAAGAAATGAATATAATGCTTTAACGTTCAAAACAAACAACAAAAAAAAAAAAAAAATAAAACAACATCCACACAAGTAACTGAATTAACATTATTTAAAGAAATTACCGAAATAACAAAAAGATGAACTTCTATGATTATTTGTACAAAACAAAAATAACAAAGGTAAACACACATAACTACACTATATCGTTCGCACCATTGGTGGGACTTTCCTTCTCACCCGTCGAAGTTCGTGAAAATGAACAATCTCTTGTTTCAGGGTGTCCGCTCCTATTCTCCATATCCGTGCTCTGTACCGTGGTAACGTTGCGAGTACTTCGTATGGTCCCACGTATCTTGGGTCTGATTTTCTTCTCTTCTGCCTATTCAGTTTATATACGAAGTCCCCTTCTTGTATCAACCCTACTGCTTCTTCTGCTTTCTTTTGATTATATTGCTTGGTCCATCTTTCTTTTGCTGCTTTGACTCTATTATGTAACCTTTGTGGATCCACTTCCTTTTTCCGCAATTCAAATGGTGTTGCCTCTGTGGTCGAGTGAATACTACTGTTGTATGCTAGGACCGCCCTGGCCATTGCCACATGACCCTTTATGTTTTTTGCATCAGCCAATAACTGCAAGTGTTCCGTTAGAGTGTTATGTAATCTCTCTATTGCTCCGTGAGACCTTGGATGACCCGGTGTACACCAATGGGGGTTTATATTGAATTCTTTTAAAAGGGTTTTTATTTTAACATTGTTGAACTCTCGCCCTCTGTCCATATAGATCGTTCTCGGGCAGTCAAACGTGGCCAAATACGAAAGCAATGCCTCTTCTGTACTTTCACTTGATTTACTTGTTAGTGGCCATGCTGAGGCTAACTTCGTTAGTCTATCTATTGTTGTTAAATATTGTGTTTCCCTCGTATGTAAATATATCGATCTCTAGCTCCTCAAAGGGTCCCTCGGGCGTCTGACTTTGTAATAATGGAGGTACAAGTGGTACTCTTTCATACTTCCTCCTTTTGCATATTTCACAGTCCTTTAGCACTTGGGCTATCCTCTTGCCCATTTGGAGCCAGTAATGCGACCTCTGTAGATGTTTAAGGGTCTCTGTGACACCACGATGGTTGGTTTTTCCCCTGTGATAATTTAGGATGACCTCTTTCTGCTGCTCTTCGTCTTCTACCGTTTCTACCTGGTTCTTGCAGATTATGAAATGAGCTCCTTGTCTCAGCTCTCTTTCCTGAATTAGTCGTAGTATTCTACCTTCAAGTTCTCGAGATTCTATAAAGAAATGGTACACCTTTCCTGGCACTGTTAGTTGGTTTATGACTGTACTTAGTTGTTCGTTATTCGCTCTCGTTCCTCCTGTAATAATATTTATTTTTAAGTGGCCATATTTATGCAATCGGGTGCTTACTACTTCTTCCGTGTCGCTTTTTATAATTATTTGATTTCTCTTGTTGTTTATTATATCCTGGCTAATCTCAGCCTCTGGTCTATTTCGTTGTTCATGGTCTTCATCTGCGTCTGGTGTCCAGTTTGCGAAGAACTCTCGCACGTCCCTGGAGGTACTTGGCTCACTCGTACTTCTTCTCGTAATGACATTGACGTTTCTGGACAAACAGTCGGCTACTTGATTATCAACGCCCTTTACGTGCTGGACCCTGAAGTTGTATGCAGCTATCCTTTCTTTCCACTTTGCTATCCGGGCTGACGTCTCCTTTAAATTCCCGATCCACATTAGGGGCCTATGATCTGTTCTAATAGTGAACTCAGCCGCAAAAAGGTAGGGTCGGAAATGTTCTACAGTCCACACTATGCCTAACATTTCCCTTTCTATCGTGCTATACCTTTTTTCTGCTGGTGATAATTTTCTGCTGGCGTAGGCTATTGGTCGCTCTCCCTGGATAGTTTCCTGCATCAAGACTCCCCCGATAGCTTCTTGACTGGCATCTGTCATTACAATGAATGGCTTGTTTAGGTCAGGGAATTGGAGCAACAGCGGGCCCCGCAACGCCTTCTTACACTGCTCCACTGCTTCTCTTAGATCTTCTGTTTGTATAAACTTCTTTCCTTTCTTTAAACTGTCCGTCAAGGGATTCGTGATTGCTGCAAAGTCCTTTACGTACCTTCTATAGAAACCTATCATACCTAGAAAAGCCCTGATGTCTTTGGGTCCCTTTGGATAGGGTAATCGGTCTATTGCTTCAACCTTCTTAGGGTCGGGTCTTACTCCTTCACCTGAGATAAGGTGCCCCATAAACCTAACCTCTTTTTGATATAAGCGGGTTTTATCCATCGCTACCTTTAAACCAAAGTCCCTTATTCTTTTCAGCACCCTTGTAACATGTTCCTTATGCTCTTCTATTGACTTACTGAACACTATGATGTCATCCATGTAGATTTGCGTAAAGTCTTCTCCCAGTCCTTCAAGCAGTTCATCCATGAGGCGTTGGAACGTGGAAGGCGCATTCTTTAGGCCAAAGGGCATCCTCAAAAATTCGAAGTGGCCTCTATCGAACGTAAAGGCCGTCTTCTCGACATCTCTCGGGTGCATCCTAATCTGGTGATACCCGGCCTTGAGGTCGAAGGTACTGAATACAGTTGCTCCTGCCATATGTCGAGGATGTCTTCTATCCTTGGCAGAGGGTATCTTTCAAGCTTAGTGTACTTATTTAGTTCTCTAAAATCTACTACCAACCGGTATTTAGGGGGTTTACCCTCCTCGACCTTTTTCGGGACCAGCCAAATAGGGCTCGAAAATTGCGACTTAGACCTCTGTATTATGCCTTGTCCAGCATTTCCTTTATTTGCTCCTGCATTATCTTTTTCAATTGGTGTGGGTACCTTCTAGGTTTCACGTAAACAACTGTACCTTCAGGGAGTTCTATTTGGTGTTTGACCCTACCTGTAGCTGATAACCTCTGTCCTTCACTATAGAATACTTTTTCAAACTCCTTCATTAATTCACTCACCTGATGTTCTCCAGGTATCACTTTTCCACAGTTTACTGTTATTCTCTTCCCTGGTTTAACTCTCCCTTCCACGAAGTATTTCCTTTTACCTAGCTTAATATCCCATTTCCCTTTTTTACACTCAGGTTTTGCATTGATTCTCTCCAAAAAATCGCACCCCAAAATAACTCCATATTTCTGGGTCTCTAAGTGGGTCACATGCACTTTCATCTCCAGGGTCTCTCCTATTAATTCTCCCATCTCTACCTGTAATTCGCCTAACAAGCTTTTCCTCCCTGCCATGGTGATCAAGGTGCAGTCGCATGGTGTCAGCCCTGAATAATTGTCCATCCTTTTTGCCACTTCGTTGTCCATAATTGTGCTATCTGACCCTGTATCTACCAAACACTTAGTCTTCCATTTGGGGAAAAAAAATATAGGGAGCTTACCTCTTATGCTATTCCTCTGTTGCTCGCCTATATACCTCTCGCCTAACCTTCAATCCTTCTTCCTCTTCTCTCGAGTAGCGATCCTCCACCACGAGTCTCTTCCAGTGAAGGCCACTTCCCTCGCTCGTACCAGCGCTCGTGTCGTTCTATCGATGTCTCTTGCTCCGACCCTGTTGACTCTGATGAGCTCCCGTCCTCTGAAGAGCCTTCCCCTTTTTGTCTTCTCCTGCCCCACATCTTTTCCCGTCGGGTTGTGTTAACTTCCATGGGCTCATCTCTCGGTGTTGGTCTATACTGTGTCGTTCGTGGTCTCTCCTTGCGATATAAATACGGGCACTCTCGCGCGAAGTGACCGAGTTCACCACACTCCCAACATCCTCTTCTTACTGGCTTCTCTCTTCGCGTGTAGCCTCCCACTGCCTCATAGCTGTTCCTCCTGGCTTGAGATCTTCTCTCTTCAAGACGTCCCCGTGGCTTCCTCTCCTGTGAATACCTCCCTTGTCCTCGATCCTCATAGGCTCTTGCTCTGAATTGCCTATCCTGAGGTACTCTCCTCCTGGTCACAACCGCCCATCCTCCTTCTGACTTCCCTCTGTATATAACACCGTTATCTTCTCGGTCCATTTCTTCCTCCCTGATGGCATTGATTGTCTCCTCGAGACAAGTGGGCTTCATGATACGGAGGGCCATTCTCACTCGTTCTGGAGCTGCCTTGAGGAGAATTTCGCTGGCTATCTCTTCGTATATTGTCGTTCTCCATTTCGCTTCTTGACTGTCTGTGCACTTTTCATTGATCTTCATAGTTAATTTCCTCGTCGCATCCCCCAATCTGCGCCCGAACTCAGCGCAGGTCTCTCCATTCTCCTTCCGCATTTCAAAAATTTTTAGCGCACTTCTAGCTACAGGCTTTGCGGCTCCAGCATATCTGTCCTTAAGGGCTGCTCGCACCACACTCCACTCTGCACAAAACGTAAGGCCTAACTCCAGCATCACCGTAAGGCTGACCCTGGCGAG
The DNA here is from genome assembly GCA_026182355.1 of Hermatobates lingyangjiaoensis. Taxonomy (NCBI): domain Eukaryota; kingdom Metazoa; phylum Arthropoda; class Insecta; order Hemiptera; family Hermatobatidae; genus Hermatobates; species Hermatobates lingyangjiaoensis. Next base: position 247,887 of record JAPFBL010000425.1, read on the forward strand.
GAAGTAGGTCTTGATGTTCTTGTCTGTAGCCGGGTCTAGTTGAGTTGTGACTAACTGCTCGTTGATGGAGTCCATTCTCTCTATGAACAAGTCCAACTCTCGAGCATCACCCTCGAACCTCTTTATCGAATCTAATAGGTTCATCAGGTACCCTGCTTTTGCTACTCTCGCTTGTTCTATTTTCACTGCGAGCCTAACTTCGGCTTCTGTTGTCGATTTACTCGTCATGTTGTTTTCTACACTGGACACAACACTACACTATTAAACAGTTGGCGAATGATCCCGGGTTTCGGCACCAGTTACGCGTGTCCGGAGAATAAAAGGGTTTTTAAAAAATAAAGAAATTTAATAAAACTAGCTCGCACGTGATTGAAGACAAGAATCGAGTTTATTAGTCAGCTCCTTCTATTTATAGGAGAGGCAATGTTGATACGGACTTCAACCCTCTAGTCTCTCGCGGGCCGGCATTACTTATATATATATATATATATATATAATATACAAAACTAGGTTTATGGGGACTCGGTCAGTTCAGAACTGACCTAGTCCCGATAAACTATAGTTTTGTTTCTATTCCACGGTCGATACTTTTTTCAATATTTATATATATATTTTGTATATATATGTTTATTTGTATAAAAAAAAGAAATAGTGATTAAGGTAAAAGAAATGGTTAGGTAAAACATATAGAGTCTTAATGAATGGTGTAAATGGAAATGAATTGATGGTTGGGTATTTTGGGTGTTAATTAGAAGGCAGGTAGTTATTGAGAGGCTATTATTAGTGAGGACAAGGCGGAAATGTTTGAAGGAAGTGACACAGTGATGGCGGACCAGCTGGCCACGGTGACGTCACGACGCTAAATGACTTGCAGGCAGAGGGTTAGTATAGCTTCACAGCACAGACCAACTCTGTAATTGTTTCAACATCTACCAATAAATATAAATATTCAAAGAAATATTAAATTTGTTAAAACAGAATGTTTTAACGTCCTTAACATTTTATCCGATGGATAAAAAATGCTTAGTTTTTTTTTGACCTTTCCGAGTGATTAGATGGAATGGAACTCGAATTTACGAATACAGAAGAGAGAACACAAGCGAATGAGCTACTCTGGCCCCTATACATACATGGAGTATATATTCCATGTATGTTATCTGTAACATACTCTGAAAACAAGTAGAAACACGAATGAAAATCAGACAGTAGGCCTTTTTTAACGGTAGTCTTCAGAAATTTTTCTAATATCCAAACAAATAGTAGTTACGTCATTGAATAACAAGTTATACACACTATACTAAATTTCCAAAAATGTCCAGTTTTAACTGTTCCACAGTCATCATCAGGGCTGAATAAGTCCTGTTCTCAGTTGTCTATATATATACAATTAAAAGAAACGGTCCAGCGGACTTTTTTAAATAAAATAAATTCACAACGAAGGAAACACAGAAATATCGATGTGAGTTAAGTCTGTGTCTTTCTGTGTGTTTCCTTCGTTTTGAATTTATTTTTATATATATATATATATATATATATATATATATATAAACTATAGTTTATCGGGACTCAGTTAGTTCTTCAGGTTCAAATTAAACTCTCATTGCCAACTTTTCGGTCTTTATTTAAAACCTTTTTCATATTTATATTTCTGCCTATGAAAAAGGTTTTAAATAAAGACTGCAACATTGGCAATGAGAGTTTAATTTGAACTTGAAGAACTGACAGAGTCCCGACAAACTATAGTTTTGTTTCTATTCCACGGTCGATACTTTTATCAAAATTTATATATATATATAAAGGTTTCACATAAACACGTGAAATAACAATCAATGATCAAACCACAATAAGAAACAGGGTTTTTGACTCTGACGAAGACCTCTTGTTACGGTTGAAAGATCTTAGTCTTGTTTTCCCATTTCTTATTGTGATTTGATCATATATATATATATATATATATATATAAGATTTCACAATAAACACGTGAAATAACAATTAATGATCAAACCGCAATATGAAATGGCAAAATAAAACAAGACAAGCTGTCTTCGTTAGTTGGGTTTTTGACTCTAACGAAACCGCTTGTTACGGTTGAAAGATCTTAGTTTTTTTTCTGATTTCTTTCTGTAGGTTTGACATTGTTATATATATATATATATATATATATATATATATATATATATATATATATATATATATATATATATAGAGAGAGAGAGAGAGAGAGAGAGAGAGAGAGAGAGAGTACATATGTTACAAAACATGAATGTGTTCGTTATTTTTGAAGTAGAACGCACGATTACATCTCGTTTGTTCTAAACTGGTGATAATTCTATCAACTCTTCGACTCTTATCATTCTATGTTCTTGTTTATCATTCTATGAGATTGTCAAAGAATTATCAAGAATTATCAAAGATGAAGATACAACATTGTTATGTTGTTCTCAATATTACGAGTTACTGTTTTATCAGTCGAAGTAAAATTTCGTTTGTCGTTCTTGTGATTACACAAGGCCCTATTGAACTTCTATCTCTAAGTATAATAAGGGTAACCAATGTCTTTGCGGTTTGTACTGGATACTAACTAAAAAAAATTACTTCGTAATACGAGTTCGGTTTGAAAAGGAATTAAACTCGCACTGCAAGGTTCACTGTACACTGCATTGTTTATATGTGGTAGTGCAAGGGGTGGTTAGAGATGATTATGATGCGCGACGTAGTATCGTGCAGGCCCGCCTCCGCGTGGTCACTTCAGGCACTTTGGAGTAATCTAAAGTGGCTAAAGGGCAGTACGTTAAACTAGTCGGCCTGATTTGATTTTTGGTGGTTATATGGCCGAAAGGCTTAGGAACACAGATAAAGTCAAAACAGGTTAGAGATGGTTGGAGGTGGCTATGCTTGCATTCCCGGTAGTGACCAAAGGGAGTCGAGTACAATGAAAACTCCCTCCTTTTTTTTCCCCTGCTCGTAAGGTTATAAGTTAAGTATCAGGCAAATTGTTTTTTTTCCTCGATTTGAGTACGCTGACCTGATACTGATGCGTGAAGTAAGTATTTATGCGCGCCGTAGTATCGTGCAGGTCCGCCTCCGCGTGGTCACTTCAGGCACTTTGGAGTAATCTAAAGTGGCTAAAGGGCAGCACGTTAAACTAGTCGGCCTGATTTGATTTTTTGGTGGTTATATGGCCGAAAGGCTTAGGAACACATATAAAAAGTCAAAACAGGTTAGAGGTGGTTAGAGGTGGTAAGAGGATGAGTATTCCGTCAGGAGTATGGGCTTTGTTTGAATAGTGAGTGGGAGGGTGAAGTTGAAGTCCAAATGAGGCAGCAATATTATAGCAGAAGAAGTAAAGTCAAAGCAGGTCACGGAGTGGAAACTGGAGCTACCCCGTCCTACTTACCTGCTGAGCTAATTAAGACGGACCGGTCAGACGTGTTGCAAAGCTGTTGACTTCCGTCTGGCCGGCGGCGGCTAGCGGGGGATACTTTGTTATGACGGCCTGATCAGGAGAACTGATATGAGGGCACGGCAAACGCTGTCAAACAAGAACGCTGCCTCATAGAACAAACCTATCTATATACAAGGGACTTGTAAGACAACAGGCTGATAGCGATTAGATTTGACTACCGTCTTATTCCGAAAATAAGACACTGTCTTACTTTATTTTTAGGTCAAAATCCCTGCTAGGGCTTATTCTCGGGGGAGGGCTTCAAATACATTGAGTAGATTTTCATATTTTTGTTTAATATTTATTTTTATACAGAAATTTAAATTTATTCGATTACAGTCATATCATCTTTTCGAACATCGTTATAAATTACCAAAATTTTTAATTCCGTTTTGATTTTCCTCCAAATCTATTTCCTGTTGAATCATTCATCTGAATCTCTCATGTCTTGCAATATAGCTGTGGTTAAATGAATACTTCTTGTCTAAGTAGCCTCCTTGAAACGAACTTTAGAGGTAAACAAGGAATTTTTTGGAATATTTTGTTCCAAAGAATTCTCTGAAATATTACGACAGCTAGAGATACCTACTACATTCAACAGCAATTTTTTAACGAATTATATTTTTCACATTATCTTAACTAGGGCCTATTTTCCAATATACGGAGGGCTTATAGTCCAAAACGTCCCAAAAATCACGCTAGGACTTTTTTTCGGGGGATGTCTTATTTGTTTCAAGAACCCAACGTTCTTTTTATTATACCTTCTGAAACTTAATGAATCCCCCTTATAACTAATTCACTAGTCATATATACGATGCAGGTAAAATATTGTTTATCACTTGTAGGTAAGGTTAGGTTGTAGTGGATGTCCCACAAGAGAACACACATAGTCCGAACATTAGGCCCTTTGTGATACCACACAAAGAAGATTGACACTCTACATTGGGAGTCCTAAATTCTGCCTAATAGAAGTGTATTTAGAGTAGAGATCTTTAACCAGTACCTGCCATCGCACCGATAGCTTAACGTCCTCTCTGAGGAATATTATGGTCAGGTTCATTAACCTTCTGCGTGAATAAAAATAAAGGTCTAGAGAGGAGTATTGAAACCTGGATCTACCAGTCAAGAGGCGAGCACGTTGCCACTGGGCTACCACAGCCCTTCTTATGACTTACAAAACTGAAATCATGACCTTTAAACCTAATAAATCTAAAATCTAATGCTAACGTAGTGCAATCAGTTATTATGTGGTATTTACTCATTGTAGGGTAAAAAGCTAATGAAATAGTCTCCATATATAAAAATTTAATTTAATTCTGCCTGAGGAACAACACTATGTGTTCGAAACGTGTTGTTTATACCATTAAATAATTATATGTGGAGGCCATTTCATTAGCTTTTACACTATAATGAAATCTATTAGTTTACCAGTTATGAATGTTATAAAACAAATATTTTAAATCTTATATTTGATTGTTTTATTATTTAAGTCTTATTTTTATTAGCTGGAGTCTTATTCTGAACATTTACATTTAAATAAGATTATAATGAGAACGCAGTTATTTAGTTAACAGTTCTTTCAAAGGTCGATAAAAATCACATAAATGCTATTTAAAAAGAAAATCTTTTCTGAGTAGAATTACAATATAATTGAGGATTACATAAGAAAGAAAGGTGAACTACTGTGTGTGCGTGTGCGTGCGTGGGTGAAGGTAAAGGAGGAAAACGTATCCTGTAACGAGCAGAACAACACAACGCCGTCAAATATTAAACAAACTAGACCTATTAAAGGTTTAATCTAGCCGGCTTTCCCTTCCGGCTGTGACGTCAAAGGCGAGCACACGTCTTCTCTTGAAATAAACGTGCTCTGCTTACGCTACAGCCAATAGTGACAATAACCGATTAAGCTGTACAAACTGAAACAGGGACTGTTAAACATCGAATAGGACAAAGGATTGGTCACCTTGTAAACTATGCCTTCATCAATAGGCTTTGAAACACGTGAATATCTACTCCACACTATTGCAACTAATTTCGTACAACAATAAAATCTTAAGAACTGACCATGAATGTACCTCTTGATTAGTAAGAAGTGGGGGGGGGGGATTCGTCTAACAATAAAATCTTAAGAACTGACCAGATGACACATCTTGATTATTAGGAGGAAGGGGGAGGGGGGATTTTTCTACAATAAAATCTTAAGAACTGAACATGAATGCACTCTTGATTAGTAAGAGTGGGGGGGGGGGAGGGATTCGTCTAACAATAAAATCTTAAGAACTGACCATGAATGCACCTCTTGATTATTAGGAGGAAGGGGGAGGGGGGATTTTTCTAACAATAAATCTTAAGAATGACAGAATGTACCTCTTGATTAGTAAGAAGTGGGGGGGGGGGGATTCGTCTACAATAAAATCTAAGAATGTCATGAATGCACCTCTTGATTATTTTAGGAGGAAGGGGGAGGGAGGGATTTGTCTAACAATAAAATTTAAGATCTGACCATGAATGCACCTCTTGATTAGTAAGAATAAGGGGGGGGGGGATTTGTTCTTAACAATAAATCTTAAGAAACTGACTATGAATGCACCTGTTGATTAGTAAGAAGAAGGGGGAGGGGGATTTGTCTAACAATAAAATCTTAAGAACTGAACATGAATGCACCTGTTGATTAGTAAGAAGAAGGGGGAGGGGGATTTGTCTAACAATAAAATCTTAAGAACTGAACATGAATGCACCTGTTGATTAGTAAGAAGAAGGAGGAGGGGGATTCGTCTAACAATAAAATCTTAAGAACTGACCATGAATGTACCTGTTGATTAGTAAGAAGGGAGAGGGGGAGGGGGTTTTTCAAACAATAAAACCTTACGAACTGACCATGAATGCATCACTTAATTAGTAAAAAGAAGGGGGGGGGGGTGTAGCTAAGTGGCATAGTGCTTGCCTCTGAACTTATAGATCCAGGGTTCAATACCATCTCAATGTATTCGATTTATTCACACGAGAGCTAAATAAATCTGAGCACGTCGTCCCTTTGGAGAGGACGTTAAGCTATCAGTCTCAAGCTTGTGTGATGATAATAAAATCATCAATAGCGACTGTACTTGAGTTTGTAAAAGTGATGATGATCTCCTCAACTGCATCATGTTTTGAGAGCTTACAAGAGTTCATTACCTCTGTCTTGTCAAACCTGTATAAATATTGAAAACAATCTTATTCATTCCTTTCCCTGCACTGGTGCTTCTCAATGACCCCTTCTTTGTGAATGTTGGAGCAGGGCTGTGCAGTTGGACCTATTAGGGCCTACTTCGACTCCTCTATTTTTTAACAGCCGACTCCAGCTCATCTTTTTATATTAAAAACAGATGACTGTTTGATGACAGTAACTGATGCCGATATCTATAATGTTTGAATCAGTCTTACTTGTGGCGCAAATTTACTAAATTACATTTAACTAACAATATGAGAGGTTCAAGAAGTAGATGAGGAATACTCTAAATTTCTGATAAATATTGGTGAAGATAGAGTTGAAAAGAAGGAATAAAAGTAAAGAGATCATTACTGCCTGAGACATGTTTATCCGTACACATAGTGTTGATTAGTATATTGAATACATTTGCTCTTCATTCGCCAACCCACAAATATTGTTCACAGAAAATTCTATATAAGTTCAATTAAACTAGACACAGAGTGAAATTAATGATAGGTTCATTAAATAATTTCCAGAAGAAATTAAACAATATCTGTCATATAACTCGTGTGTATTTGTATAGGAACAGAACCTACACATTAACCTCAAGAATTTATTGACTCACTAGAGTTGTCTGGATTGCTCCAACATAAGATACAAATCAAAAAGGAAGCTCCTGTCATGTGTATGTATGAGAAACATTGATCCACGGCGCTTATGTAATAGAATAGGACTAATAACTGAGGAGCTTTATGGTAATGTCATTGTTTATAAAATTATCGCATCACGCTGTCAAGTGGAAATAGTTTTAATTACAAGATTGAAAATAGTTTTATCTGAAGAAAACAACATTCCTTTTTTAAGGATTCAATTTCAATTCAGTTAGCATTCGCCATGACTATTCATAAGTCTCAAGGAGAGACTCTACAGAAAGTTTTAGTTCATTTATGTAAAGCAGCATTTCAACATGGTCAATTACATGTTGCTCTCAAAAGGACGAAACAGAAATAAAGCATTAAAGTTTTTTTTTTTGTTTTGAAAATTCAAATTGTACAAAATGTGTTAATAAAAAGAACTGTCTTAAAAATATATTCATGACCTCTTTATTAGAAATTAATTCATTTAGAGTTTATCTGCATTTATGTGAACATGATTGCATTAAAAAGGAAGGTTGGATGACGCAGCGGGTCACGGGTAGTCTAGTTGTGAATAAAAACTGTTTGATGGTCTACATGTGTGAATTGTAAACATGGCTGCCCCCCCCCTCCCACTCACTCTGTCATTTCATTCATCTCTTTCTCTTTCTACCTTCTTATCATAACTAATTACGCCTCATTAACTTTCATGACCTTGAAACTACTTCAATTTATAATTTAATCTCTATAAAGTTCTCTATACAAAGTCCGTGAGTTTGTTTAGTTTGTCTGTTTGTTTGTTCACCCAATTTTAGATAGAGATAGAAACGTGAAACTAAATAGATATTATTTATTACCTGAATAATGTTAAATAAAAGGAAATTATCACTATATTCAGAAAATTGGAGCCAGGGTAGCAAGTGTCTTGAGTGCTCGCCCATGACAATAGTGCAAATGAATACATTTATATGTAAATGTAAAAAAAATTATTTTTTTAATTTAATATTTGCGTAAATTAAACACTGGTAATAAACTAAAGGCATGGAGCCAGGGTAGCTCTCTGCTTGCGTACTCGCCCATGACAGTAGCACAAATTTATTAAAAATAAATGTAACAAAAAAAATTTTTGAATTTAAAATTTTAATAATATAAACAATGGTGAACCATTGTTTTACAATTAAAATTCATTTTTAATAATATTCCTGGCTCTAAGGAGCCTGGAATCCAAAGACAAACGAATATATCCGCAAACTATAGTGGAGGCCGTAACATGGAGTTCTAGACCACAGGCCTTCTACTGGTTGATTATTGTGCTGCTGTAACTTGGACTGTTAGTAATTCATGTCGGATATTAAGTTCATTTGAATATTAATGATGTCATACTCGTGGTCATGTGGTCCTGTTGGTTACAGTTTTCCATAGTGCAAACTGTTTTTAGTAAGGAATTGAAAAAATAGTCAGTGGATGAAGTAATTGTTCAGTGAGGTTGAGGAAGGTTGGTGCAGGATTTAGAGTTTGTACAAGGAGGTTTGGATGAGTAGGTAGTAGTTTACTGTCTTCATTGGTAGTAAGTCGGGTGATGTAGCTATCTATGGATTCCATTTTCAAATCATGGTGAACATACACATTTCGGGCGTACCAAGGAGCCCTGGCTATAAGGCAGGCACACTTATTCTGAACGATCTGGATACAAGCCTTGTTTGTTGGTGCATCTCTAAACCAGACGGACCATCCATAAAGTCATAGCCGAACGAAAAACATCCCTATAAACAAGGTTCTTGCCTGAATCGGCCACCAGGAATTAAAGACTAATAAACATTCCTATTTAAGCATTTATATTATGTCTAAATACGACATTAAATAACGAAGAAGTTTGATATTATATTTGCTTATAGTAAAAGAAATTATGAATAAGCAAGGCCAGAAATATTGCATTAAACTAGACATTTTGTGTTCTACCATCAAATGTCCAATGTCCATCTCCGGAGGGAAAAATTTCTACGTAGACTAATTTATCATGTTTTATTATTTTATATCATTTTCATGTACACAAGTAATAAATAGGTGAGGAGTCGGAGTCGGAGTCGGCTAATTTCTTCCAACTCTGACTCCGACTCCTCAAAGTCCAAAATATGCCCGACTCCGACTCCGACTCCTCAAGGTCCAAAATATGCCCACTCCCTCCTCAAGGTCTAAAATATGCCCGACTCCGACTTTCAAGGTCCAAAATATGCCCGACTCCGACTCCTCAAGGTCCAAAATATGCCGACTCCGACTCCTCAAGGTCTAAAATATGCCCGATTCGATCTTCCAAATAAAATATGGATATTAAGGTCCAAAATATGGTCAACTCCTCAAGGTAAAATATACCCGTCCATCCTAAGGTCCAAAAATATACCCGACTGACTCTAAGGTCCAAAATATACCCATGATCCTAATAAAATATCCCGATCCACTCCGATCCCAGCCCCGTGCTGGAGTACCATTATTATAACGGACCCTTAAAGTAAAAGCGGACAAACTTTAAATTAATCGGGTAATTTTCGCAATTATTTAGATTAGGAATTCAACTCGCTTTTACATTTCTTGAAATGAATATTAATTTATCAAATTATGAAATAATTCAAGCCCAATTTTGAACCCATTAAAAGGAATACTACGGAATACTTTTCCATGTATTATATATATGAAATAATTGATTGATTAAAAGGTCAAATAACCTTGGGCCAGTGGCAACAGTTGGTTTCACTAACCCATTATTAAAAGGGGACCTCTTTAATTCAATGGAAGCCCAATTTTGCAATATTATTTAATAAAATGAAATTGGAGCAGTTAAATTTTGAAAATGTATTTAGATTTTTAATGTATGAATAAATAAGGGTGGGATTGAAAATTAATAAAGGAAACCTTAAAGGGTAAATTCCCAGTGATTTTTTTAATTAACTTAAATTAACCTTTATTTTATTAATGGAAAAAAATAAAATTTTTAAATAAAAAATTTTAATTTTTAATTTAATAAAAAATATTAAAAATAATTAAAATTAAATAAAAATTTTTTACTTATTTTTAAATTTTAATTTTTTTGAAATAATTAAATTTAATTTTAAATATTAAATTAAATTTAATTTTTTTTAATATATAATTTTAAATTTAAATTAATTTAATTTTTTTAAAAAAATAAATATTTTAGCTTAAAATGGACTTAAAAATTTTCAAAAATAACGTATTACAAAAAATAAAAACAGAATAAATTTAAGTCCCTTTTTTAAGAACATTACTTTACTTAAATGGATTTTTAATGTAAAAAGTAATAATGAAGCCATTAAAATACTCGAGTAATCAAATTATTAAGAGGAATTTATTATTAAAAAAAATCAAAAAAATATTTCAAAAATTAAAAAAAAAAAACAAAAATTTAATTTTGAAATTATTTGTCTTTTACTATTAGTTTAGTGAAGTATTCATGGTAAATACAGTGCACAGTGCAGTCAAAATAATGAATAATAATTGCAATAAGAAAGTTGTTTTAATTATAACTATTAGGAATGGACTTATTCCACTTTCAAAAAAAAATATTTTTGCGGTAACATTTTATAGCAAAACGTTTTTCTTTTACTTTATGGCAAAATCATACTCCATTGAATGTATAATTAAAATATGAAGAGAAGATGTCTATATCTTACTAAAATTACCGTTAACTCAATTTTTTTATAAACTGGACTTGTACCACTTTCAAAAATAACAGCTATGTTTATGGCTTTCAATGGAAATACATAATAAGTAGGTATTTAAATGTTTTAAAACTTCCTGAACCAAAAAATAGTGTACATGCCATCCTTGTGTTTGATACAAAATTGCACCAGAGTTGGCCAAGTGAATGGCTGTAAAAATACACTTCGATTATCACATTGGAATGGAGGTAGTGTTACACATGGCCTTGTTAGACCTCAGTTTCCGCAATATATTAATCGTTTAGTAACTAAACCGCATTTGCACGACTGTGATCCCTGCTTCAAAAGCAGAAATTTATCATCAGGATATTTATTCCTCAGGAGCCTTTGATAATTTTCTTAATTTGAATTGTCGGCTATATTTGTGAAAATGAATTATTTTTACAATATTTATTTAATTATTATGATTAGTTATATAAAATTTTTATTATGGATTTTTAATTTAATTTCAAATATCTGAAGTAAAATGACACATCGGAATGAATAACAAATACAATGGTATATTTGTATGTTTGTACTCCTTTGTTTACCCTAACATTCCTCTCTAGACTACGAGTATAGTCTTGTTCTGCACTTTACACCCTTTTAAAATACCACTTTTCCCTCCCACTCCTTTAAACTCCTTATCATGATGTTTCTGCATCTTGTGTTCCAGTTGGGTTTTTGACTCTTACGAAGACCGCTTATAGTAGGTGAAAGATCTTAGTCTTTTTTTCCCATTTCATATTGTGGTTTGAACATGCAATGCAATTTACATTTCTCAATAAAAGTTTGATTGGAAATACTTAAAAAAAATTTCAAAATTACTATCCTTTTGATTTAACTATCCTTCTGTAATAAAAACAGTTGAATAAAAACTGCTTCAATAACAATCCCTTATTCAATGAAGTTAGTTTATTTTTTTCTCATTTTTATTAACTTTACAAACTACACAATAAACAGAATTGGTTTTTTACTCCTTTTATAAAAAAAAATATATTCAAAGGATAGACATCTTATCAACTATTTATCTGAAACAATGATTCCTACTATAAAAATAACCTCACATTTATAGTAAGGTTCTTGGCTTAATAAAGAAAGCCTTCTCAATAAATACAGTCATGTATAAACATTCCTCAATAAATTAAACATTTCTTGATGGTACGAAAAAAGTAAAAAAAAAAAGATTGATTGATGTATATTTACATATATAAAAAGATTTCACATAAACACGTGAAATAACAATCAATGATCAAACCACAATAAGAAATGGGAAAACAAGACTAAGATCTTTCAACATCTTTCTTGTTTTCCCATTTCTTATTGTGGTTTGATCATTGATTGTTGTTTCACGTGTTTATGTGAAATCTTTTTATATATATATATATCTGATTGGTTGATGCAGGACCAAATAAGCTTGACTCATTTTATTCAAAGTTGAAGGTTATTTGGTCCTGCATCAACCAATCAGATATTAGAACCAGACCCCTCATGTAGATTTATAAATATATATATATATATATATATTTTTTGATAATTGTGAGCAACATTTAATAGGGACACTTTTATATAACACATCTCATAGCGCGCGTCAAGAGTAGTCGCTGAGTCACGCTGAGAGGATCGTTCTTTGACGGTCTTTGGTCGGCCTAACTCGCGTTTTACCAGGCCTTCATGCAGCACTATGCATAGAATATGCATAGTTATATACTCTAAAGGACCGATATAACAAGAATATGATGTGACCAGTTAAGTTGGTAAGACTGTTGAGCGAGATACATTGCTGAGGTTTATTCACGCAGCTGTTGCACCTTGCTCTATCTATTAGGACAGTAGGGCATTGCCAGTGTCAATAGAGAAAGCTGAGTTGGTAACACTGGTGAGCAGGAGACAGTCCTCAGACACCTCCCCCACTCTCCCCCCCCCCCACCATACTTGTTACACAGTCATCTCTTTCGAAATGCTACAACCAATTTCAAAATACGATATTGTATAACGCTAAGAGTTAGCGCTATAAACAACAAGCCAATACATAAAATGAACTGTTAATTAATTAAAACAAGTTTAGTTATGTGTCATTTCTAATTAGGCTTTGAAGTATGGATGAGGTAGCATGCTAGCAGTAATGTCATTACAGTGCTCTTTAATAAATGACGACCTCCCCGCCCCTCCGCCAAACACCCCTTATTACATATTCTCAACCGCTTTTAACTACAGTTCTTCGCTGTCATTTCCTTCCATTAATGTTTAAACCACCTTCCCATCTATTTCACCTTAAATGAAATGATATTCAATACAGAGAGTAAATAAATACAAATACATAACTAGATAAACATCAATCATATAATAAAATACAATATAACAGGCATTTTTTAGATACACCAATACCAAATCCGACATAGTGGTATTATCAAAATCGTCTTTATTAGTCTTCATATCAAAGGATGAATAAAAAAAAAGTTGAACTTATGTTAAATATTGAAGGGAAAAAATGTTAATGACGGTCTTCACATATACAAATTTTATAATATTTTATTATACATTTCTAGTATTTTTATTATATAAATATAATAAAAGTTTATTAGGACTTTGTCATGCCCGTGGAAGTGACTTCGTGGTGCAGAATTAAATATATATATATATTTAGTTGTTCAGTTAGCTTCAGCTACTCAAAGGGACTACTTCTACCCGATGACGACGACTGTCGAAATATCGTTGTGAGTCTTTTGTGTGTGTCTTTATTTGTTTTTTCTCTTTCATGTGTTAACTATATATATATAACTTTAACACATAGGAAAGAAAACACAGAAAGTCACTACAGATCTCACTTCGATATTTCGACATCCGTAATCATCGGGAAAAAGTGCGAAGTACTCGCGTTCAGAAGCAAACTGCTATTATATATATATATATAGTTCACACAGGAAAGAGAAAAACAAATAAAGACACACACTAAAAAGACTCACAACGATATTTCGACAGTCGTAGTCATCGAGCAGAAGTAGTCCCTTTGAGTAGCTGAGGCTAACAATATATATATATTATATCACTTAATTAAACGAAACACGATCGAAACTGGACACAATACGAGTTCGAAATTCAAGAAGAGTAACACACAGAGTAAGGAAACTCTGTGTGTAATAGTTCTCTATTTTCCTATTTTCCTTAGTCTGTGTATTACTCTTATTGAATTTTGAATTCGTATATATATATACATATATATATATATTCACTGATAAAACAAAATACGATCCAAACTGGACACAATACGAGTTCGAGATTAACAAAGAGCAACACACAAAGTAGAGAAACACACTTACAGACTCAAATTTTCGGGTAATCCGTCTTCAGGAGAAAAGAGAATGGGAGACCAAGCACGTTGTAGACGCAACGGCAAGTAACCGTTGGGTTACTTGCCGTTGCGTCTACAACGTTATTATTATAATATATATTATAATATATATATATATATTATATCACTTAATTAAACGAAACACGATCGAAACTGGACACAATACGAGTTCGAAATTCAAGAAGAGTAACACACAGAGTAAGGAAACTCTGTGTGTAATAGTTCTCTATTTTCCTATTTTCCTTAGTCTGTGTATTACTCTTATTGAATTTTGAATTCGTATATATATATACATATATATATATTCACTGATAAAACAAAATACGATCCAAACTGGACACAATACGAGTTCGAGATTAACAAAGAGCAACACACAAAGTAGAGAAACACACTTACAGACTCAAATTTTCGGGTAATCCGTCTTCAGGAGAAAAGAGAATGGGAGACCAAGCACGTTGTAGACGCAACGGCAAGTAACCGTTGGGTTACTTGCCGTTGCGTCTACAACGTGCTTGGTCTCCCATTCTCTTTTCTCCTGAAGACGGATTACCCGAAAATTTGAGTCTGTAAGTGTGTTTCTCTACTTTGTGTGTTGCTCTTTGTTAATCTCGAACTCTTGTATATATAATATATATATATATATATATATATTAGTTAGCTTCAGCTACTCAAAGGGACTACTTCTACCCGATGACGACGACTGTCGAAATATCGTTGTGAGTCTTTTGTGTGTGTCTTTTATTTGTGTTTTCTCTTTCCTGTGTGAACTATATATATATATATTATGATAATATATATTGTCAGCAACATATAGCCTCCTGGCTATTTGCCTTATTGTAGTAGGTAAACTATAAATCAGGTTCACCAATGACATTTCCAAGTAAATAGAATCAAGTGAACGAAAGAAATTTAATAACATGGTCTAAATGTATATTCAGCTTACACTAATAAACAAATAATAATAAACAAATTTTATAATTTATACAATGCGTATCAAACACGTAGTGTTCTTCTTCAGATATAACCAAGGATGTGGTACAACTCAGTTGTTGTCTGTTGTACAAAAGACACTCATCCTTGGTTAATACCTGAAGAAGAACACTACGTGTTCGAAACGCATTGTTTATAATATTAAATTTCTATATGTGGAGAATATTTCATTAACTTTTTTACCCTACAATGAGTAAATACCACATCAAACTGACTTCACTAATCTAAAATTATGTTAAATAATTAAACTTACACAACTGATGCATTTTTTTTACATACAAAATATAAAACATGTAAATAATTGAGAAAAAAGGAAAGAAAACTAACTTACGAAATAGAACTTGCTTATAAAAGAGAACTTACTTATGATAGTACGAACTTACTTATGAAATAGAACTTGCTTATGATTGCATGAACTTACGTATGCTAGTAAGAACTTACTTATGATAGTACGAACTTACTTATGATATAGAACTTAGTTATCATAGTACGAACTTACTTATGAAATAGAACTTGCTTATGATTGCATGAACTTACGTATGATAGTAAGAACTTGCTTATAATAGTACGAACTTACTTATGATATAGAACTTAGTTATCATAGTACGAACTTACTCATGAAATAGAACTTGCTTATGATAGTATGAACTTACGTATGATAGTAAGAACTTACTTATGAAAGAGAACTTACTTATGAAACAGAACTTACTTATGATAGTACGAACTTACTTATGATAATATGAACTTACGTATGATAGTAAGAACTTGCTTATAATAGTACGAACTTACTTATGATATAGAACTTAGTTATCATAGTACGAACTTACTTATGAAATAGAACTTGCTTATGATAGTATGAACTTACGTATGATAGTAAGAACTTACTTATGATAGTACGAACTTACTTATGATAGTATGAACTTACGTATGATAGTAAGAACTTGCTTATAATAGTACGAACTTACTTATGATATAGAACTTAGTTATCATAGTACGAACTTACTCATGAAATAGAACTTGCTTATGATAGTATGAACTTACGTATGATAGTAAGAACTTATTTATGAAAGTGAACTTAAAGTAAAAATTTAAAAAAAAAAAAAGGAAAACTAGTTTTAAGACTGATCCAAAATAAAGTTCCAAGTGGAGAGATTCGGTGATCTTTTGTTTTCTGAAAGCTAACCTTCAGGGAGATAGCTGTTCTTACAGTGACTCAGACCCCGATGTTCAAGCGTTTACAAATATCCAATTTTAAGAAAACATAAGCTTCTCAAGGTCAACAGTAAAGGTCAGAAACATGCACGAATAATACTACTCAAGGCATATTCCAGTGCAATCGGTCATATTTCATGTGTTTTCGTGTATTATACTGACTCCATGTTGTAATACACTAGTCTTATAACACTCGTATTATAATTACGAGAATTATAACTCTCGTTAACTGTGAGGGTAGTGGAAAAACAAGAGTACTACCAATTGCGATTTAGTTTATGGGTTTATAATCCTTGC
>JAPFBL010000426.1:0-152500 GCA_026182355.1 Hermatobates lingyangjiaoensis
AGAATAAATCATAATTTTTTTTTTAAATTTATAATAATAAATAAAAAAATGGAAAAAAGTTATAAAAACAAAAAAAAAAAGGATAAAAACAACAAAAATATTAAAAATATTCAATTTAAAAAACTGTAAACTGATAGTATAAAATAACAATAATAAAAAAAAGTTTCAGAAAAAGAAAAAAAATCTAAATATTGTTAAATTAATGAATAATATATACTTATTTTTTTATAAAATTAATATATATATATATATATATATATATATATAAATATTTATATTTTCACTTGATAATACAATGTGCTTGGTCTCCCTTTCTCTTTTCTCCTGAAGACGGATTACCCGAAAATTTGAGTCTGTAAGTGTGTTTCTTTTACTTTCTGTGCTACCTTTCTTCAATTTTGAATTGATATATATATATATATTTAAAACTTGAATCGTAAGCAATGAATTCATCATTCTATACTGAAATATGGAATAGTGAGTTAATTGCTTTCGTTTGTTCGAATAAATGTTCAGAAGTTTCCATTTCTCTCGAGCAGAGACCTCATACTGTCTTCTTCTGCCCCAGTTGCTCCCAACCCAGTGTGTACTAATAACTCCGAAGTACTTCATGATGATAAGTACATATAAGTTTGATCAGTTGATGCAAATTTTTGAAAGTAGCAACTTTGAGATGACTCATGTTTTTTCATAAATTGTTAATAAAAAAAAAAAAAATTTACAGTAACAGTTGAAAAGTATCATGCAAAGCCCATTAGAAGGATTAGTTTTTCATTAGGGATTAATAAAATTGATGGTAGGTGGGCACTTGCGCAAGGAAATGCTCTGTCTGGGGGGAAAGTTTCGGTCAGAGGTGGAAACGTGACAGCAGGAGTAGCCTCTAGCGGCTCGAGAGCACTTCTTCTTCCCGACATTCCCTTGGACCATCCTTTCCCCTTATTGTTATACGCTTCTCTTATACCAAAAATTACTTACACTATCTTATTATTTTCAATAATTAATAAATATTTCCCCCTATTAATAGTTAGGTAATAAACAATTGTGAATTTTGACGCCCTCTGCATGTTGTTTTCTATATCACCTGCTCCTTTAAATTTGAAGATGAAATTGAAACAGTTTTTTTTAAAAAACTTAATAATTTGTGCATTTTTTTTGGTGAATTTATGTGTGGCGGTTTAAGAGTGAACCTTCCGAATGCACTTGCTTCATGGTAGTGACTTTAAAACTAGTATTTACATGACTACGCCAGAGATACTAAAGAACCAGCTTCTTGGATATTGTTTCTTTAATATGTGTAATATGATACGATTTGTAAAGAAAAACAGTGTGTTCTATGGAAGCAACTGCCACCCATAAATGGAATAATCTGTTCTTAAAAATATTCGATAGTTTCCTTGTACAGACTCGGACCGACGGCTAAAAGACTAAGTTCTTTCAACTGTAACAAGCGTTTTTCGTCAGTGTCAAAAACACAACTGAAACACTAGATGCAGAAACATCATGGTGAGGGTTGGAGAAGAGTGGGAGGGAAACATCACCATGATGTTTCTGCATCTAGTGTTTCAGTTGTGTTTTTGACTCTGTCGAAAAACGCTTGTTACGGTTGAAAGATCTTAGTCTTTTTTCCCCATTTCATATTGTGGTTTGATCATTGATTGTTATCTCACTTTTATGAAATGTGATTTATAATATATTGTTATATATTATATATATAAATACTATGTTTAGTATATATATAATACATATATTGAAATATATATATATTTCGTTAAATAATTGACAATATTTTGCTTAAGTCATAAAAATGAAAAATATTGAATTAAATAAAACCTGTAAGATGATAGAATAATATCATAATAAAATTATTTTTACAATGTTATACTAAAAAATTAAAAATTAGAAAAAATAGTTATAAAAACCAAGAAAAACAAACAAAAACAAAAGTATTCTCAGATTTTTTACCTCCAGCGTGAAAAAATTGAGTAACAATCTGTGTATAGACCCCCGGATGTACCAATCCAGAGACGAGCACGTAAGCCACTAGGCTACCCTGACCACAACCTTTGAGTAGTAACATGTTTGAATTCTGTTTCTACAACAGTGGCACTAGAAAAAGATATCCATACAAATGATAAATGAAAAAAAAAAAACAAAAAAAATATATATTCTGTAAAAATTTTGAAATGAAATAATGCTTGGATTTTGAAGGTTTTTGACAACTAAAAATCAGGTAAAGATTTGATCCAATGTTTCTCAATATAACGACTTTTTTAGTAGTTCAATTTGCTCAATCCTTGATTCGTGACAGACAGATAGCCAAACAGTCGACAGACAAACAACCATCTTGAGTCAAGACACTTTATATTTCATCTAGTTAGCCGCGCAATCTTCCTTTCAACATTTATTTCCACTTGTATTCCATTAGTTGGTATAAATGATGACACAGATATCAAATTAACTTGTTTTCCATTTCCACTATTTTTTTTTTGCTATTCTAGGGTGTTAGGTTTGGCTCATTTATAATTTTACACTTATTTTTATTTTTTTTATTGTTTAAACCCATTCCCCTAACGGATGATAACATCAGCTGTTTACTGGCTTTTTGTTTGATCAGTGATTCTACAGATTCTACATTGGGAGTCCTAAATTTTGCCTAAATCAAGTGCATTTCGAGTACAATGAACTATATTTGTTTGTTTCGGATCGTATTTTCATCTAATATATACGAGTATATATGTATAATTAGGGAGCAGATTTTCATTCATACAAATTTTGTTACACTTTTTGAGCCTTTGTTTTAGTCTCTTTTCTTATTAACTTTTCTAATTTTCTAATTAGTGTTTTGATATTTTCCGGGATATGAAATAATAACTGTCCAAAAGTTTTATCTTTAAAAACATTGTTCACAATATACACTTTTTAACAATTCACTGACGTTTCAGTCTCCATGGACAATCTACAGAGTATTTTTTTAAAATTTAACTGACTAAGGCTAGAAATTGTTATTTAATTTATTACCCACTGTGTTATTGTTTTTTCGTATAGTTTTTAATCTTAGTTTATATAGAGTTTTAAATTTCTAGTACCCTTGTATATTCTTGTAAGTACCCCTGTATATCCTTGTAAGTGGCCTTGTTTATAGTTCCATGTCCTTAAGGATAGGTCTGAACTGTACTGTCGATTTGTAGCGCTGATCTGATACTAACGAGCGAATGTCGCATGATGTGCGATGTACTATCGTGCAGATCACCCACCCATGTGTAGTCACGTTAGGAGCTTCGAACTCATTTTGAGTAGAAGTGGCTAAAAGACTACACGTTAAATTGAATCGGTTTGATTTGATTTTAGTCGTATGACCGAGAGGCTGAAGTACACATAAGGTCAACACAGGCTTTACATACTCTCCGAGAGATGACGTGCTCAAATTTATTCACCTTCCGCGTTTATAAATCAAGGGTCTAAAGTGGGTATTGAAACCCGGATCTATCATTCCAGAGAGGCGAGCACGTTGCCACTGTCCTAACCTGACCCCTAAATACGCATGTATAAATATATATCAAACGTGCATATTGTTATTACCACTGAGGTTAGTATGATTAATATTAGAAATAGAAAAAACCGTCATACCTCGTAAGTTGATATCGGAGATGTTGGAGCGCTTTCGGATCTTGTCCATCTTGCGAGTTGCGAATGAAGATGGACAAGATCCGAAAGCGCTCCAACATCTCCGATATCAACTTACGAGGTATGACGGTTTTTTGTATTTCGAATATTAATATATCAAACGATTACAAGAAAAGAAAACATAGAGACATTAAATAACTCACTAATTTCAACGATATTTCGACCTCTTCATCATTAGGAGAAGGAGAAGAAGATGAGTTCTTCTCAGCTGGCAAACAGCAACTATGAGTTTTATAAATTTCATTGTATAAATACAATGAGTTGCTGATTGCCAGACCTCTTCATCATCAGGGGAAGGAGAAGAAGATGAGTTCTTCTCAGCTGGCAAACAGCAACTACGAGTTTTATAAATCTCATTGTATAAATACAATGAGTTGCTGATTGCCAGTCGAGCAGAACTCATCTTCTTCTCCTTCTCCTGATAATGACGAGACCTAAATATTGAATTAAGTTGTGTGTTGTTTCTACGATTCCTTTTCTTGTAATCTTGATATTTTGTATTAATGGACTGTTGCTTATTTTATGTAAATGCATATCCACAATTAAAAATAAAAACACAAATAGAAATAAATATATTACAAATAAAAATATAACTAACACAAATAGAAACCGCAGGGCACATTTAATATTTTGCCATTTATACTATTTTACTGGTCTCATTAAGAATATTGCAATTTCAAGGTAACGAACAACTGATATTACGTATTCTTATTTTAAACGTACTATATTGATAGGCCCTACTTATGTTCTAAAAAATGTTTATAATAATTTTCAGTCATGATGGAAATAAATACTTTTGTACTAAACATTAGAGAGCTGATTTCATTATTATTCAACTTGATATTTCTGCTTAATAAGGCCTAAACTCTTTAAAGCTTAACGTACTTTGCAAGGGCTGCTTTGTTTTCTAAATTACTCGTTCCATCAGTTTACAGGTGCCTATAACACCATCGATAATTACGTCAGAGTATTAGGTAAACTTTCATTTCATATGAAATATATTGGATTATTTCCAATTATTTGGAAATAAACTGCATTGGTATTAAAACAGCTGTTGCAGAAGAGAGATTATGGTGTGAGGTCACACCATAATAATTGAAATATGTTGAAGATCAATTGAGCCGCTTATTTTGAAAGTGGCCTAATTCCATTTATGTTAAAATCGAGATATTTAAGGGTTTGCGTTTTACAAAATTTAAAAATATTGTCATTTTATTTATCAACTAATTTTTGTTATAAAAAAACTTAGTAATTTTAAATAAATTTTGTACAATTTGCTGCAAAAGGTAAAGATAACGTAAAAATGTAATTATTTAAATAGCTAGCTAAATTTTTTTGGAAAATGGAATTAGGCCACTTTCAAAATAAACGGCTCAATTGAGCTAATGATAAGAAAGTAAAAAGATATGATCGCCAGTTAACAAGATAGTATTAATACTTATATACGGGTGCCCTAAAAGTAACCAAACTGCAAACTTTTTTAAAGTGTTTCATATTACTAGTGAGTTCCCCCATTTCAGTGATCCTCATTTTCAACAAGATTTGCGCACTATGCCAAAAATGTTGGATAATGGCTTGATGAAACATTTCTTTGGACGTTGGATACGATGCCGAGGACCAATCGAATGGCCTCGGTCATAGATAGTTTAATGCATAATACGTTCTTCCATAACTGCTAATCAGCTATCCACTGAATGACGGCATTTAATTAGAAAAATCTAAACAAACAAGTAGATTCCTTAGTCAGGTAGAGTAGATACAAATGATCTTTTGTGATGTATCGCTGTGTGAGAAGCAGTGTCTTCTCGGGTGGGTGTCTGCATAACACCAAGGAGGAGCTAGATTTCAGGCCCTTACCATTGGGTGGAAGTAGTATTGGGACTGCTTCTAAACTGGTATTCACTCTAGTGGTGAGCCCTGATCCAGGGAAAAGGATTACTTCCTATAAGGGAGGATGACCGACTTAGTATGAACACCATGGTTGTCGTAAAACAGTAGGGAAGAAGGATCCCGCTTATCAACAAACAAGAAGAAAGAAATTTAGAGCACTTCTTATTGAATCTAAAATGTATCAGATAAAAAACAACTTTCGATTGATATGCTAATTTTTTTTTTCTTATATGTACTTGGCATTTTATAACTTATTCACTGAAAACCTTTGATGATAAATTTATTTATGACTTCTTTGAATTAATTATCTGAAATAATTTATTCCCATTAAAAAAAAAACTACATTAAGTCAGTAACAAGGATAACTAAAGAAGGGTAAATATGCAGAAATATTGTAAAAATAATTGAGGTTATAGGAGTAATGTTAAAAAAAAATTCTGATATGCAATGGAGATTCACATGTAATAAGAAAACACAGTAACTTTTACACAATATTCGTGAAAAAAGTCCTTGAGTATGACTTTAATCTTAATATTCAATACACTCGTTTCGACCTTGTCACTACTTTTTCATTTCCTTTTGGAAACAAGTGCCTTTATCTTATAAGTTTTACTTATTTATTAATAGCAACACTTTTTTGTTTTAGAAATAACTGTATCTGCGGTATTTTAATACAAAATTCTGCTATTTGATTGTCTAACTAGTGAAGTCCACGATTTACCTTTCCAGTTTTTTTAAACAGTTCTTCGTATGTTCTTATTGTATCTTCATAAAGAAACTACAATTCCAAGCCAAGTTTTGTCGATGATTAGTTTTTAAATATAGAGAATAAGGATATGTTTAAAGTGGTTAATACCTATCAAAATCATGTTAAATTTTTGTGCGAGAGAGAAAATGATGGCATACTTCCATTTCTTGATATCGACATTTATAAACGGGTGAAAAATTGTATATATATATATATATATATATTTATATTTTTCACATTTATATATATATAACTCAAAATTAGAAAAAAGGATCCAAACTGGATGCAAATCAGCTCAAAAACGAAGAAAAGCAACACACAGAGAAAGAGACACACAAACTCAAATTTTCGGATGATCCATCTTCAGGAGAAAATAGAAAGGGCGATCAAGCACGCTGGAAACACAACGGCAGGAAACCCTGGGTTTCCAATGGTCGCCCATTCTATTTTCTCCTGAAGACGGATCATCCGAAAATTTGAGTTTGTAAGTGTGTTGCTTTTCTTCGTTTTTGAGCTGATATATATATATATATTTATATTTTCATATATGTATTTATATTTATATGATCAAACCATAATATGAGAACTCTCAAAAGATCTCAAAACCTATGAATAGCGTGGTCAAGAAATATTTCGATGTCCGTCCTTGTCATCAGGAAGATAGAAACGAGGACATCGACATATAGTAGTGCGTTTCTGTTTCATTTCTGGGTGTTTTTTGATCAATATAGTTTATTTAGTTCGTGGAATCGTTTCATTTGATTGGTATATACATATATATATATAGTTCACACAGGAAAGAGAAAACACAAATAAAAGACACACACAAAGACTCACAACGAAATATTTCGACAGTCGTCGTATCGGGTAGAAGTAGTCCCCTTTGAGTAGCTGAAGCTAACTGAGTGGTAGGTCCAAATGCAACGAACACGCGCGCACTCTGCCTGCCGCCTATGGTAAGCTACTAACTACAGAGAGAATAAAAACTAAAAAGAACAAATAAAAGCAATAAAAATAAAAGAAGGAGAAGACTAGTAAATGAAGCAATAAACCAATTAAAAAATTAAAAAATAAAAATAGATAAAAAATAAAAATTAAATTAAAAAAATAATAAATAAATAAATTCCTGTAAAAAAAAAAATAAATAAATAAATAAATAAAATAAATACTTAAATTAACGTACAATGTTAAGGCCAGGAGAGAGCGAGCTTTGAGAAGACAGAATTATTGCCTCCTCTGAAGCTCTTAAAGTAACCCGAGAAGACTGAACAGGGATATGATTAAGGACTATGGACCCGGAGCAGTGATTAAAATCCAGTCCATGGAATATATATAATATATATATATATATATAAATATATATATTATATATATATATATATAATATATATATATATATGTATATATTCATGAAATACATTTTTTCATTTGAACTGATTTGTACACAGAGGCTACCAGTACTGCAAAAATTTTCAGTTGCTATTAGTTGTAGTAAAAACTGAAATGTGATCAAAACTTACTGAAAAAAGTGATTGAAATGAGAAGTCCATGTTTCCTGAAAAATAATAAGAAAAAGGCAAAAATATTATTACAGAAAAATAACAAATAAAGAAATTTAATGAAATGATACTAGATTAAATACAGGAAAAAAAAATGACAAAATCTAATAGAACAAATAGAACTAATAAAATATAACTAATAGAACAAATGTGAAAGTGCTAGATAAAAAGTTTTAAATTTCCATTTGGTTCAAGTTTTATCGCAAGCAATTAAAAATATCTTCAATATAGAATTACCTGAAGTAATTGTTGCTGTTTTTCATAAAGTAAATTGAAAACTTTGTTTTTACATCCGAAAGAGAAGATTTAAAAAAAAAATAACAAAGTAATCTAATCATATGTTAGAACAGAAAAGTGAAAGAATGTGAAAACGTTTATTATATTGTAACAAAGTTTCTCGAAAGAATAGTGTTACCAACATTTATTCTCTGTAAGGATAAATAAGATTAAAACCACTGTACTTAAAGGAGATAGTTTTGACACTACTGTTCTAATTATAGCTACAGAACACAAGGAATCTTTTTTTTTTCGGGCGTTGACCCTTACAGGCTATTACCATTTAGTGCTATTCTAGGGGTTGGAAAGTTTGGCTCATTTATTATTTGGCACCCATTTTAGTAATGGGCGAGTCATATTGATTCTACCATACATTAGATGTCCTATATTTTACCTAACTCAAGTGTATTTAAGTAACTAGCGTATATATATATACGTATATATATATGCAGGAGTCGTTGTCTGCCTGCGGAGTGACTCGTTTCTATCTTCCTGATGACGAGGACATAGAAATATAGTAGTGAGTTTCTGTTTCATTTCTGAGTGTTTCTTTGTGTCAAATAGTTATATATATATATATATATATTATATAAAAGATCAAACCACAATTAAGAAAAGGAAAACAAGACTAAAGATCTTTCAACCGTAACAAGCGGTCTTTCGTCAGAGTCCAAAAACCCAACTGATATAATATATATATATAAAATAAAAAGGTAACCCAAGCATGAAAATTGAGCAATAAAATATTAATTAGAAACTTGTTGCAAGAAGGGAATGCAACCAACTTCACTTATATATAAATATATAAGTAATATTATAAGGAGTGGACGCATTTACTCTCCGTTCCTCATTCTTTCCTCCTTTTATTTCTTTCTTTTACTCTCTTGAAGACGGCAAGACGCCGAAATTTTCGAGAATTCGTGATTGTTCGTCCTTTTATTGTGTTCTCTAGCTGTAACTTTAATTATAAATATACACTTTTTCGTTGGAAATACGATCCAAAACGGGCAAATATAGTTTTCAATATAGACAAATAAACATAGAGAAATCAAAAGTTTGGTCTCCAACCGTCTCTGAACCAGTGCTCTTGGTTTTCCCCTCTCTATCTCTCCTGAAGACGGTTCAAACCGAAAATTAGAGACTGGTAAGTGTGTCCTTTTGATTTCTCTATTTATTTTGTCTATATTGAACTATATATATATATATAATATATAATATATACCATGATAAATGAAAAACGGTCCGGCAGGACAGATAACACTTATAATAAACTGTGACACATAGACTGAAACATAACAAAGACTCAGTTTTCAATATTTCGACCGTAATGGCGGTCAAAATATTGAAAAGTGAGTCTTTGTTATGTTCCACAATTAAGTCTATGTGTCACAATTTATTTTAAATATATATATATAGCAAATAATAAATTAACAGAAGTTTGTAGATTGTGCCTCTTCAGTTGATTTTTCAACGACTTCAATGTTTAATGTTGAGCATATACTGTCATTTTATCCTCTTTTATTTCAAACTACACATTTCATTACTTCTATGAGAAACGAGTGATATTTTACACAAATGTGTAAAACCGGCACATTTCACAATAATTCCATAGCACCTTGTTGGTCCACAAGTTTTCGGTTGTCTTTAAACAGCTGATCAAAAAAAAAAAAGTGGACAAATTAACTAATATAACAAATCTATGAAGCAACTGAAACCCTTGACAAGAAACGGAGGTATTTCTTTTTTTTAAGAACCAACCTTGGTTGAAAAATATTAATTTCTATTCATAATTTGGGTAATAGTTTGTACCACAATCTGTTGGTTGACACCGCAATACTATCAGGATCTGAGGTAGAGAGAGTGTGTCTCTGAGGTTTTCACATTCCGGTTGTAAGAGATACCCCGTCTAACCTACTCTCTGCATTAGAGAAACCATAACACAACTGGCGTTATTTTGATCTTTATATAAATTTTCACACCTACGTATTTTCTATCAGTTAATACCTGAAAGTATTTGAAAAAAAACAGATTTTTTTTAAAACGATTTTAGATTAAATTAAACATTTTTAGTCGGAGTTAAAACAATTTTAAGTTTAAATTTTTTTAATGATTTTGGACTGAGTTACAAGATTTTAAACTGGATATTCATCTATATTTCTTTTTATTAGAATTTTGAAATAAGAACTGAGTAGTATCCAATTACTATATAACATGCTATTTAGTAGGAGTCCTCTATAATTTTAGGTTCTTAGAGGTACTGCAAATGTCCATGTCTCTGACGCAGGGCTTGGAAAACCTGGTTCTTACTTTACCACAGGCATGGGCAACCTTTTGTGAACTGGGGGCCGCATTACATAATTTCCAAGTTACCGCGGGCTGCACAGTACTTTCTGTGGTATTTGAATACATACAGCCTGTAAATATATAGAAACACATACTGTGTGCTATATTTATGTATCAATAATTATTTCACTTTTTATTATTCTTATAATGAAAATTATTATGCATTTCTCATTATTTCATAATGTTAATGAACTAATTATAACAACGCAGTCCCCAAAAGGTTAGTAGAGTCATATACATACATACATATATATACATAAAAGCATTTATTGCTTTTTGAGCTCTCTCTTTCCAATATTGTAATTTTCTTCCAAAAGTCTCGATGAGATTTTTTAACAAGAAAAAAGCAAAGGAATTTTTAATATTAAGATAGAATTCCAGATAATCTTTGAGGGCCGCACAAAAACACGTGTTGGGCCGCAGGTTGGCCATGCCTGGTTTACCAGTTCCATATGAAATGTTCCTACAAACTGTTTGTACGTACTCGTACTGTGAAAGAACTAGTGGTTTTTTTAAGTGAAACTAGAATCTAAATCTATAGAATAGTAAGACATCTTCTTTCATGCATACAGTGTTATTAACAACGACAACCGAAAATTCAAAATATACTGCCAAAGATAGAGGCTATAGTGTTTGTTTTATCTTACTATAAATATATCAAAATATAATTTTATCACGACTTAGTCATTTCTTCAAGTTCGAATTAAACATTCATTGCCATTGTTTCGGTTTGTAAGCCTATGAACAAGGTTTTAAAATAAAAACCGAAAAATTGGCAAAGAGAGTTTAATTTGAACCTGAAAAATTGTCCGAGTCCTGATAAAATGTTTTTTTTTTGTTTCTGCTTCACTGTCGATACTTTTATCAATATAAATATATCATCAGTTTAATATTTGTAAATTTTGAACTAAGTCCTTTAGTCCCAGATTTAAAGTTTTCTTTTTTGCTGATGTCTGTTTTTGTATATGTGAAGCAGAGTTTATCCAAAAGTTACACACTACAATTCTCATCTTTTGATTCGACAAATTCATGCCACAATGAAAAATATTCCTCATAATGCAGATGTTTAATACTTTCAGAGCAATATTTCTTCATGGGAAAGCCACTTTAGGGCACATTATGTGAACATAAATTCACATTCTTCATATTTAATTATTAATTTTAGGTAATGAAACTTTTATATATAATATACAATCAAATTGTATATATAATACACAAAATAAAATATTGTGTCAAGTTTTATTTTGTTATATTTTATCAGAATAAAATAATATATTAGTGCTAATGTTAGCACTAATTAAAAAAAAACTTTAATGAACGCTAAATAAAAAATTAAATATAAATTTTATAATTAAAAATAATAAAATATTAAATGTATTTGTTTCACGGTTTCCGTGTCGGGTATTGCCAAGAAATAGGATGTGGTTTTTTGGTGGGTCGGGACCCCCAACCCCACATACCCTAAGCAAGACGTCTTGCTAAGGAATCTGATGAACAGATTTTTCCACATCCTACGTCGCAAAAAAAAAAATGTATTTGTTTTTGTGTTAACTGTCAACAGAAAATCAGTTTTTATAAATTTATAAACATTTTTATTTTTATTTTATTTTATTTATTTTGTTTTATTTTATTTTGTTTATTTAGTTTGTTAGTTTATTTAGTTTGTTTAGTTTATTTTGTTTATTTTATTTCACCGATCCCCTAGCGAGTGATAATGTCAGCCATTTACCGGCTTTTTATTCGATCGGTGATTCTACAGATTAGATCGGGAGTCTTAGAGCATTTCGAGTAGTTATCTTTAATGGGTACCTGACATCGTACAGACTCGGGACCGACGGTTTAACGTCCTTCCCGAGGGATGACGTATTCAGATTCATTCACCTCCTGCCGTGAATAAATCGAAAGCCAGTTGGGGATTCAAATTTTAATAAGTATAATATAATTATTATAATTAAATATTTGAGTGTTTTTTAATGAAATGTGATATTCTTTTTTTCATTTTTTTTTATTTTACATAGTTACAACAACGTAAATGTAATATTACCAGGGAGTATGATAAGGAAAATATATACACTTGCACATGGAGGTAGGAGAGAAGAAATAATCCAGCAGTTATACTTCCTGGTCTAAAAAGAAATATTCAAAAATTAAATTTTATACTTAATAAAATTGGATATAAAAGACTTGGGTAAAACAGAGACTTAGGCACTTAGTTTGATGGTTCTTAATGAAATTGAACTCAAAAATAGCTTCTTTATAATGTCAGCATTGAAGGGACTAACAAGTTCTTTTGTGCTTGGTCATCTCCTTATAGAAAACTTATAAGTTCTTTAAATAGTAGTCTTTAACTAACTTTAATATTTATTAAAGATATAAATATTATTTAAACTGGTATCCCTTAGGGAAGAAGATTTAGAGGGGCGAACGGGGTTTGGTTGGGACCTGAATAGGGGTGTAATTAGTGGACTAGCAGGAAGAGTCCATTACACAAGTATACCTGTATTTACGACCGGCTACCTGCTTACCTGACGTCACCCGTCCAGTTCCTTCACCACTTGTATTTATTAATACCTCAGGCATCATAAATAGCTGTATAAATTAATGCTTAATAGCGAATTTAAATAATGCCCTGACCAATAAAGGATATTTATTGTTTATAAGACAGCGGGCCTATTCAATTTAAATGAAGTGCCCTGGTTCATTTTACGTCTCGATTAAGAAAACTTGAATTTCGAAAGACGGTTGCTTATGTTGTAAACAGTATAACAAATATACTGTTATTATTAAAAAAATCTTGAGTGGCTTCCACTAAACTTTACTATAAACAAACATAATATCAAACACTTAGATAATCAATTGAGTTTCTGTTTTATTTTGATGCCACTATTCTGATAAAGTTATATATATATAGTTCACACAGGAAAGAGAAAAACAAAAACACACACAAAAAAGACCCACAGCGATATTTCGACATTCGTCGTCATCGGGCTGAAGTAGTTCCTTTGAGTAGCTGAAGCTGAGTTAGTCATAACTAACCGTTTTATATATAAATAAATATATATATGGGTTTCCTACCGTTGTGTTTCCGGCGTGCTTGGTCGCCCATTCTCTTTTCTCCTGAAGACGGATCATCCGAAAATTTGAGTTTGTAAGTGTGTCTCTTTCTCTGTGTGTTGCTTTTCTTCATTTTTGAACTGATATATATATATATATATATATACAGTGTAGTTGGCTACACTGTTTGAGTGCTTCAGTTCGAACGCCAAGTCAGTCGTTATCAGCCTTTGGAGCGATTCACTACTTTTCCTGAAGACGAGGACATCGAAATATAGTAGTGAGTTCAGTGGTTTCCTTTCTATGTGTTCTTTTTTAAATTCTAGTTTATATATATATATTTCGTTGAACAGCTGACCATATTTCGCTGATGCAATTTTCTTCACTAGTTTTTCAAGGTTTCTGAATACCTTCTTCTTTCCTTCATCCAAACGTTGGAGAATGTTAATTAAGTTGGAACCGACATGTTTCGACTGGCTTCCAGTCATCTTCAGGGTGATTAATTAAAAAAAAAGAAGAAAATTATTATTATTATTAATAATAATTTTTTTTCTTCTTTTTTTTAATTAATCACCCTGAAGATGACTGGAAGCCAGTCGAAACATGTCGGTTCCAACTTAATTAACATTCTCCAACGTTTGGATGAAGGAAAGAAGAAGGTATTCAGAAACCTTGAAAAACTAGTGAAGAATATTACATCAGCGAAATATGGTCAGCTGTTCAACGAAATATGCTTAAAAGAAGGACTGCTTCCAAATTTGACAATATATATATATATTATATATATATATATATATAACCAATTAAATGAAACGATTCCACGAACTAAATAAACTATATTAACACAAAGAACACAGAAAAGAAACAGAAACTCACTACTATCATTACTATCGATGTCTTCGTCATCAGGAAGACAGAAAGGAGTCGCTCTGCAGGCAGACAACAACTCAGTCAACGACGTTGTCAGAATATATATATATATATATATATATATATATATATATATATATATTATAATATATTGGTATAAATAGGCAGCAGATCCTCTTTTAAACAGGTATCATTAAAATTAACCGCAGTCTCGGCATTCACGATCTTAAGACTGAGAGATTCGATCCTACGAACTAACCTCCAGCTAACAGGGTTCAACTGGAAAAGAAGTTGGCCAAGTGACATGTTAAATTAAAATCGATGACTCATGCTTAGTCATTGCTATAAATAGATTAAAAAGATAGTACAGGTTAATATAAAGAGAAGGTCAAAGGTCAATAATGAACAAGAAACAAGCGGTTAGAATAAATTTGTCGAAGCGGTTATTTCTGTCCTGTGAACATTCCAATAGTAATCCACCTCTATATATATAAACTAACAATCCTACTATTATTCTCATTATTGTCCTGATGATGAATGTGGTACATTCGAAACATGTCGACTAGCAATATTGGTGATAAGCTTTATAGTTTTAATGAAGAGATGAGGAAGGAATTCTGGAAACTGGAGAAATTGTATAAGAAACAGATACAAGCCAAATATGAGGCGTTATTTAACAATATATATGAATATATATATATACTTTAACACAGAGAGAAGAATACAGAAAGACACTACAGAACTCACTTCGATATTTCGACATCCGTCGTCATCGGGAAGAAGTGCGAAGTACTCGCGTTGAGAAGCAAACTGCTACATATCAATATCAATATATATATATTTTCTTTGATAATCTAGTATATTTTATTTATACTAATTAATAATTTAAAATTTATTTATTTTATAAAATAAATGTATAGATAATTTAGTAACATAATTTATTTTATTGTAGCTTAAAAAAGAGAGATAGGAAAAAAGACTACATGGGATGCAGGATATGTTGAGAGCGTGAGAGAGAGAGAGAGAGAGTGAGTGGGAGTGAGAGCGAGCAAAGGCCATGAACCTGAATATGGTAGTATGGGGTAATTGAATGTGGGAAGATCCCTACCACATACTCGAACAGAATGTGCTCTGGTCACTAAAAATAGAGTCAGATTTTGAAGATGTACTTCATAATAATCGTTGTTCGTATCAATTTGCAATGCCGTCCTCTGAGAGAGAAAGTGGGCAAAGGTCAGGTACTTGAAAATATTGTTAGTAAGGTGCAGTAGAAAATTAAGTAGATTCCTCTCACCCAACCGAGCAGAGAGACTGCTGGTCACTGAAAATAAACTCTAAGACTCGGAGAATGAAGATGGAATTAGAAATAACCATTTTTATAGAAAATTGGGCTCTCATCCATCTGAGAGAGGAAGCTAATTCGGCAAGTAGGTCAGGTCGTGTAGCTCAATATCAATGTAGATAGCGATCTACCTCTAACCTGAAGACAGTAAGCACTGATTATTAACAGCAGATACAGAAAGTGAAAATACACTTATAAATAATCGTTCTTTACTTTTGTCCAACAAGTCGAAATCTCCTTCCTTTCGACATATCAGAGAGTAGACCAAATTCTTTCAGTTGAGACCAGCGATTTCTATTATCAAATGAGGCTTTGTTTATACTTTTAAGTGATATATTTTTACTGTATTATTTTTTTTAACATTGTGTTGATTTTACAGAATAGTGGGAACGGTGGGGGCAATCAACAGGGATGACTGTGCCCTTCGGCTGGATGGCCCACAGCGCAACTCACCCTTTGACTTTCACCTAAACACCCTTCGAGGAGGCCCATTGTCAGTATTACATCTTCATTTATAATACTGTCTCATTCGTTATTGTTTAAATAAAACTTTATGGAATTTTTGATTTTACATATTTTTCTGGTTTTATTAAAAACTCTATGTAGTTGTGTAGGTGGGTCAATCTGACAGTTCTTGCATGTGGCGCTTTCAAACCCATGAAATTTATGCATGCTTTCATTACATGTGTTCCTCAATTACTATTGCACTCAGATTCTTGTGCAATGGTTTTATAACAACAAAAAAGATTTGTTCACACCTCGAATTAATTTAGTAGTATAAGCTATACATTCAAAAAGGTATCCTACGAGTATGTACATTAAAGAACGAATACTTAATGTTAATAGCACATTTATTTTGTTTGTTTCTTAGTTCTGTGTTTGTGATTCATCGTGAAACGTATATATATCAATCATGCTGTTTGTTTCTTGAGCACTCTTTATTCACAGGTTTTGAGATTTTCTGAGGCTCATGATATTAAAAACGCTTCTTTGCCAACGTTTCGACATATATTTATGTCCTCCTCAGGGCTAAAACAATAATACTTTGAGCATAAAAATGACGACTACATAAGAAACACAACGCTCTTTTAGAAGAAAATTTCACATATGACTCAAGTCATAATGGTTAATGATAATTCAACCCACGAGTTAGAAGATCAGATGTAGAGATAATATGTTTATCAATATTTAATATGTTTATTAATTAATATATTAATTCATTTCTTCAATAAATTATTTTTCATTCATTCGAAAACAGTTTAAAATTGACTTGATTTTTCAACGCACAGCCAAAAACTGTTGATAGTGTAACTTAAAAAGTTTACTCTAGTTTATATATATATATATATATATATATTTCAAACCGGAAAACGATCCAAAAGGACAATAAATGTTTCACGGTGAATCACAAACACAGAACTAAGGAACAAACACACTTACTGTATCTAATTTTCGGTTGAACCCTCATCAGGAGAGTTCAGATAGGGACACCAAGCGCACTTGTGAAGGGACGGTTGGATACCGTCTTTCAAGACAGTCGGTCTCCAACTTTCGCTTCACAATTAGTAAGTATGTTTGTTCCTTAGTTCTGTGTTTGTTATTCATCGTGAAACGTTTGTTGTCCTTTTGGATCGTTTTCCTCTTTACAATTTATATATATATATAATAAAGGACTCACTTTTCAATGTTTCGACCGTTATGGCGGTTAAACCGAAAATTAGAGACAGTAAGTGTGTTTGTTCCTTAGTTCTGTATTTGTGATTCATCGTGAAACGTTTGTTGTCCTTTTGGATCGTTTTCTGTTTACAATATATATATATATATATATATATATATAGTAATGGACTCACTTTTCAATATTTCGACCGTTATGGTGGTTAAACCCAAGAAATCAAAGGTTTAACGCATTTTATAATAAATCTTGATATCTTCCTGTTACTATGACATGCAATTTAGCAATTGAATAAGATAAAATCATTGGTCAAAATTACGAAAAATAAATAGTTATGTATTCAACGTCCATACCACAATAGAGACAAGAGAAAGACTGAAGATCTTTCAGCCGTAACAAACGATCTTCGTTATAGTCAAATCATAACCTAATTATTTAGTTAAATGATTAGGTTTTAATTAATAAGGAGGAAAGTAATACATATTTGCGGGAAAAATTAAGTTCCCATATATGCTATATTCTTGCGGATGTTTTGAAATAAAATGCAGTTCAATACATAAGCGCGTGTGTTATGACCTTACATTAGGGGTCGATGTAAAGACCTTTCACACTTCATTACAAGAAATATTAGAAAGCTAAGAGCTCAGTGCTTTCATGAGAAGATTGACTCCTTTAAAAGAAAACTGGTAATATAATTAGAATAAAAATATCGTCTAAACCAGTAATGGAGAACCTATGACACGCGTGTCAGTGCTAACACGCAAGCTCATTTTTAGCGACACGTATCTTCAAAAAAAAAAAAAAAATTCAAAAATCAGATATTTTTCTCTCACATCAGCCAGAGTTGGTTATTAATAACATTATTACTTATATAAATAATAATTAATAATATAATTCTGAAACCAGATGTGCATATACTTAATATATAAGTAATATATATTAACAACTTTGAAATATATATACTTTTAATATTGATATTTATATGAAAAGTAATCAAGTAAATTATTATATATATATATATATATATATATATATATATAATGTATTTTTTTATGTTTCTAAACATCGTAAAACATAACCATACTTAATTAAGTTTGAAAATGTATAGTTTATCATTATTTTACATAACAGCAAACGATAGATCTAATTTGTTGTAATAATAGTGCTGGATGTATCAATGTTTTTAGCCCTGATGTGGTTAGAGGTGGTCTAAACTAAACTTATTTAGTGGAAAAAAAACACTAAAATTTAGTGGAAAAAAATGGATATTAAGAATAAATATTTTGGTGAATTACTTTATATTTTACCAGAAAGGTGGAAATCCATAGTCAGAAAACTTGAAAAATTAACACGGAAAAGAACAAAAGTTAAAATTGGCATAACTTATAATAAAACATGTTTGATTGAAGGTCTGCTCCCAAAATACACAAATATATATATATATATATATATATTGTTAAATAACGCCCCATATTTGGCTTGTATCTGCTTCTTACACAATTTCTCCAGTTTCCGGAATTCCTTCCTCGTCTCTTCATTAAAACTATAAAGTCTATCTCCAATATTACTAGTCGACATGTTTCGAATGTACCACATTCATCATCAGGACAATAATAAGAGTAATAGTAGGAAATTACTATTATTAAATTACTATTATTCCTACTATTACTCTCATTATTGTCCTGATGATGAATGTGATACATTCGAAACATGTCGACTAGTAATATCGGTGATAGACTTTATAGTTTTAATGAAGAGACGAGGAAGGAATTCCGGAAACTGGAGAAATTGTGTAAGAAGCAGATACAAGTCAAATATGGGGCGTTATTTAACAATATATAAAAAGATTTCACATAAACACGTGAAACAACAATCAATGATCAAACCACAATAAGAAATGGGAAAACAAGACTAAGATCTTTCAACCGTAACAAGCGGTCTTCGTCAGAGTCAAAAACCCAACTGAACACTAGATGCAGAAAACATCTGGTGAGGAGTTGAGAAGAGTGGGAGGGAAGAGTGGTATTTTAAAAGGGTGCAAGTACAGGAAAGGACTAATGTCCAGAAAGGGATGTTTGGGGAAACAAAGGAGTACAGTAAGAAAAAGTAAAAAACTATCCACTAGCTGTCAACCCTATTGTTATTTCACGTGTTTATGTGAAATCTTTTTATAAATATATATATATATATATATTGTTAAATAACGCCCCATATTTGGCTTGTATCTGCTTCTTACACAGTTTCTCCAGTTTCCGGAATTCCTTCCTCGTCCCTTCATTAAAACTATAAAGTCTATCACCAATATTACTAGTCGACATGTTTCGAATGTACCACATTCATCATCAGGACAATAATAAGAGTAATAGTAGGAAATTACTATTACTATTATTAAATTACTATTATTCCTACTATTACTCTCATTATTGTCCTGATGATGAATGTGATACATTCGAAACATGTCGACTAGTAATATCGGTGATAGACTTTATAGTTTTAATGAAGAGACGTTGGAAGGAATTCCGGAAACTGGAGAAATTGTGTAAGAAGCAGATACAAGTCAAATATGGGGCGTTATTTAACAATATATGTTTAAATGAAGGACTGCTTCCAACTTTTACAAATATATATATATATATATCAGTTGGGTTTTTGACTCTGACGAAGACCGCTTGTTACGGTTGAAAGATCTTAGTCTTGTTTTCCCATTTCTTATTGTGGTTTGATCATTGATTGTTGTTTCACGTGTTTATGTGAAATCTTTTTATATATATATATGTGTGTGTGTGTGTGTGTGTGTGTGTGTGTCTGTATGTTTGTGTGTGTGTGTGTCTGTATGTTTGTGTGTGTGTGTGTGTGTGTGTGTGTGTGTGTGTGTGTGTGTGTGTGTGTGTGTGTGTGTGTGTGTGTGTGTATGTGAAAAAGTTATTATATCCGTTGGCTAAGCGATGGGTGTTGAACTAGTTGAAATAAAAATATTGAATAATGTTAGACTATATATTGTTAAAGAGTTATATATATATATATAAATATAAGAGGATGATATACTCTTTGGAAAGGTATATAAGAATCGTTGCAATTGTTGAAGATACGCGATGGTAGGAAAGATAAGGAGTTGAACCGGACAAAAGTGAAAGTAAAAGGAGAAGATGATTATTATTATAAGTGGTTAAGATTAGTGGAGGCGAGGATTGTGTACCGTAAACTACAAATGGAAAGTCCATAATCAGACTGAAGCAAGTGTTCACCACTTGAAGTACATTGTGAATCAATCAAAAACTAAATTACCTTCCGCTTAACTTTTCCTCTTAGCTGTTTTGTAACAAAAAAAAAAAGAAAAAAAAATTTTAAATAGAATTGTACGTTTAAAACATAAATCTTATTTTACGTTGAAATGATTTGTATTTCCTTTTAATATTTGTACAAACTGGCAGCAGGTCTTCATTCAAGCATATATACTTAAAACTGGAGACTTTATGGATGTTATATAACTTTTTTCGGGGCAACTAACTAGGTATTTTTTTTTTATGAAATAAGTAACTTTTACTATTTATTTATTACATGGTATTCGGAGATGACGTATCTACGTCATAAAAAAATTATAAAAAAAATAGGTCCCTTTTTTTGGGATCTATTGCTTATAACCAATCTGTCTCTATATATAAAATACAAAGTTTGTCTGTCGGTCTGATATAGAAATAGAATTACAGATATTTAGATACAAAGAAAAATATGGATCATATATAATTTTTTTCGGGGAAACTAACTACGGTATATTTTTTTTTTTTAAATAATAAGAAACTTTTACTATTTATTATATGGTATTCGCAGATGATGTATCCACAATGACAATGCAGGGTATATTACACTCTATTTATAGAAAAAATAAAAAAATATTAAAAAAAATAGGTCCCTTTTTTGGGATCTATTGCTTATAAACAATCTGTCTCTATTTATAAAATACAAAGTTTGTCTGTCTGTCAGCTATTGAAATAAAATTGGAGAATTTAGATACAAAGAAATTTATGGATCTTATATAACTTTTTTCGGGGGATCTAACTACGGTATTTTGATTTTGATCAAAGTTGTTTTGTGGAATCTACCGCCCATAACCAATTTGTATATATTAAATACAAACTTTGTCTGTCTGTCCCCTATAGAAATAAAACTGGAGACATTTACATACAAAAAAAAACATATGGATCTTGTATAACTTTTTTCGGGGGAACTGACTACAGTATTTTGATTTTGATTCGGGTCCTTTTTTTGGATCTACCTCCTGAGTAACGCCGGGTAGATCAACTAGTACAATATAAGTTTCATAGCAGAGCTGATTCTACATTTACTTATGGAAAAAGATCGTGAATGCACAATCTACTCTGTTATTTAATTATTTCCTTTTTTGAAAGACACACAATTCAACACTCATAGAAAGCATTATGGATCATTTTTAAGTATTTCATGCATATGTACATTTCAAAGATATAAAAAAATGCATCTTATTCTTGTACTTAATAATAGAAAAAAATGTAAATAATGGTGTCTCTGTAAATAACAGAGACAGCAAAAAACTAGGGGTTTTTGGCATTTATTTTAATAATAAATAAAGAATTGAAACTGCTAAGTTCATATCTCATATCTCTCATATCTCTCTCTCTCTCTCTCTCTCTCTCTCTCTCTCTCTCTCTCTCTCCTCTCTCTCCTCTCTCTATTATATATCTGTATATATAAAAAGCAATGTTTGTCTGTCTGTCCAATGTAGAAATAAAACTGGAGACATTTAGATACAAAGAAACATATGATCGATGTATCAATATGTATGTATGTATGTATATGCATGTATGTATATATGTATGTATGTATGTATGTATGTATGTATATGTATGAAATATGACATATATGTATGACATATGACTATGTATGTATGACATATGTAACTTTGTTCGGGGGAACTAGCTAAGGTGTTTTGATTTTAAGTAGGGTCCTTTTATGGGATCTACTGCCCATAAACAAAACACCGGGGTATAATCTACTGCCCGGGCAGCGCCGGTTAGATCAGCTGGTATAATATAATATGTGTTCCCTTGTAGGACTGCCACTGCATCCTAACAATCATATAAGAATTCCAACAATAGTGCGACTGTAAAAACTCAATTACACAGAGTAGATCAAGAACAATGTTTTTTTTTCAGTAACATATCACAACTTTGAGAAATAAAATATTCCCTCTTTTTTTAATAACAACAGTATATTTGTTATAGTGTTTACAACATAAGCAACCGGAACACAATTGGGCGGAACATTGCCTCTTTGTGATACCACACAATGATAGATGATTGATTCTATACTGCGAGTCCTAAATTTTCCTAACTTTAGTATATTTAGAGTATCTGAAATCGTATCTTTAACTTGTACCTGTCATCGTTCGCAAACTTAACACCCTGTCTGAGAGACGAAGTGTTCAGATATATTCACCTTCCTATGTGAACAAATCGATGACCAGAGTATCGATTTATTATTATTTATTATTATGACCAGGGTATTGAACCCCGGATGTACCAGTTCAGAGACGAATACGTTGTCACTGAGCTAACTTGACTCCCTTCACACGTATTAAGAAATAATGATTAATTTGACAGGTGTTACTATTATACCTCATTTGCGATTTCTTAAGTTTTAAAGTATCTACGCTAAATTTTAACTGAATCGAATTTTGTTAGCATGTTGAATAAAAATGAATATAATCCATTTAATAGAAGATAATCTCTATGAATTGATTTATGGATATATGGATGAAATTAGAACAAAGAAATTTTTTTTAATACTTAATATTACTTAACTTGAATTGTTAATTTCAACACTGGAAGAGTTTTCAAAAGAATAAAGAAGGATTTTTTTACAGAAATCTTAATGTGAAAAAAACCTTACAGGTTAAGAATATTTGCATCAATGATAGGAGAATAAAGTAGTGTAAACAAATGACAAATAATAATGGGCCAGGTTAGCTCAGTGGCAACGTGCTCCCCTCTAACCTGGTAGATCTGGGGTTCAATACCCACTTTGGTCCTCGATTTATTCACGCGGAATAAAGTAGTGAAAAAAAAAAGTGAAGTAAAATAGGTGAATAAAGTAGTGTAAACAAATGACAAATAATAAGGGGCCAGGTTAGCTCAGTGGCAACGTGCTCCCCTCTAACCTGGTAGATCCGGGGTTCAATACCCACTTTGGCCCTCGATTTATTCACGCGGAAGCCGAATATCTGACAAGGTCGTCTCTCGTAGAGGATGTTAAGCCATCGGTTCGGAGCCTTTGCGATGTCAGGTACTCCCTACACTACATATACTTGATTTGAGCAAAATTTAGGATGCTCAATGTAGAATCATTCTTTATTGTTTGATAAAGATTCAAATTTTTGACCTATGTGTGTTCCTTTGTACAACTGCTACTGCAACGTAACCTGAACTTCTGTAGTTTGAAAACAACTAAACGAGTATATAGTTTTGGGGATTTACATTGTAATCATAGATATTTCAAATAAAACTAATACTGGACTATATATTTTTAAATTTCCTCTAAAAGGAGTCGTTTTTAAAATATTTTAAATATAAATATATTTTAGATACATTTTCAACACTTTTAAAAGCGTATAACTTTTACAGATTTAAGCATAAATAATATCTGAAAAGTCAACAAAACAAGTCAAACTCAATTATCTATGCGGAATCAGGAATAATTATAATTGTTGTACATGCATTGTGTAAAATTTCTAATAAATTATAAATCAAACAAAAACTTCAAGAGGTAATGGGAATTGTGCATAATATTCTAATGTTCTATTGGATGAATATGTAAAATTTAAGATTTCTCGCGTTTGAGAATTTACGCAGTGCTAATCAAGTTGAATATGATACAACCTTTTGACCTTTGACTAATAAGAAAAAATACAATAAAATAGAGGTCATTTAAGCATATTTAAATTTTACAACTTTCTAAACTGACATATTATTACTTAATAGTGAACTTCTTTTTTTTTTTTTTTTATTCTGTAGAATGTGGGACTTTATAATGTTATAAAATACCAAAAGAAATGAATGGTATCTGGTGGTGTTAGATTTGACATTTTGAGCGTTCTTAAGTTTCGGTTTCTACCCGGACGAGACGGGACGGGACACCTGGATTTCAGTTTGAAATCATCTCCAGACTTGATTAAGCGCCACTTATGTTCTTCCTTGAGGATGAACCAAAAAGCACTTTCCCTTTTCTGATTCAAACAGTCTTTTTCTCCAAGTAGGTCGTTCAACTTGTCAAACAGGTTTTTTTTTCTTTTTTTTTTTTTTTTTTAAAGTGGTATTGATGTATATAGTTGTATTATTTTATCAAACCATAAATCTGTTTAATTTAAAACTACAGGACTGAAATTATTGATAATATATGAGCCCTGTTTAGAGAGAGGTGCATTACCTAAACAAAAAGTGAAATAATTTTTAAAAAGTTTTTTTTTTTTTATAAAATCCGGGTTCTGAAATCAGTGCATTCATAAGACTCTACTTCCTACATGACTAAAACAGGTTGTGTATAGAAAACTATATATTGGTAAAAATCACCATATAGAGATGTTTTATTAACAACGTATTTTCAACGAGTAGTGATCTTCTTCAGGTTACAACAACTAATGTGAAAAGAATAATCCGTTATTATTATAACTGATCTTCTTCAGGTTGCAACAACTAATGTGAAAAGAATAATCCGTTATTATTAAAACTCTATTTTCAACGAGTAGTAATCTTCTTCAGGTTACAACAACTAATGTGAAAAGAATAGTCCGTTATTATTAAAACCCTATTTTCAACGAGTAGTAATCTTCTTCAGGTTACAACTAATGTGAAAAGAATAATCCATTCTTATTAAAACCCGAACCCTATTTTCAACGAGTAGTAATCTTCTTCAGGTTACAACAACTAATGTGAAAAGAATAATCCGTTATTATTATAACTGATCTTCTTCAGGTTGCAACAACTAATGTGAAAAGAATAATCCGTTATTATTAAAACTCTATTTTCAACGAGTAGTGATCTTCTTCAGGTTACAACAACTAATGTGAAAAGAATAATCTGTTATTATTATAACTGATCTTCTTCAGATTGCAACAACTAATGTGAAAAGAATAGTCCGTTATTATTAAAACCCTATTTTCAACGAGTAGTAATCTTCTTCAGGTTGCAACAACTAATGTGAAAAGAATAGTCCGTTATTATTAAAACCCTATTTTCAAGGAGTAGTAATCTTGAGGTTACAACAACTAATGTCAAAAGGATGATCGGTTATGCAGAGCATATTAATATAAATCACCAGATACAAATGCTTCATTTTATCAACGAATTTTCAACAAGTAGTGATCTTCACATAACATCAAATATTGTAAAAAGGACTTTTATCAAATTTATCAAACACAAGTATTGATATACTTTGTTGCAAGGAAACACGTTGTTTGTGTAGAAGATCCTACTGTGAAATGAATATTTAATGCATCACAACAATCGGTGTAACCTGTTACAGAGAAACGCCTTGTTTGGCTAAAACATTTATATCTTGCGATTTTTATAATTGCTCTTAACTGAGTCGATGCAACATTGTAACTGGCTGTAGAACTTCGAAATTATTATCGGTTGTCTAAAAAATAAAGACCATGAAACAATAAAACCACACATTTTTTAATAATGCAAAGAGAATTTACGAAAACAAAATTGTTGTTATAAAATGTGTCTTAATTTATTTATATTTCAAAACAAGATTAATGATAAAATAAACTTTATAGAATACGTTTCCTTCAATAGAGAACATAGACTTTAAGAGGCCTCAAGTGTGGATCTATCCCATGGAATCAATGTACCTCCTCATGTCCAATAAGAGTCTTAGAAGTTATTGAATATTAAATTGAAAACATGAAATGGAAGGTGAAACAGATTTCTGTGGCTAGACAGATTGCCGAAAGCTTAAGAAAGGCCTCTAGCCCGGCCATCCTCCTTTTTTAATGAAATGCATTAGTCTTATATGGAGCACGAATATTGGAGCGTATTTATATATATTTTCAATTGATATAGTTATAAGAATTGATGGCTGTTATTGTCTATGACATTTTGGGTCATGATTTTAGATTGTTATTTACCTTTTCTGATTAAGAAAATAAAAAAAAAACTACTTTTATGTTTGCAGACATGATTATTAGATTTATGAACTTGTTAGGAACAAAAGAAATCTGCACTCGACCCTAGAATTTCTATTTCATAGAGACCAAGACAGGTTCCGGGAACAGAAATATCCAGAAATTGGTAACACTAATGATTAGTGGTAGCCTAATGATGCTAAATGGTTGACAGCATGCCAAGACGTACCATATACATAACCTCCCTAAAACTTTCTAGAAGGACTAGATTAACTCAATTTCATTGACTTTAGCACACTATATATTTAATTAAAATAAACACTATTATTTAATACATAATCAACTTTATAATAAACAAAAAAAAAAGAAGGTATAGTTTTCTTAAGATAACAAAATTGGAGTAGCCTAGAGCAGGGATCTTCAACCTTTTTTACATCGCGACCCATTTTTGACGCCAAAATTTATTCGCGACTCTTTAGTGAGAACAAAAATAAAATTAACAACAAATAAAAAAGGGAATATTAAAATAAATTTGATCAATAGTAACTTTAATGAGATTGCTGTGCCGATTTAATAATAAATAATTTATTTAATTTATTTTTTTTTCTATTTAAAATTAAACAATTTCAAACATTTCGCGACTCCCAAGGTTGAAGACCCTTGGCCTAGACTACCAGTACCACTGACTATGATCCAGCCCTCATTGTCAATTACT
This sequence comes from Hermatobates lingyangjiaoensis, assembly GCA_026182355.1. NCBI lineage: Eukaryota > Metazoa > Arthropoda > Insecta > Hemiptera > Hermatobatidae > Hermatobates > Hermatobates lingyangjiaoensis. Next base: position 27,314 of record JAPFBL010000426.1, read on the forward strand.
AATAACTGAATTATAATTTGGAAGAAAAAAAGTTAGGAAACTTGAAAATACGATTTCTTGAAGTATAGAAAGTCGAGGGTCCAGTGTTGTATCAATACATTGTTTCACTTCAAAATCTCAACTTTCGTTGTTCTTCATGTGGTACTACTTGTCACATTAAAGCCTTTGACGTATCAACATCATTGAATACAATATATTGCTAGTTTAACATGTGTTCAGGACGCAATACTTGTATCGTTGAAGCACATGTTTTCCTCTCAAAGCGTTGATTCTATCTTCGCTGTTTACCTAACACTATTTGTCACATTAAATCCTTTGACAGTTCATCGTCACTGTTTACAATAATTTCCTAATTTGAAATGTATTCAGGACACGATACTTATAAACAATCGTACCACTTTCTATACATGCACCCAGAGACTGCATTACTTACCATCTCGTTTGAATTTGTTATGCTAGTTTTGAATTCCTTACTTACTTATCTCTGCATTCATCATTCGAATTTAACAATTTTTTTTTAATATTATTAAACTTGTCCATTTACCTGAACTATTTTAATTGATATATTTCATTATTCAGGTCTAATACAATGATTAATATTCATCAAGCGTTTTACTAAAAATATTTCTTATTAAACGACTTTGTAATCTAATAAATATTTAGAAGTTTGAAAGGTTATATTAAATTCTATTTGATTGGCACTTTGTAAATTAATAAATATATTTCAATCGTGAAATGTTAAAGTTTATTTATTCAATAGATGCAAGATTAAAATATTTTGCACTATTCTTATTATATAATGAAATTTCTTTTGTTTCCTGTTTGTTAGAAATTTTGGGATATCGTACAAGGGTTATTATAATATCATTAATTGAGTTACCGAAATACTGCTTCGAAAAGGAATTAACTCTTACTATAGTTTATTTTATACAGAATTAGGCAAAACAAAAAAAATAATCCAATCCTAACATTTTCATATGATTCCTGTGATGATTTTCGGCTTTTAATAAAGCCATTTATATTGAGGTTTTGCATTTGAATATGTATGTTTTGAAGGAGTATCAGTCATTGATTTAGCCGAGAAATATTCTTTGGTAAAATTACCGTGATTTATGAATTATTTCTTCGATTTTAAAGCAAGCTTTGGAGCGGGCTATACACAATCTGTTATTAATATGCCTGGGATATGAATTATTATACAATCCAGTATGGGCTTTAATTCAGTTATTTATTCATTTCATTCAAAGATTAAGAAAAGATTTCTACATAACTTAGCGTTTTATACACACCTCTCAAAGTCAGATATACTTAAAGTTTCAAACAGGGTTTCTGTATCCCCTCCCCCTCCCTTCAGTCAAATAATTTATGACAAAATTAGGGAATAAAAAAAACTTCTTTAGTCTTTCAGGATTTTTTTTCTTATTCATTTAGTGTCTTGCATATACATGTAGTTTAAATTTAATCAACATCTATACGTATTTGAAAAGAGGGTTCTGTTCTCTCCCTCCTTAGTACGGTCAAAAAGTTATTTAATCAGTTTTGATTACTTCAAATGTCTTCCTAAAATAAAAAAAATACGTAATTTATGGAGATATATAAATGGTTAACATTTTTATAAACATATATGTATTTCGACGAATGATGTAATATTTATGAAGAAAAGTGAGTCTATCTTTAGTGTATGTTATTTCTTACTAATATTCTTTGTGTAATTAGTCCTCTGGGATTGTTTCTCAATTTTCAACAAGAAACGTTTCAGAGTAAACTATGTGTACAAAGTAAATAGAAAATCACACTTAAGGTCTCTTAATTAAGGCGTCCTTAAGTAGGGACGCCAAGCGCACTTGACAGCGACGGTTACTATATATTGGTATATATATACTAAAAATAAGAAACAGTCCACAAGGACTATAAAAATTTAAATTACACAAAGCAAGACACAGAAAAAAGAATAAAAAGAACACTTACAGAATTCAATATTTCGAACTGTTGTTCATCATCAGGAGTAGACTAGAAGAGAGGACGAAGTGAGAGAGATCTCCCCAAGTCGAAGAATGGAGCGCGTGTATAAATACACGCGAATGTAAATGGAGCGCGAATATAAAACCCAACCAGTTGGGTTTTTGACTCTGACGAAGACCGCTTGTTACGGTTGAAAGATCTTAGTATTGTTCTCCCATTTTCTTATTGTGGTTTGATCATTGATTGTTATTTCACGTGTTTATGTGAAATCTTTATAAGAAGTGCGCTTGGTTTCCCTCTCTTATCTCTCCTGAAGACGGTTCAAACCGAAAATAAAAGACTGTAAGTGTTTGCTTTTAATTTCTCTATGTTTCCTTTACAAATTGAATATACGGAAGGACGATCCAAACTGGACAAAATACGAGTTCAAGATATATATATATATATATGTAGAGTTTACATCAGCCAGTGGACGCATTTACGTCTCCGTTCCTTCATTCTTTCTCCTTTTATTTTCTTTCCTTCTACTCTCCTGAAGACGGCAAGACGCCGAAATTATCGAGATTCGTGAGAGTTCGTCCTTTTTCTTGTGTTCTCTGAAGTAAGATACTGAAGTAAGTAAAGACTAATACTTACATTTTCTAATTTTCTCTTTCAACCATCCTCAGGAGAATAAATAGAGATAATTAAAAACCAAAATATCGATATTTGAATATATATGTGTTAGCAGGAGTCTCAGTGAATTATTTAGCTGAGAAATACTCTTTAGCAAAATTACTGTGATTTATGAATTACTCCTTCCTCTTTTTATAAGTATTTCATTTTTTTTAGAAAAAAAGAAACGGCCCACGATGAAACAAAATCAAATTACAGATACATAAACAGATAGATAGAAATGACACAATGGAATTGGTGAATTCTGTTAGTTCTTTCTTTCTGTGTCATTTGAGATTATATTTATAGAAACATATCAATGAATTAAATAGATTTGTTTATTGTTCCATTTAACTAATGCGAGTAAATATCATTAAAGGCCGGAGTTTTCTTTAGGTCAAATATAATTTATGCATTCAGTTTTTTTAGGCTTAAAAAGTATGTATTATAGCTGAAGCCATTGATAAAATTAAAAAAAAAATATGACCTCTGTAAGTAGCTTGAAATACGAACAGCTTAAATTTTAAGTTAGGTAGTATCATAGTAGTCTTTTATAAATGTTAAAATTTATTCCATTGTAATGTCAAGCGTGGTTATTACGACGCATATATTTAAGTTCTAAAAAAAAAAAACTACCTATGTATAAGAAAAAAAAATTAATAATTTTGAAATGAAACTAAAGAGGCCTCTTAAGACTCTGCCTTTAGAAGAAGTAGTGTGCGTTCCTTTCACTATTTCTTCATCTATTTACCCATTGATCTAAATGACTTTAGAAGATAAACAATCAGTCCATATATTTCAGAAGATGAGAGGGTTGACAGGGGAGCTGAAACCTATTACGTAATACTTCTTAAGAAACCTTATTTTATTCTACCTTGTTTGTATTATTTAAATTTACTGATAGGTTATAGTCGGCGAACAATCTTTTTTTAATTTAAAAATAAAATAGCTCGGAAGGATTGTATTTTCTTTCTAATGAATTATATATATATATATATATATATATATATAAACTTTGTTTTTATAGTTAGACTCCTTCTTTTTCTCTTTTTTTATTATTCTGTCATTGTTATCCTAATACTCAAGATTGTATTTAATTTTTCATAGTGTACTTCTTTTAAAATTCTTGTGTTTTCCTCTGTTTGTAGGCTTTTGGAAAAAGATTTTAATAAATAAAATCGAAACATCGACAATGAGAGTTTGAATTGAAAGTGGAAGAAACTGACCGCATCCCGATCTATCATTTTTTAGTTGTATATATTTATATATGTATGGTATATATTAAATATATACCATATATATATATGGTTTGAAGATGAATTGATACAAAAAAAGGTGGACATTTGTCATTATTAAAGATGTTAGAGAGAGCTGTGTGTCAAAGTGGTTACTCATCACTGTGACTGTTCTAGTTGTTCTAGGAGAAGGCTGTCTCCTGTGCTTCGTCATGCAACAAAACACCTGAATACCGGTCACTTTTACCTTCCTCATTGTTAGGCCTCCCCCCCTCTCCCCCCTCATCCACCTCCCCCCGCCCCCCTTCTACTCAATTCTTTTCGCAACTCTACATTATTTTTATCTTGTTAGAAACAATTTTTAACACTCTATTGAAAAGGTGACTTTTTATTGGAAATCATTTTATAAAATATTAACACAAGAGTAAGATGGATGTGACATCGCGGCTGTTTTTCAAATCAGACACGCTGTTAACAACACTTATTGTGGAGAGGGGGGGGGGGAGTTTTTCTGATCAAAAGCTAGATAAACGGTCGTCTGTTGTAAGTTGAGATATCAATATAATATTCAGATATAATAGTCGTACTTTTTTATATTTCTAAACAGAAAAAATTATAAATATAATAAATTTGCAGAGCCAGTGTTTGATTGTTTTTTAAGGCAAATTATTTTGGGGTTTTCTGACTAAGATTTAGATAACAATTGTCTGTTGTAAGTTCAGATCACAATTTATATACATATATATATATATTTAAAATATGCAGCAGCCTCCTTTCTCCTGATAGCTTCTATTTTCCTCATAATCGTCCATTGCTCTAGAGATAATTTCCAAATATAATTGCTCAGACACAAGCAAAACTACTGATAAAACTAAACGACTATATTAAAATCATAATCCACTAAAAAAAACAAGCTTTCGACCATACATTGGTCATCTTCAGCTATGTATAATATCTATAACATTATTAATAAATGAGTCTTTAACACTAAACAAAACAAGTAAAAAGTTTAGTATCAAAGACTTACTTTTTAATTTGTTATAGATATTATACATAGTTTTACTTGAAGATGATCAATGTATGGTTGAACGCTTGTTTCTTTTTAGTGTATTGTGATATTAATATAGTCGTTTAGTTTTCTCAGTAGTTTTTCTTGTGTGTTCACATGTCTCTGGCCAATTATATTTGGAAATTATCTCTAGAGCAACGGACGATTATGAGAAAAATAGAGACCATCAGTAGAAAGGTTGTTAATGCAGAGGCTGCTGCCCACTTATACTAATATATATACGAGTATATGATTGATTTTTGATTTTTTTTTATTTATAATTTTTTTTAGTTTTTATTTATTTATTTTTTGTATTTATTTTTTTTTAAAGTTGTTATCAGCTTTTAATTTTATTTTAGTTAAATGTTTTCATTTTTTAATTTTTATTTGGCTTTTATCTCTTTATCTTCCCTGTCTACCTTTCCTCCGAAAGTTGGCTACACTGTTTGAGTGCTTCAGTTCGAACGCCAAGTCAGTCGTTATCAGCCTTTGGAGCGATTCACTTCTTTTCCTGAAGACGAGGACATCGAAATATAGTAGTGAGTTCAGTGGTTTCCTTTCTATGTGTTCTTTTTTAAATTCTAATATATATATATATATATGAGTTCGAGATTAACAAAGAGCAACACACAAAGTAGGGAAACACACTTACAGACTCAAATTTTCGGGTAATCCATCTTCGGGAGAAAAGAGAATGGGATACCAAGCACTTTGTAGACGCAACGGCCATATATATATATTACTCAATCACTCACTCACAAACGTTCCTTCCTTCGACGTGGAGAGATCTCTTTCTTCCTCTTCTTCCCCTCTTCTAGTCTTCTCCTGATGATGAACAACAGTTCGAAATATTAAACTTAGTAACTGTGTATTTTATCTTTTTTCTGTGTCGTATTGTATGTAATTTAAAGTTTTATAATCCGTGTGGACCGTTTCTACAATTTAGTTATATCAAATCGTCTCCGCCCTTCGTTTCTTCTCCTTCTTCTTTTGCTCCTCTCCTGAAGATGCAAGACAGCCGAAATGATCGAGAGAGTGAGTGTTAGTCCTCTTTTTTACGGTTTTTGTGTTCTCTAGTCGTTACTTTAATTATATATTAAATTATTGTATAAGAACTAGTTGGTTCTTTTTTTATATTTCAAAACGGAAAAATTTATAAATATAATAAAATTGCAGGGTGTGTTTGATTGTTTGTAAGGCAATATATTTATGTCAGTAGCTTATGTGCTTACGTTTTCCCATGGATAGAGCGATTTGAATAAGTGTACATTTCTTTAAAGAATCAAAGTTCATAGGCAATATTTAAGGTATGGTAAAAAAAATTAAATAAATATTAGATCGATATTTACAAATAAACTAGTTGATCTACCCGGCGTTTTAGTTATGGGCGGTATATCCCAAAAAAAACACCCTGATAAAAATCAAAATACCGTAGCTAGCTCCCTCGAAAATAGTTATATAAGATCCATACATTTCTTTGTATCTAAATACAGATTTATATATATATATTTATTTATATATCTTTGTAATTTATATATACAACTTAAACAATTTATATTATTGATAATAGACTGATATAATAGGTTAAAATGTGTAAAAATTAACTTTTAATACTTTAATAGCTGAAATCTACGTCTAAAATGTTTTACAGCTTTACAATATATATATATATATATATATATAGCTATGTTCTCTAATTGGGATTAGGTCAATTTTCTAGGATAAAAATCAAACTCTCGTTGCCAACATTTCGGTTTTATTTAAAACCTTTTTCATAGGGAGAAGTAAGAATTTTTTAACTAAGAAAATGAAATTTACATTATTTAAAGGAACAACAATGTTAACCGGACAAAACCTTCAACTGGACATTTCTTAGTTTTTCTTCGTCATTTTATTTGTTAAAAAATTCTTACTTCTGCCTATGAAAAATGTTATAATAAAACCGAAACGTTGGCAACGAGAGTTTGATTTTTTCGGTCTAGAAAATTGACCGAATCCCGATTAGAGAACATACCTATTCTATCAAACGGTAGATATATTATTGAATCTGTTATATATATATATAAATGATCAATGATCAAACCACAATAAGAAATGGGAAAACAAGACTAAGATCTTTCAACCGTAACAAGCGGTCTTGTTATTGCACGTGTTTATGTGAAATCTTTATATATATATATATTCGTAAATTTTTTGGTAGCAGTCTTTTCTTGACACACACATTATTGAAAATGACACCAAATTTAGCTGATACCTGTTTCTTAACAAATTTCTCAATTTTTTCTAAATAACACTCTCATTATTTCGTCTACAAAATAAAGTACATCTCCTATGGTCGACATGTTTCGAATGATCAGCATTCATCATCAGGACGTGAATAAGATCTAAGGTGAATTATCTGGTTTATTATATATACATGGAGAAGGTAGAAGGGGTTGTTTTCCATGAAGTTTAAGAAATGGTGGGCGTTAATCCTGTGGGGTGAGTGGCCTCTCGGCCTGAGTCGCTACCTGCAATGGTTTCTGGATGCCCTTGGTGTGAACCAAACAGCTTCAAAATACGGCTACTGTTTTCGACCTGAATATTTAGGCGTGGCTTCAGTTTTTGAATTAATATAGCCTCTAAAATTTTTAGTTTATGGTGGTTACCTTCTTTTTTTATAATTTTAGTATTAGCAACCAGCATCTCTCGGGTTAATTTAACATTATGCTTGTCTTGCGTATGTTTTTTGGGTGCTCCGGCCATTAGGTGCATGGTGAGCCTTCTTGATAGGGAAGTGGTAGTCATACCAATGTACGAGTGTTTTTGGGTTTCACAGTCCCCATTTGTACTTGTATACTCGTACACCAGATTTCTTTCCTTTAAGTGTGAACTTTTGTCTTGATTATTATTTTTAATAAACAGGCTACTCACAGGTGGGCTTTTATAATAAGTGACCAGTGTCACTTTTTCATTCTCGTTTTTGCAACTGATATTATTCCTTATAATGCCTTTTAATATTCTCTCATCAAGCTTGTGTTGCTCTGAATACTGGTTTTTATAATAAACCTTATGCACTATAGTTGGTCTATCTTCATTGGTTTGCTCCACTCTTCTTACATGAAGGTATTGTTTCAGTATTCGATCAAAATTATCATTCGAATAACCATTATTACAAACGCTTGCTTCATTCTGTTAATGTCCCTGTTGAATATTTCCCAATTTGATGCGATCTTGTACGTCAATCTTGTATATCAATGAAGATAGACCAACTATAGTATAGTTTTCTCACTTATTGTCAACATTTCTATTGTAATTTCTTAACCACAATAAGGAATCGGAAAAAAAGCATAAGATCTTTCAACCGTAACAATTGGTCTTCGTCAGAGTCAAATTTCAACTTCACGTGTTTATTGTGAAATCTTGTTATATACGAGTATATCTATGTGTATGTGTTTGTGGATTGGTGACTGTTTCTTAGCAGTACTTCTTTATTTCTTAGCAGCTGATCAAATAAAATGTAATTTATACATCATTCAAGGTACAATATGTTATAAAATATTCTAAAGCTGAATAGTTAGAGTTGAGTTATAGTACTAGTTATACAAATGTATGAAACAACTATCGTTTTTTAATAGGAATAAATAGAAAATACAAAGTGTAAATGATTAGTTGTGCAATCCGTAATTGTGTGGTTTTTACTCCTTCTGAGGTAAAATGTATAAACAAACAAAAGTTTCCACACGAATGAAGTTTTATTCAACAGCAACAATGCGTTTCGAACACTTTGTGTTCATCATCAAGAAGACACCAAGGATGTGGTGCTGAAGGGTTGGTCCAATGAAAACAACTTGAGTTGTTTTAACACTTTGTCTTTCTGATGATGAACACAGAGTGTTTGAAACGCGTTGTTATTGTTGAATAAAACTTCATTTGTGTGGAGATTTTTGTTTGTTTATCCATTTTACCTCAGAAAAATATAAATGATATTAACTTTTATGTAATAGTAAAATTAATATATATTAAAAAATAACGAATCAATTTTTTTTAAGGAAGCTCATAATAGATTGTAGTTGATAAACATCTGGATGTGACCGAAGTTCACTGAGGCACCCTGTGGTGCTTATGAAAGCACAACAATAGATGAGGTGCTTCCACGTCTGTTATTTACTATTGTAGCTGATGAATGGATTGATATTCACTTCCTTTATTTGAACTCATTCAATCTCGTTGTCATTACTATTAATTGGTGCCTTTCTGAAGATGACAGGTATTTCCTCAACACTATAGATGGAACAGCTAATTTGTTGCTCTTCGTTCCTATGAAACTTTCATTAATTCGATTTCAGTCTTAAAATCTGCCATGGAAATCTTATCTGGAATTGGACTGTGCAATTTTTCTATTTTCAATACCGTGTGTGTGTGTGTGTATATATATATATTCACTGATAAAACGAAATACGATCCAAACTGGACACAATACGAGTTCGAGATTAACAAAGAGCAACACACTAGTTTTACCCAACCAGTACTGCTTATCTGAGCTTCTGTTTATATCTTCTCCTAATTTTATACTTTAAGACCGGGTACGGTTGACAGCACTGGCGGTTGCCGGGTTGGTTACTTGCCGTTGCGCCTACAACGTGCTTGGTCTCCCATTCTCTTTTCTCCTGAAGACGGATTACCCGAAAATTTGAGTCTGTAAGTGTGTTTCCCTACTTTGTGTGTTGCTCTTTGTTAATCTCGAACTCGTATATATATATATATATATATATATATATATATATTGTGTGTGTGTGTGTGTGTGGATATGTGCCTGTGTGTGTATGTGTTTGTCTCTGTGTGGTGTATACATGTGCCCAAGTTTGTGTGTGTGTGTGTGTACTTACGTATGTTTGTCTCTATGTGGAGCTTACATGTACCCAAGTTTGTGTGTGTGTATTTGTGTGCTTGCGTGTGTTTGTCTCTGTGTGGTGCGTACGTGTCCCCAAGTTTGTGTGTGTGTATTTGTGTGCTTGCGTGTGTTTGTCTCTATGTGGTGCGTACATATGTCCAAGATTGTATGTGTGTGTGTGTGTGTGTGCGTGTGTGCGTACTTGCGTATGTTTGTCTCTATGTGGAGCATACATGTGCCAACGTTTGTGTGTGTGTATTTGTGTGTTTGCGTGTGTTTGTCTCTATGTGGTGCGTACATGTGCCCAAGTTTGTGTGTGTGTATGTGCGTGCTTGCGTGGTTTTGTCTCCATGTGGTGCGTACATGTGCCCAAGTATGCGTGTGTGTGTGTGTGTGTGTGCATGTGTGCTTGCGTGTGTTTGTCTCTGTGTGATGCGTACATGTGCCCAAGTTTGTGTGTATGTGTTTGTGGTTGTTTGTAACCAGATTTCACAATAAACACGTGAAATAATAATCAACAATCAAACCACAATAAGAATTAGGTAAAAAAGACTAAGCTACAGCAGGTGATATATTTTCACAATAAAACATTTATACTCCACATTAACGATTTTATAAAACAAGTTATTAATTCCATAGAACAGACAAGCTTTCTACAATTTGTTTTCTAAATTTCACCAAAGAATTTAGAATTGAGAAAGTTGCTGTCTTTTTGGTGTAAAGTGAACGGAAGGCTCTCGCCTGCTAAAGAATGATGTTTTCGATAACGGCTATACGGGAACTGATCAAATAAATCTCAGGCGCTTCAAAGGCCTTCGATATTTACAACAAAAAACACTATTAGTTATATTATAAAAAAAAAATATTTCCCTTGATAGCAATTTGTTCAACAACATTAGCATGAAACATGTTTTACTTGCAGTGGAATTTTATTTTCTGTAAAAACGGATTTGATTTATTTACTTAACATTATCTCGAATATTTTCTATAAAAAAAAATTCTGGTCTGGCATTAAAATCGTTAATTGATTGCAGATAAAGTATTAGGTGAGTAAACAATTAAGCATGAGCTACAGAAGAGACAGTTTAATTATACAGTGAAAGGAGAGATGGCCTGATAGGGAAGAAAGTTAAAAAAAAGAATACTGGAAACCTAATTAATTCAATTCATTAAGAATACGCAAAAAGTTACTAATTTTTGAAGTATTTATTAATTATTTAAGGTACATTCATTTGAAAATGACAGAAAACTCAATTTTTATGAGATACTCACATTTATCTTTATCGAACTGAGGTACAAGGGTGGGGGAAGTCATTGAAAACTAATTGATATTTCAGGTTCATCAGGGGTCTGGTTAGCGTTAACGTACTTGCCTCTGAACTGGTAGGTCCTGGGTTCGATACCCACCTGGACCTCAATTTATTTACGTGAAAGGTGAATAACTCTTGAGCATGTCGTTCGTTCCTCGGAGAGGATATAAAACCGTTAAAAAATATATATTTTTTTTAACCGATCCCCTAGCTGGTTAAATAAAATCGTCAGCCCTTTACGGTATTTTTATTTCATCGGTAATTCTACATGGGGAGTCCTAAATTTTGCCTAATTCAAGAGTATTTAGAGTGGGGATCTTTAAAGAGTACCTGAGATATCGTAGAGGCTCGGGACCAACGGCTTTACGTCCGAGGAACGACGTACTCAGATTTATTCACCTCCTACGTGAATAAATCGAGGACCAGGTGAGTATCGAACCCCGGACTTACCAGATCAGAGGCGAGTAAGTTAACCACTAAGCTAACCTGACCCTGACTGCCACTGTAACCTAAACTAAGTAATTTAAATTAATTTTTATTTCCGTATCTATGCATCTTATAATATTGCTTATAAAAGCATATTTCAAGAATTAAAATCTTGTTATATTATTAAATACTCGTATGTTTTAATAATAACTCTTGTGCATTCATTATTAAGTATGGTTAGATTGAGCTGAAGTTGACTTGTAAACATTGTGTGACTTTAATCAATCGGCGGAACATAAAACAAATGAAAGAGAGAAATGAACTTTGACCCTGACAATAAAAAAGTCATCTTCTTTGCTCAACATGCCTTGGACCTTATCCAACTTTCACACCCGCCTGAGATTTGTCTATGGAGAGAAGAAATAGGAAATAGACAAACGCAACTTCTATAAATCAATGATGGGAAAATAATAAAAAATCTAACACTGCTACAAAAATGAATAATCATCTTTTTATAAATTAAAAGCGAATCTAAATATTTGCCATTTTTAATGTTTTTTTTTTTCGGCTTCATGACTTGTGAAAAAAGAATTATTTTTTAAACAGTAGCGTAGCAACTATTTTTGCCTCCCAGGCAATCGTATGATTTACACCCCCCTCTTCGCGTAGGCCTTTGATAATCCTTTAAACTCCAAAATTCCAAAAAGTTCTCAAAATATTTATTTTCATGGAATTACAATCAAGAATCTAATTTTAAACGCCTGTTATTTAGTCTCAAACTTTTACCTTGATACAGTACTAGTATAGATATCAAAACATCATAAAAGAAAATCAATAAATTTTTCAAAACAAAAACATATAATTTAAATTATAAAAAAAATGGTTAAATTAAATTAAATACTCGTAGATACGAAAACAAATATCATTACCTTTCAAGTCGTCTAAAAATACTAGTTTTGTAAAATTTAAAATAAATTTATTTTTAATTTGCAAATATTACAGTTGAAAAATTCGTTTAAAAATAGTATCACACATATAAAACATGAAAGGAATTACGACCTGAAAAACTCATTTTAGTATAAATTTTCAGGTTTTTTATCAGCTTTTTATAGTTTTAATTTGTTTGCATTTTCTATTTTTACCCCCTAAAAATGCCGCCCCTTGGCACGATTGAATTATGTGTCTTTTCATTTTTTTAAGACCTATTAGATCTTATAAACAAATAAATAAATGTATATATATATGTAGTTATATATATTTTTCTCAAAGTTTGTGCGTATGTGTGTGTGTGTCTGCGTCTGCTTATATGTGATCACAATTTTCATTCAAATTTGTCTAAAAGTTTTCTATAAATACTTCTAATTCAAAAATTAAGTCAGCCTATCTGAAAAAGAAATTTCAGATTAGATTTCGTAATAAAAAAAAAAAATGAATATAAAACTTTTAATTTAAAATTAAAATTTATTGCTCAGCAATATCAGGTTGTTTAAAAAAAAACCAGTATGTGGAAACTAATATTTCTATTAAATGAAATATTCAGGTCAAATATTTCTTTATATACTTAGTAATAAGAACCGTACTGTTCATTGCTATTAAAAGAAGTTTATCATAAGCTAATGCAACGTCATGGCTGTTAATAAACAGATTATATGTCATTATTTAATTAATTTAATCTGTCAATTATAATTGTGATTGCATTCAAATCATTTCTAAATTCATTTAATTGTAGCAATTAGAAACTGAAATCATTCAATCACTGAAGTGATTCATTCAAAATGCATTAATATATTCTTTAATGAAAGAAACATGTTTCCCTGTTTTTTTATGTATAGAAACATTTGTTTTTATGTATATATTTCATTGTAGCAGTGTTTTATTGACGTAAACATTACTACAGTATCTCTATGAAGTAATGCAATTAGAGTTGAATTGTTTGCTTTGTAACACTGATACTGTTGTTTTAGCTATTCTGTGTTTAAAATAAAATATATTTATTGTTAAAGAACAATAGTAGGTTTATATACTAGGGTTGACAGCTAGCAGACAATTTTTACTTGTTTTTCCCTGATTTTTCTTCCCTTTTTTTACTTTGTACCCCCTTTGAAATATCTCTCATGCCTTTCTTTCTTCTCAGTACCACTCCACATGCTTTATTTCACTTGTTTTAGTTCAAAGATGAATAAAGCATCAGACAAGTAGTTTTGGTTAAAAGATCTTAGTCTTAATCCCATTTCTGAATTCCTTACTGTTGTTTACACGTTTATTTTTTATTTCAGCTGGTTTACCGTGAATGCTGTTATGTTTAACAGAGTTATGGAATATGTTTATTTGTGCTAGTGTTACAGCTCCACTAGTTTGGTTCAGATTATTTTCAGAGATTACATTATGTCCCGTGACTTCACCATAGGGGTTCCCTAGATTCAAAGCGATTGTGAAACACTCTGTTTTCACTTCAATGCGCTGTGTCTTCCTCAATCTGAAACTGGTTCTACTCAAACACCTGTTTGGTCACCTAACTTATATATATATATATATATATTGTATGTTTTGTTATTGAGGGCTAGGTCAAATAAAAGAAAATAAATTCCTTCCTAGGCCGACTTTTCGATGTATTTGTACATCATCTTCAGGGCTAAAATTACAAATTACAGGAGGATGTACAAATACATCGAAACGTCGGCCTAGGAAGGAGTTTATTTTCTTTTATTTGACCTAGTTCTCAATAACAAAACATTATATATGTATATATATATAAAAAGATTTCACATAAACACGTGAAACAACAATCAATGATAAAACCACAATAAGAATGGGAAAACAAGACTAAGATCTTTCTACCGTAACAAGCGGTCTTCGTCAGAGTCAAAACCCAACTGACCCAACTTTGGGTTTTTGACTCTGACGAAGACCGCTTGTTACGGTTGAAAGATCTTAGTCTTGTTTTCCCATTCTTATTGTGGTTTTATCATTGATATATATATATAATATATATATATATATATATATATGTTTTGTTGTATGAACTTTGTACTATGGCATGGACATATTCCACTGACCTACTTTCAAGTTTTTCCACACTTGTTTTAAGTGTTTCCGGTACTAAAAACGCTAGTTAGTCAAATGATATATTACTCACAACTGACATGTTTCGGTCTCCTTGACCATCTTCAGAGTTATTCATTTTGTAAAAGACTATTACTTTATAATGTTAATTATCGCTATACTTTACTTAAATCAATACTTTAAAATTCAATTTTAACATTAAGAAATAATTCTAACACCAAAATATTAATTTTGATTCCAGAAGCAAGTTTCACACTTTTCATATAACCAGATGTTCGTAAACATCACTTAAATGTTCCTAAATTCTTTTCTATGCTGTATCTATTGGGTCTTCCTTCTTGGTTCCTAATTTTGCGTTGCTCGTGAGTATAGTTTCAGCGTCGTGTTGAATCCTGTTGTCTGGTTGTTCATGTTTAGTTTATGTTCTATTATTTTAAGGGCTTCTGAAATTTGTAGTCTGGTGTGGTCGTTTACAATAATTTCTCGAGTTAGTTTGGTTTTATGTTCCCTATGCATCGTGATCATCGTGAAATGGTTGTTGTGGTCGAACCAATATATTTAGAATTTAGAATCTCACAGTGTCCTATTTAGCAATTATATTGGTTCTTTGTGGTTGTGGATTTGAGTGCAGGTTGTTCTTTATAATCATATTAGATGTATTGATACTATTTTAATATACATTGATTTTATGTATATTTTAAATTTTATTTTATTTATATTTTATGTTAAAATCATACACCGTTTGATAGACTAGGCGTATTATGTAATCGGGATTTGGTCAATTTTCTAGGTTTAAAAATCAAACTCTCGTTGCCGATGTTAAGATTTTATTAGATTTTAAAATCTTTTTCATAGGCAGAAGTAAGAATTTTTTAAATAAGAAAATTAAATTTTTACATTGTTTAAACAAACTAACAACGTGATTTTGTTGAAACCTTCGACCGGACTGTTTACAATTTTTTTTTGTTTCTTTTTAAACAGTTTCTCTTTAAAAGTCTAGTCCAAGGTTTCACCCAATTAAGATTGTTAGCTTTTTGCTTTACTATAAGTAAAGTATAGTGATCGTGAAAAAATTCGATCTCGAGATTTTGACGGAATTACATGTTTTGAGGTCCCAGAAGTCGTTTTATGACGTTTTTACGATGATGTCTGTGTGTGTGTGGGTGGGTGGGTGGGTGGGTGGATGGGGGGGTGGGTGGGTGAGTGTGTTAGCATTGCTTGTTACCACGCTACGGTCCAGAATCTTTGATGGATCAAGTTGATATTTTACACAAAAATGGGCCTCATAAAGACGAAGATCCCTATTGTTTGCGAAGAATTATGCATGATGGGAAAGTCACTTTTTTTGCCAAAAACCGTTTTTTTTTAAAACATTTATTTCTCCTAAACTGATAACCCTAGAGTTTTGAAATTTTGACATTATCTTTGAAGTTACAAATCGAACAAACGAAAAAATATATTCAGAATTTTAAAACAACAGGAAATATTTTTTTTTCAATAAAATGTAAAAATTTTGACTTATAATTCAATCTCAAACCTTGTGAGAGCGATACAAGCCATACTGTTTGACGGACAAAGATGAAACTATGCCTATAAACAGAACATTATATGGAGAATGAGTTGAGATATTTTTTTCTAAAATTACATTCGCTAAAGGGGCGTTACAGTACGATTTGTGTTTTCAGAAAATGTTTTTTTGACGCTAAACGGCTGATTAAAAAATAATGAAAATTTGACCAAAAATGGAACAAAAATTAGCAATTCATAAAAAAAAAATCATGAAGTTTCAATTACGCGAAAGAGCAATAACGATATAAAAACTCTTTGTTTACCCTAGACTAAGAGATCACCTGCTATACTTGTCGAATTTTTTGTATTTTTTACATTGTTTACATTGACTTAGAAATTTTTTGAGCGAATCCACTGAGATAAAATTGATGTTTCTAATGGAAAAATTAAAATATATTATTGACTTATAAGAGATGTAAGAGGAATAATATTGTGCAGGTAAATGATAACACTCATTAAAAAAAAATTCGTATATATGTTATTTGACAAAGGGGATGGAAAATGATCTTATTAAATACTAAGAAGCCATAAAATTCCCAGTATAATAATTCTGTTAAAAACGAAAATGTAAAAGATAATTCAAAGTATAAATCTTTCGTTTAAAGATTAATAACTGTAATTATCGTACATCTTTAATTAACAAATCACCTTAAAACAACATTTTCTTCGCTGTTTAAGATGTTTTTCAGAGAAAAAAAGGGTATTTTACTGTTTCAAATTTGAAAATTTTACATTAATATTCAATGTAGAAGGTTGTCAAGTAAACGATGTAAGAAATCTACTGGCTATTTGAACAATAGCCATGTTCTCTTGTAGGATAATATTTCGTTTCAAGAAATGTTCACATTGGTTTTTCAAAAATGTTATTACTGCTGTAGTTATACTAATGAAATTATTTGCAAATAATAAATTATTTGTGATGTACAAAAATAAGCTTATAAATTGATATGTCCTTCAATCACTATCTGTACTACCACACGAATGCAATGCTAATAATTATATCCCATTTAGATATTTATGTTATGCTTAAATAATACGTTATGTTTTATATACTCAAGAAATTTGACATTGAGTTACTTATAGTAAAGTAGAGTGTAGGCCACTCCAGATTTTAAACAATGTAAACATTTCATTTTCTTATTAAAAAAAATTTTAGTTCTGCCTATGAAAAATATTTTAAAATAAAAAAGATACATCGGCAACGAGAGTTTGATTTTTGAATCTAGAAAATTGACCGAGTACCGATTACATAATGCATCTGCATATAATATACATATATATATTAATTTACTTGCCAGACTAATAGATAATTTGAATATATTATTACATGATGCTAGTTTCCATTAAAACAGTTTTACCGTAGCTAAAAGCCTGGCAAGTTGTGCCTGACCGTGAAATTCACTCGATCTCACCCAGGAGTGGTCTGTAAGATCTGACAGCCGTCGTTCTTCTATGCAACACTTTTCCAAAAACTGTTTTCTCGGCAGGCTGACAAGCAGTCAGCAATAAAGTGGTCTAATTTAATTAACCCATCCAGTTCCAGTCATTCAACTTGATGCAGTTAACCACTTATCTAAATTAAAAAAAAAATAAATTATATTATGTGTTAGTTATAACGATAGAAAAATTTTCGATTCATTGTAGAGAAATCTGATGGACTATGTACATATATATTTATATAATTTTATATATGTACATATAATATTATATATATAGCTGTCTTCTCTAATCGGGGTTCGGTCAATTTTCCAGGATAAAAAATCGAACTCTCGTTGCCAACGAGATTGATTTTTTATCCTGGAAAATTGACCGAACCCCGATTGAAGAATATTCTATCAAACGGTCGATATATTATTGAATCTGTTAATTATATATATATATATATATATATATATATATATATATATATATATATATATATAACTTTAAATTACACAAAGCACGACACAGAAAAGAGAATAAAAAGAACACTTACAGAATTCAATATTTCGAACTGTTGTTCATCAGGAGAGTAGACTAGAAGAGAGGACGAAGTGAGAGAGATCTCCCCACGTCGAAGAACGGGGCGCGAATATATATATATATATATTTGTAAATTTAGGGAGCAATCCTTCTTTTATGCATGTTTTGTTGAACGACCTTTGTACTGTGGCATGAAAAGTTTTATACCATGAAAATGATCATAATAGACTACAAATTGCTGAAGCCCTTAAGATAATAGAACTGAAACCAAATATGAACAACCAAACCACAGGATTCAACAGGACGTTAAAACTATATTCTAAAACGACGCAAGAACACGAATCAAGATTGAAGGCCCAACAGATGGAACCTAGAGGCATTTCATGAGGTTAAGTGGTACACTTGATTATGACAGGTGGCTAAAACTGCTTCAAGCAAATGTTTATTTTGGTGATAGAATTATTTCTTGATGTTTTTGAAAATTATTGTGTTAATTTAAGAAATGTATAGTATAATATAGTTGTAATTAGTAGGAATAAGTTTTTATAAATATGATTAACTCTGAAGATGGTCAAGGAGACCGAAACATGTCAGTTATAACGAATAAATCATTTGGAGAACTAGTGTATAATACCAGAAAGGTTTAAATCAAAGGTGAGAAAACTTGAAAGATCGACTATGAAATTGATTCATGCCACAGTACAAAGGTCGTTCAACAAAACATGCATATATATATATATATATATAGATGACGAACTTTGGTCGGAAATATTGATCCAGTAAGGGTTCTCGTTCTTTATATGTTGTTTTTTTCAGTTATTTATATATATATTTATATATATATTTATATATATATGAACAATAATAAATTCTCGACCGTGCGATGGATTATAACTAAAAAAGTTGACTTCTATTAACTTTCGATTTTTTAATGACAATTATAATTGTTTTTTAATATGTCGATCACACGCGTTATCATAAGTTCAAAATATATAAATATTTGTTCTTAAAGTTGTTTTCTTTAATTTTTTTTTTTGAATTATAGAAAACTATGTGGGAATATGAACAAATATCGTAGGTTTTAACGCTGTTGTAGTAATTATTGTTTGATTTTATTTTAGTTTAATACATGGTGTTTCCAAAGACTGCTAATCAAAAAATATAAATCAATTTGTTCATAAAAACGCTTTAGTTTTTAGATGTTAGATTAAATTAGTCGGAAGAAGAATGTTATATTGTTACAAAATATATTTAACCGTAGTGAACACATATAGGATATTGCATTGCGGTCAGGTAGTTGTAAAGAAGGAAATTGATTGCTTGAATGAATAAAAAAAAGGGGAATTTATTTTTCAAAAATACACTATCTTAATTTGAACTATTTTTATTAGGAGCTCAAAAAATCTAATATAAAACAGAAGACAATTCTTACTAAAAACAAAATTATTTCTTTCTATTGTAAAAAATTAACAACATGTATATTATCACAACTATAAAGGACAATTTAAGTAGATTATACAAATCAGAAAAAAAATCGTTTTAAATCTTGTGAATTATATAATATTTTTAGTCGTTTAACTATTTTTAAAAGTAAACCTTTTCATGTTTTCTCCATGTCTCCATCTCTGTTTTTGCCAAATCATCTCATTATTTGTCAGTTACAAACTATTTTCTTTTCTTCGTCTCAATTTCTTCTTGGTCTGTCCTTCGTTCTCTTTTTATATACTGTCTACCACTCTGTAATAGCTCTTAATCGTCTTATCAAGACAGCCCTCTTCCAAAGAGCCAGGTTAGCTCAGTGGTTAACATACTCACCTCAGAACTGGAAGGTCCAGGGTTCAAAACCCGCCTGGCTTTTGATTTATTCAATTTTCCTCCAAATCTATTTCCTATAGAATCATTGGTCTGAATCTCTCAGGTCTTGCAATATAGCGTGGTTTGAATTAATACTTCTTGTCTAAGTATAGCCTCCTTGAAACGAACTTTCGACCTAAACAAGGAATTTCTTGGAATATTTTTTTCCAAAGAATTCTCTGAAATATTACGACAGCTAGAGATACCTACTACATTCAACAGCAATTTTTTAAAGAAATATATTTTTCACATTATCTTAACTAGGGCCTATTTTCAGGGAAGGGCTTTTAGTCCAAAACGTCCCGAAAATCACGCTAGGACTTATTTTCGGGGGATGTCTTA
The DNA here is from genome assembly GCA_026182355.1 of Hermatobates lingyangjiaoensis. NCBI lineage: Eukaryota > Metazoa > Arthropoda > Insecta > Hemiptera > Hermatobatidae > Hermatobates > Hermatobates lingyangjiaoensis. The sequence goes on from JAPFBL010000426.1 coordinate 47,612, forward strand.
TTTTCGGAAAATGACAAGCCTCGTGTCTTTTATAACTGTTTTTCTAAGTAATTTTTCGTTTGATATTTTGTCGCTTTACCGAAAACTAAACAATTTTTTTTCTATTTTCCTTTCATGGATTCTTACTTAATAACTGAGAAAGTTTTTATTATTTATTAAACTTTTATGTGATAAAGTTTATGTACATTCCTTATACAAGTATTTGTATAATTAATATTTTTTAATTAGTTTAATTTTAATTGAGTTTAGGTATGTGTTGTAATTTTTTAAAACCACTTCACATATTTTTTTAAGTTTTCTAAACTGGTTTGGTTTGACTGTAATACTAACATATTAATAACCATGAAAGTTACTGGAAACAATACCGACAATTATAGACAAGGTGGAATTTTACAAAAAAGTATAAATTGATATCGGTACAAATATTTTTCTTTTTTAAACAAGAACGTGTTTTGAACACGTAGTGTTTCTTTATGAAGTTTACATCAGTAGCTAGAGCTGTGAAAAGTTAATGGATAGATAAGTCAACCAGCAAAGACTTATTGCACCAATTATTCCAAACTCCAATTATTCATGTGAACCTGATGTAGAAGACTGTCATATGAGTGCGTGTTGCCACTCAAGCAGTACTGTCTTCAAGGAAAATCCCATACAACCTTAATCCTTCATTTTTATGTATAATTTTCGGTTATAAAAAACAATTAAAATTTTTTTCATTAATGTTGCTATTAGTAGAAGGATAATTACAGCATTTTTATTTTTCATTTTTAGTAGTCAGAACGGATGGGAGGTTAGAATGGGTGTAAAATCATATAATAGGCTCTAAAGTGGCTTTTACATAATACAATATTGCCTAAACAGTCTGCAGGACGCTTTTTATATATGGACTGCTTTTGGGTATAATGTCAATTTTGTTGTTATGTATAAATTGACATTATGACTAAATATGTTTGGATATAATATAATGAGGTGACTATAGTCACATTTAATGGTGTTACACAATTATCTGGTGTGACCACAAAATTATACTGGTAGGTACTACTAATCGTTGGTATGATCACCTTCCCGAAGCGTCTTTCAAAGTGACACACATATATGTGTACTTAATCTCCTCATAACATACACATATCACCATTATTATCATCATATTGCGACCTTCATCATCGTAATCACCACCACCACCACGAACACCTTCGTCATTACTGCCGATGCTAACACCAAACCGTCACCAATACGAGAACCACCATCACACACAACCAATCACCACCACCAACCTGTTTTGATTTGTAGTCATGTTTCTCGGCCTTTCGGCCTAATTCATGAACAAAGCATATAACAGATCCATGCTTTTTTACGTGATACCCTTTAGCCACATGAGAAGGCACACCACAGTCCTCTTGGAGGAGGGGTGCGACCGAGCCCGCTCATGTGCCCAAGGTGGACCTCGCGGTGGCGGGTCCCACGACACCACATCACAAAAAAAAAACTAAAAAAAAAAACACCAACTACGGACATCCGCACACCTCCACTTACCTTCAGCCACCACACCCATCTCCACCCACCTCCATACACCACGACTACCACCACCCACTCTACCTACTTCTAACCACCACCAATCACCTCCATCCACTACCACCTACCCTCACCCATCATGGACCTCCGCACACCACCACTTACCTCCAGCCACCACACCATCTCCACCCACCACGGCTACCACCACCCACCTACATCCACCATCACTCATTTCCACCATCCACCACCCAACAGCACCACCGACCACCGCCCTCCACCACCCACCACTACATAACTACACCCACCTCCACCTACCTCTATCCACCACCACTCACCTCCACCAACAAACACCCACCATCACCTCCCACCTCCGCCACCAGCACCCATCGTTACTATCATCATCTTGACTCCTTCTCTTCACCTTACCTTTCTCTATCATCATCATAAACGATACCCCAATCATCATCATCATCAACAACAACAACTACTAAAACAAAGATAACTATTAAAAAAACTTTTAAAAAACCTGAGAGAACTTTCAAAGGTTTAATCTATTAAAACTCCGACGTAATATTTCTTCAACATTTTATCGTTCTTTACAATACTTCTAAGTTCATATACTGACCATGAGCAAAAATACGAAAGGATTGTTAATAAACTAAAATAATTTATAGATAGATAAACCGTGACTGGCAATAAAAGTGATAGTAAATTCCATTTAAGATTTATTACAACGATCATAAACAAACAAAGATAACTTAAAACAAGTTTGTTTATCGTAATATTAACGATATTTACTAACTCTTTATGTGGCACTCAAATAATATAATTTAAAAAAAAGTTACTTCATGTCTATTAATAGAAATAGAAATAGAAAGTAAATGAAGTCATAAAATACAGAGTTAATAACTCTTTTTAAGTTGTATTAAAGAATAAAATTTGATATAAATCGAGTGAATGTGGTTTCTTTGTGATGTGAAACATACGATCAACCATTTAAAAGTGTTTAACTCTGACTTAACTTAAATAGAAATATTAAACTTCTACATTTTTGCAGGCTTTATGAAGTTGGGAATTAATTAAAAAAAAATTGAAATTCTTTATTAAGTTATGAAGCCGGATTGACGGTGTAATAAACAAAGTATGCAATTTGATTAGAAAGAAGGCATGTTAATATTTTATATTTAAAATGTAACATTGATTGCTTGTTTGTTGTTAACAAGTAATACTTCAATGTGTTTCACCCTTAGTGTTGTTCTAGGGATGGAAAGTGTGGTTTATTTGTTATTTAGCACCCACTTTAGTAATGGGTGAGTCACAGAACAGGTTTTATTCCATATTAGAAGTTTTATATTTTATTTTGCTGATATTTATTGGTGAAAGGATTTTTAACGAGTACCTGACATCGTATAAGCTCTGGTCTGACAGCTTTATGTTTTCTAATAGGAAAAGCATGCGAATCGTGGTTCGTATTTTATATGAAAGTTTGAAGGAGGTGATTCAAGCCTTTAATCATCCATAATTAAAGCATGCCTGTTACCATTAGAATACACCTGATCCCGAATATGCCATATTCATTGATTTATAACAAGATTTCATAATATGTTTAATATAAAATAATAAACACGTGAGCAAAAATTAATGTCCAAAACCATGGTAAGAATCAGAAAAAGATTAAGATCTTTCAACTGTAGTAACAAGCGGTCTTCGTCAGAGTCAAATCTCAATTGAGATTCGACTCTGACGAAGACCGCTTTGTACGGTTGAAAGAGCTTAGTCTTCTTTCTGATTTATTACTATGGTTTGGACGTTCATTCACGTAGGTTAGGTTGTAACAGCAGTCTCACTAGGACCACAATATAGGGCAAACTTTGTCCTTTTGTGATACGACAATAAACATCCTACTACATTGGGAGTCCTAAATTTTGCCTTACTAAAGGGTATTTAGAGTTGAGATCTTTAACGAGTAAATGACAATTACAGCCTCAATACAGTCTCTATAAATTTAGTAGTACTATTCGCGGTTCAGTGTACTAAGGGAACGACGGGTACCTGAGAGGCATTCGTACTCAGATTTATTTACCAAACGCGTAAAGAAATCCAGAGTCAGAGTGGGTATTGAACTCTGGATCTACCAATCCAGAGGCGAGCACGTTACCACTGTGCTACTTCGGCCCCTACTCATTCATGTAACTCTGTACAGTGATTAGAAAAGTGATTGTAATAAAACCTCTGATATTTGATATATTGTAAAATACTAAAACAAATAATGAAGAAAACAAAATCCTGTTCTTGAAGTGCGCACAAAATAAGTTATTTTTGTGAAAAATCTATTATTTTCTCACTAATGTTTCCAACAATCAATTTTTTGTTTAGATCCAACTTCTTAGAATTGAAATCATCTTCAGTAGCCGATAATTCCAGAGGATTATAAATTTTATTTTATAAATTTTGTTTTTATTTTGTATGGTTATAAATACCATACATTCAAACTACCTTTGAATTCATGGTATCAAAGTTATAGAGAAATTAAATGTAAGTTTTATGTATCTACCTTAATATGCGTACTAGCTTAACCCTAAACTATATATCTATATAGAACTATGTATAACAAGAATTTCATAATAAACACGTGAAAGAACAATGAACGTCTAAACCACAATAAAAAATGAGAAAAAAGACGAAGGCCGCTTGTTATGGTTGAACCTCGAGTATCGCAGTCTTTTTTCTCATTCCTTATTGTGGTTTGGACGTTGATAGAACTATGTATATACTTGGTAATTCGTACTTAATTTCTTAGATTATCCAGTGTCGCATTGAAACCATTATAAAAAGTTAAAGCTTTCAGATGTTTGAAAAATAAAGAGAAAAAGCAAAAATAAATTTATTACGTTTTTGGGGGATATCAAGCTGTTATTAAATACCGGATTTAGAGTAAAATGTATTTCCATAATATAGGTATTTATGTAATATTACATAAACATCAGATAAGAAAGGAAAAGTAGAATACATAGCAGTTCGTAGAGCGAGGTAGTGATCGGTGGGTTCTGGTCGGTGGTAGGCATATTGATGTAGCACCGCTTTATATTTTCACAAACAATAAATACAGTTTTTTTTTTAAGTCACATGAACTGGTTTGTAAAAGGGTATTCTGTATGTGATCCAGAAGAGAGAGGTTGATAATATAACAGCTCAGACAACCAAGGTGTCCACACTTTGTACTTCCCAGTCCGAGTGGATATCCTCTGCAGAAGCTAAATTTCTGTGTAAAGAATAAATTACCAATAAAATATCGGCGTCTAGGTAGGATAAGCGAGTAGGCTTCAGAAAGAACCAGAAGTTGGTGTACTAAGAAGAATATATGGAGGAAAGCTCTTTTATAATAGCTTCAAGTTGGTATATTCCTGTTCCAATAGGAGAGAAAGAAGGTACAGAAACCGGTGAGACAACTAACATTGCTGGAACTTTCTGGTTATGTTCTTTCACCTTCCAGCCGAACCACTCCCAAGCATTTACGAACTTGCAGTGGCGGTAAAAGAACTTCTTCTCTATTCATCTCTTCCTCTGCCGCCGCTAGTCTATTTCATTGATTCATCAAATTGAATAATAAATTATTCGAGTTAGAAAAAAACAAAAGAATTTCAAGCTAAACTCAAAATTGTTATAAAACAGAAAAACACACAATCTAAAATTTTTGTTTAATAGTAATGGTGTAGTGATAATGAATATCCGAGCACTATATCTACACCATTAGGTAAGTGATGAAGCAATGGTGACTCACGATAAACGTATATATATATATATATATATATATATATATACGGTACTGTTTTCTTGACCACAAAATATTCACAAAACACTTTTTCTTTTCCTCGGAGTTTGGTCAGGGTAAATATATGGAATCACCTTTTTGCCAACGTTTCGTCTTTATTTCAAGACATCCTCAGGGCTATAAACTAACAAAAAACAATAAACAATGGACATTTTTTCATTTCAACTTTAAAAACATCATAAACAAATTGAAAAAAAAAAAAGAACTTACTGAAGGCTTGGTTCTGTTACATTTACAAACAACCGTTAACTGTCATTACATGTGCTGTTCCAAGCGACAAATTATTGAACCACTGTTTTTTTAGTACAATCCATTATATATAAACATATATACTTATACACATATTATAATATATATCTATTATAATATGTATCACCATAATATATATCTATAATACATTTATAATAAATTATTAATTTATAACAATCCTTAAAAATATAAACTAGATAACATTGCATCTTTAACTATTTATGATGGAACTATAAATCCTACTTAAATTGTCTGTATCTGTTTTTCTATTGCAAGTATTATTAGTATTTTTGATATGTATCATTTCTTTTATCAATCTTTTATTGTATGAAGTTTCATAATCTAAAATTGATGCATTCTCAAATTGAAATGTGTGTTGATTTTTAATTGCATGCGAGGCTAGGGCACAAAACATTTTTTTATTTTTAAAATTCGATTTGTGTAAAGCTAATCTATCTTTTAGATATTGTTTGGTTTGACCTATGTATACATTATTACAATTATTGCAAGGAATAGAATATATTATATTGCTTGGAATAGAATATATTCTATTCCTTGCAATAATTGTAATAATGTATACATAGGTCAAACCAAACAATATCTAAAAGATAGATTAGCTTTACACAAATCGAATTTTAAAAATAAAAAAAGGTTTTGTGCCCTAGCCTCGCATGCAATTAAAAATCAACACACATTTCAATTTGAGAATGCATCAATTTTAGATTATGAAACTTCATACAATAAAAGATTGATAAAAGAAATGATACATATCAAAAATACTAATAATACTTGCAATAGAAAAACAGATACAGACAATTTAAGTAGGATTTATAGTTCCATCATAAATAGTTAAAGATGCAATGTTATCTAGTTTATATTTTTAAGGATTGTTAAAATAATAATTATTATAAATGTATTATAGATATATATTATGGTGATACATATTATAATAGATATATATTATAATATGTGTATAAGTATATATGTTTATATATAATGGATTGTACTAAAAAACAGTGGTTCAATAATTTGTCGCTTGGAACAGCACATGTAATGACAGTTAACGGTTGTTTGTAAATGTAACAGAACCAAGCCTTCAGTAAGTTCTTTTTTTTTTTTCAATTTGTTTATGATGTTTTTAAGTTGAAATGAAAAAATGTCCATTGTTTATTGTTTTTTGTTAGTTTATAGCCTGAGGATGTCTTGAAATAAAGACGAAACGTTGGCAAAAAGGTGATTCCATATATTTACCCTGACCAAACTCCGAGAAAAAGAAAAAGTGTTTTGTATATATATATATATATATATATATATACCTCATTAAAGATCTTGCCAACGTTAAGTTTAGTATGTTTCCTACATACCTTTTCAAGGTTTCGAATGCTACCTTTCCATCTCTGTGGTACCATATAAATTAACTCACCGATTTTTTTATCTTCATTGTATTTTTCATATTACATTTCCGACGTTTCGGTCTACGTTGACCATTTTCAAGATTCTATATACAAGGTTTTTTTAAAACAATTCTAATAAATACTTATTTACAATGACAATTACCTCACTTCTATCAAACATAACTAATAATAAAATATTCTTTTAAAAAACACTACCTTAATAAACATGAGTAACAGGTTTGCTACAAAATTCCCTACATGAACATTTACACAACATTATTTAAATCACTATATAGTTATTTTTCACGAATGTAACTTTAAAATTCTGGAAAAACAACAGGACTGATCATTAATGTTCGGCTTCTTTTCCTTTATGCATAATGATTCAATTATATGCAGCCTCGTGTGGTTATTTTCTGCATATAATACTTCAATGTTGTCTTCCAGCATTTTTCTACTTAGCCTGCTTTTATGTATGTTCATTGTGTGTTCTTTCGGTCCTCCGGCTGCGAGATGCATCGTAAGTCTGCGTGAAAGTGTTGTCGTCGTAGAACCAATGTAGCTCGATTTTAGGAGCTCACAGTCTCCTATAGTGCAATAATCTGTAACATCATAAATTGCGTTTTGATAGGTGTGTTTTTATCGGTTGGTATTTTCCAGGATAAAAAATCAAACTCTCGTTGGCAAGTGATAGCAGTTTGCTTCTCAACGCGAGTACTTCGCACTTCTTCCCGATGACGACGGATGTCGAATATCGAAGTGAGTTCTGTAGTGTCTTTCTGTGTTCTTTTCTATGTGTTAAAGTGTATATATATATATATATATATATATATATATATATGTATATCATTGAGTTTTTGACTCTGACGAAGACCGCAGTTGAAAGATCTTAATCTTTTTTCCCCTTTTCATATTTCGTTTGATCATTGATATATATATATATATATATATATATATATATATTTATACACATATATATATATATATATATATATATATATATATACAGTTCAATGTTATATATGTTCAATGTACAGTTCAAATACACATAGAACTGTATTTGTCCATTTCGGATCGTATTTTCATCGAAAAAGTGATATTATATATATATATATATCTTGATAAAAGTATCAACCGTGGAATAGAAACAAAACTAAAGTTTATCGGGACTGGGTCAGTTCTTCAGGTTCAAATTAAACTCTAATTGCCAACGTTTTGGTCTTTATTTAAAACATTTTTCATAGGCAGAAGTATAAATTTTGAAACAGAAAAACTAAGTATTACATTACAAATTATTTTACAAAGTTCAAAGAACTGAAGTTCAGTGTCACGTGTTCATTCAGACTACAGTTGTTGTTAAAATCCACATACTATTTTTCTTTGTAAAATAATTTCAAATGTAATACCAACCAACGACCAACGATTCTTTCCGCGCACTACAGTGAGCGTTGTAATTAGCAGTTCCAGGTCACGGACCTACTACTGCTGAATTTTTGTACTGCTGTGTTTATGGAGTCAGTAAGTAACTGTCTGTAGTCTTTTGTTTGTTATTCATTATACATTATTTCGTGGTCGTCTGGTCTTCTTAAGACGTGAAATGTAGTCAGTCTAGGGTTTGGCTTTCTATTTCAACAACAGCGTCTATGATGGATATGGTTGGGGAGCTCTTAGGGATAGGCTCTGAACAAGGAGGTTTGGATGGGGTGAGATTTTCGTGTCCTCATTGGCCACCAGTCTATTTGTGAATTCGTCAATTGATTCTAACCTGAGGTCTCTTTGAATATCCACATTTCTGGCATACCAAGGTGCCCCAGCCATAAGGCGTGCACATTTATTTTGAACTACTTGTATCAATGTTTAATTTGTCCTTGCGGCTTGTAACCAGGTCGAGCATCCATAAGTAATGCTAGCCTAATTACCACCTTATAAATGAGGTCCTTTACTACCTGTGGAGTATTCTTTGACTTCAGGATAGGGTACAAATTTGACATTAGTGCCAGACCCAATTTGTATCTATTATTTAGATGGTGTTTGAAGGTGAGCCGGCTGTCAATTATTATACCTAGGTATTTGGCCTGGGTTTTATAAGGTATTAACTGGAGACCAATGAATGCTGAAGGAGGTTGCTTTGGTGTTCCTTTACTGAATTGTAGGTGGATACTCTTTGCTGGGTTGACTTCAAGCTTCCAACTATTGAACCAGTACGAAATTTGATCAAGGTAGTTCAATTTAATACATAGTTTTTCTGTTTCAAAATTTATACTTCTGCCTATGAAAACGGTTTTAAATAAAGACCGAAATGTTGGCAATGAGAGTTTAATTTGAACCTGAAGAACTGACCGAGTCCCGATAAACTTTAGTTTTGTATATATGTATATATATATATATATAAAAATAAAAATAAATATAAAAGAATGTGTGTGTGATGTGTTGTGTGTACTAATGTAATCGGGATTCGGTCAATTTGACCGAATCCCGATTACATTATAACTATTCTATCCAACGGTTGATATATTATTGACTTTTTAATATATGATATATATTATCATTATATATATATATATATGAAGTCTGGACCAGTAGGAAAAAGAAAAACAAAAGAAACAAATGCTCTGATGACAGAAAGTGGAAGACCTCAGATTATTTATTTCTTTTGTTTTTCTTTTTCCTTATGGTTTGATTGCATCACGTTTTTAATTGTGATTTTTCTGCATTTATATTTATGCATGTATAATCTTTATATGCAACAAGATTTCGCAATAAACAAAAGAAATAAACATCTGCATATAACGATAGGAAGGAATACAGAAATGGGAACAAGACCTGTGAAACAGGTTTAAATGTTGACAAGTGACAGAATTCATGTCTTCAAAACATCATTAACAATACTTTCATTTCCTTTAAATGTTACGAAAGATGAATTTCATTGTTACAACTTTGCGAAATGGTAATATTTATTCTTAAGAACTATTAATTATTAATAATATTATTACATATATTTTTAAAATTATAATTTATTATATTAATAATTTGTTATTAATTATTGATTAATATAGGACAACCTGTAAGAAGATTTTACAATAAAGATGTGAAATGACAATCAACGTCCAAACGACAATAAGAAATTAGAAAAAGAGACTTAGATTTTTCAATTAATTTAACTAGGAGTCTTTATTAAATATTATACTACCAATTTTTCAGAAATCTTTATCACTTTTTTTATTGTTTTTAATTTTTTATTAAATATTAAATCTACTTGCTACTTTTATTTGCTTTCTATATGAAATATAGAACCTGAGGTAATGTGGAAAACGGTTCCTGGCAGGTGTCCTAGAAGAAAAGGTTGTATCGTCTGGTTTATCTCGGAGCTTAGCACTATGTGCATAAATGCATTTCATGTCTTTACCAAGAAAAAAAAAAGTAAAATATAGAGAAATTCTTTAAAATCAACATTTCACGATTAAGTTTTCATGAAAATACGCGTTTTAGGGTTCTCTGAGTACAGTAAAATGTGTTTTATCAAATTGCTCTCTCTGTATGTCTGCGTGTGTATGGATGTGCGTGTTTTTTAATCAAATGCTACTGCATGTTCTAATGTAGTACAATCAGTTATTATGTAGTATAAACTGACTACATGATAATAAAGTTAATGGAATAGCCTCGACATAAAGAAGTTTAATAATATAAACAACGCATTTCAAACACGTATAACAAGCAGAATTCATCAGAGTGAAATGAAACCAAAGATGCAAAAAATCTGGTAAGAGGTTGAGAAAGGTGTTAATAAAATTAAATTCATGAGTGTCGACAATCCAATTAACAACTGAAGAAGAAGTAAGTTGTAATTTTCCGTTCTTAGATGTCCTGATCCTTAGGTTACCTAAAGAACCTAAATTCATTATTCACACACGCACGCACACACATAAACATAAACGTTTTTTTTTTATATCTTAGGTTTAGTTGTGCCTTCAATTTTTATCATAATTGACAATACAATAGCTAAATACTCGAAAAGATCTCTCCTTACCTGCTAATTCAAAATACTTTTAAATGTATTCTTTTCACGTCGAAATACCACAACGATTGACATTAATTCATATTATTAGGTCCATTGTTAACAATGGTAGAAGAAGTAAGGTGTAATTGGTCCTCCTTAGATGTCCTGATCCAAAGGTTACGTAAATAGCCTAAATTCATTATTCACACACGTACACACACGTATAAACATACACACAGACAGTATTTTTTTGTTATATTCTTAGGTTTAGTTGTGCCTTCAATTGTTGATCATAATTAGCAATACAATAGCTAAATACTCAAAGAGATCTTTTTATCTGCTATTTCAAAATACTTTTAAATTTATTCTTTTACACGTCGAAATATCATAACGATTGACATCAGTTCATATTATTAGGTCAATAAAATGCTGTAATCAATCTAATAAGAGAAAGTACTGTTTATATAAACAAAAAATCAAAAATATAAATATTATAAATTGACATTATAGAGAAAAAAAAAAACTAAAAGTTCTAATGCATGTGGTTGTTTTACAGTGGAGACGGGCCTTGCATAACGTACGAAGCAGTCAACCAGGCCTACATCCAGGCGAGGAAGCGAATACGTAAGTCTGACTACCTCCAATTGCCTGCTTTCCTTGTATTTTGCTGGTCTGTCAAGTTCCGCCTTGCAACTACTAGATGGTCTATTTCTTACTCACCTTTCACTGATAACTAAAACATGTTTTATTGTTCAACTGTTTTAAACGACAAAATTAATTTATCTCCAAAAAAAGTGTAAGTAACTTTTTACTTATAGTTTTCATGTAAGACTGGGCAGTAATAATGAAAAAAAGACGAGAGAACAATAAAAAAACAGGGCAATAATGAAAAAAAAATGGTGATATAATCCAGGTTGTCCAACCTAATTATTTTGTTGATATCAATTTTTACATATGTTACATACATATGTTATGTTTTTACATATGTTTTTCATATATTAGATCGGGAAAAGTTAGGTTGGCAAGCCTGATTTTTAATTCCCATCTATATTGCTAATTATTCTACTCTGTTTTGTTTACATACTTTTAATTAGCATGCCAAAACCTTTATTTTTGGATTATTAAAAGTTATTCTTAATTAATTTTTAAATAAATTATAATAAAGCTTTTTCGTGAGATAAAATATTGAACGCGCCTCGAGAATAATAGACTGTTATTTCCCTAACACTTAATCAAATAAAACACTTGGGAAATAATAGACTTCATTATTCCCTAGGTGCATAAATATCTATTATTGGCAACACAAATACGTTTATTTTTGACGATATTAACACAAAATGAAATACGAATAAAAAAAAGTTATTGAAGTTAAAAATATGTTATTGGTTTGCTTTACAATAATATATTATTAAACGAAGATTATTATTTTTTGAAAAAATAAAGTAAAACATAGAGGCTTAACCTCTAGTCTGTGTGACACCTTTTAAGATATTTGTCGGAAATAATAGTGAAAAATCAATTATTTAGTTTTTCAACAGATGAATGTGAGGTGATTCAAAAATAATAACTTTTATTCAAATTAGATTTGAAAATATTAATAAAAAAAATTAGGTAAATTATATTTTTTTCCTACTTTAATTTGAATTCCTATTACTGTTTTACAAATATATAATGAGGTTACCCCTTGCGTTACTGGCAACATAAAAAAGATAAGAAAATTATCTCTAGATGTTTACCAGCATATGATGAGTCATTGGATTTATTGCAGCTACTAATCGTTTTAGGTCATGAATGTTATTTCCTAATATTTATTATTTTAGGAAATAACTTTATTATTTCCTAATTGCTAGTAATTGCTAATAATTTTTATTATTTCCTAATTGCTAGTAGAGAAACAAAAATGCGTTTATGGGTATTCCAGCACTACCATGCGCTTGTTGTCCCTATCTCTTCTCTCCTAATGACGGTTAAACAACAGACCAAACCAGATTAGCCAGGGAGTAGGTGAGTCCAACCACCCTACCTTAATCCCTCATGATGCCCCGTGATCCAGGGCGACGTCCTGTGAACATTACAATAGTAATCCACCTCTATATATATAAACTAACAATCCTACTATTATTCTCATTATTGTTCTGATGTTGAATGCGGTACATTCGATACATGTCGACTAGCAATATTGATGATAAGCTTTATATAGACGAGAAAGGAATTCCGGAAACTGAAGAAATTGTATAAGAAACAGATACAAGCCAAATATGGGGCGTTATTTAACAATATACGTTTAAATGAAGGACTGTTTCCAACTTTTACACACACACACACACACACATATATATATATATATATATATGATCAAACCACAATAAGAAATGGGAAAACAAGACTAAGATCTTTCAACCGTAACAAGCGGTCTTCGTCAGAGTCAAAAACCTAACTGAAACACTAGATGCAGAGAACATGTTCTCTACGGTTGAAAGATCTTAGTCTTGTTTTCCCATTTTCTCACTATTCAGTTTTCCACTGAACTCACTACTATATTTCGATGTCCTTGTCTTCAGGAAAAGAAGTGAATCGCTCCAAAGGCTGGTAACGACTGACTTGGCGTTCGAACTGAAGCACTCAAACAGTGTAGCCAACTTTCGGAGGAAAGGTAGACAGGGAAGATAAAGAGACAAAAGCCAAATAAAAATTAAAAAATGAAAACATTTAATGAAAATAAAATTAAAAGCTGATAACAACTTTAAAAAAAAAAAAAATCAACGATTGAGGTTAAGACCAGGAGCCGATCTACCGCCCAGAAGACTAATAAGTGCTTCTTCTGAAGCTCTCAGAGTAACTTTCGAATTAGTCTGATCAATCTGCCTCAGGACCTGTACACGGAAACAGTAATTAAAACTGTGTCCGTGAGAACTGGCATGAGTAGCAACGGGAAGGTCACTGCCTTTGCCAACGGATGACCTGTGATTATTCATACGCAGGCTTAGCTTGGTGGAAGCCAAACCCACATAAAAAGAATCACACTGGGTGCAATCCAAACGGTAAACGCAGTTACCAGAGGTAACTCTCTGGTTATATATATATATACACGAGTATTAGAACTAATATGTATAACTGTTAAATCTACATGTTCTTTCTATATATAGAAATTTAATAATATTCGTTTTAAACATGGTTACTTAGTTTCTTAGTAAGTGATCGGTCCTGAGATCTCCTGAGAGATTCGGCGATGCGCTGACCATAAGCGTACAGTTATGAGGTGATAATCGTCTTGGTAATCGTCCTGTTGTTGAGGACTGGTGAATGAATGGGTGGGTGGAGTCCAATCTCTCGAAGCCGAAGAGAATGCATTGAAGAGGCATATCGGACTCGGATCTGATTCAGGTGAGGCAGGTGTTGGCTATAGTCATTCTGAAAGCTCGGAAGACATCTTTCAGAATGAGACCACCTCATGTCAGACATCCTCAATTCTCTCCTGCTTCAACAACCTATGCATTTCATAGTTTATTTTACCCAATCGTGACCTTGTCTCTAATACTACGAAAATACAACTACTATTGATTTAACTTATGCTCTACTAGCAAACGTACCCGTCTTTGACGGAATCAAAAATTCTATTATACTTGGTATTCCAAAATATCAATTATAGTATTATACTAATACTACAATTAGAAGTTATAGAATAGTAGAAAATACCATTATTAGTACAGTGCTAAAAAAAAGCCTCTGTATACAAAGATTAGATTTTAAGTTAGACATACACAAATCTACAATCAATGTTTCAGCTTTATATGTCTTATGGTAGCAATATTTTGTGGACAAACTGACAGACAGAAATTATTCTAAGGGTACATGTGGCTACTCTGAAGTATGAAACGTAAAGAAAACTTGAAATGAGTTAGTTCTAATTAACGTGCTCCCAGTCAAAAGCTAGCACGCAAGCCACTGGGCTACTCTGGTTCCATACCTTACTTTATTACCAGTGTTTATATTACGCAAATATTAAATTAAAAAAAATATTTTTGTTGTGTTTATTTATAATACATTTGCACTACTGTCAACGGCGAGCAAGCAAGCTACTGGCAACCCTGGCTAGATCCCTTTACTTTATTACCATCTTTTATATTATCCACATTTTAAATTCAAAAAAATATTTGTTTGTTACATTTATTTATAATACATTTGCACTACTGTCATCGGCGATCATGCAAGCCACTGGGCTACTCTGGTCCCATACCTTACATTATTACCAGTGTATTTATTAAGCAAATATTAAATTAAAAAAAAGTTGACAGTTATATATAATACATAGCAAACGTACCCGTCTTTGACGGAATCAGAAGTTCCTGTTTTGGTTTATTGCCGTGTGCCTATTGCCTTTCGGCTATACCACGGAGGAATCAGAAGTTCCGTCATTTTTGGTATTTCAAAATGTCATTAGAAATTATAGAATAGTAGAAAATACCATTATTACTACAGTGTTAAACAAATGCCTCCAGCTTATACACTACATTAGCTGTCTGTCCTTCAGGTTCATGGTAGAAGAAAGAGTTGAAACCTCTGACCGTTGAGCATGTAAACTACATTTGACCATGTGAGAAAAACTTGGTTTTGCTACCTTGTATTCCTGCGTTAGATGAAGTCTCCCTTTGCGACTTAGTTAACGTCATTGCGAAATAGACTCTGACCCGACTTTGCAATCATTTCAACGTAAACAGACAGTGGCTCGGAATCAATGGTATGTGAAGTATACACACAGACTCCCCAATACCACATCCAGTCATTATGTCCGCCTCTATGGCATATCTGTGTAGAGCACGAACTCAGAGTCGTGTCCCGTTGCACAGTTTTGGGGCACTCATGTTTCGTAACATGAAATTTGTTACTGCTACTAAATTGTAGCATGATTGGTGCTCTACTTTAAGTTTTTACTCATGAGCAGGCAGTCCAGGAGAAATAAATTCAGAGTCAAGAAATTCAATTAGATAATGAACTGCTTCTTCGTCACTAATCCAATCTCTTTACTGACTTGTAAGTTCTTTCCTCGGCTTCATATAGCGTAAGAACTTGTTTGTTGATTTTTCCTCCCTGTTCATATTAAGAGTTGAGAATTGCTCGTTTACAAAACATTTATTCTCAATAGATAGTACATCCTTAACTCTGTGAAACACCATTTCAATGATGTCAAATACGCAATATATTCATATGCTCAATTGAAATTAAAATCAACTAACAATACCTACTTGCCACACCTGTGTATTTTCAAAACAAACTTGTCTGTGAAGTTAGGAAAATACAGCTAAAAGCCCCATAACTTCGCTTCTGTACTGAATTAATAATCTATTTAGAGCCCATATTTTAAGTTAGGCACACACAAATCCAGTGTCAATGTTTCAGCTCGCTATGTCTTATGGTGGCTGAGTTTACTTGTGACAAACATTTTTGCGTTAAACGTCCATAACTTCACTTCTACGTTGAATTTCCAATCAATTCATAGCCTATATTTTAAGTTAGACCTACACAAATCTACTGTAAAAGTGTCAGCTTTATATGTCTTATGGTAGCTGAGTTTACCTGTGACAAAGTTTTGCGGACAAACCGACAAACCGACAAACCGACAGAAATTTTTCTAAGGGTCGATTCGGTTTCTCCAATGTATGAAACGTAAAGAAAACTTGAAATGAGTCAGTTCTAAGCAATGTACAGACAAAATCATTATTTTATTTATAAAGATTTGTTAACCTTTTATAAACATTGTTATTGTCAGAATTTGATATTTACTGTAGCTAGAGACGTAGTTCAGTATTGGTTAAGGTCACTAAACTGAACCAATTACAATCAATTCTGGTGGTCCAGTGCCATATTTGACAATTTTACATTACCCGTTGATACTTATTTTGCCTAGAAGGCCGCTATTGAAGAGAGATCATGAACAGTATTTTTCTAGAACTGGAGAAATAGAATCATATTGGTTCAGGTGGTCCAGTGTCATATATGACAATCTCAAATTACCGTTGATACTGTGAGAGCCGTGTACGAGTATACCGTTAAAGATGTTTACCTTCATGGAATATAAGTCCAGTATTGGTTAAGGTCACCAAACTGAACCAATCACTATTAGTTCAGGTGGTCCAGTGCCATATTTGACAATTTTACATTACCCGTTGATACTTATTTTGCCTAGAAGTCCGCTATTGAAGAGAGATCATGAACAGTATTTTTCTAGAACTGGAGAAATAGAATCATATTGGTTCAGGTGGTCCAGTGTCATATATGACAATCTCAAATTACCGTTGATACTGTGAGAGCCGTGTATACCGTTAAAGATGTTTACCTTCATGGAATATAAGTCTGTGACAGCCGGTAAAACTGTTTAAGAAGTATGCCTTCCCGGATTATATTGCCTAGAAGTCCGCTATTGATGAGAGATCATGAACAGTATTTTTCTAGAACTGGATAAATAGAATCATATTGGTTCAGGTGGTCCAGTGTCATATATGACAATCTTAAATTACCGTTGATACTGTGAGAGCCGTGTATACCGTTAAAGATGTTTACCTTCATGGAATATAAGTTCAGTATTGGTTAAGGTCACCAAACTGAACCAATCACTATTAGTTCAGGAGGTCCAGTGCCATATTTGACTATTTTACATTACCGTTGATACTTATTTTGCCTAGAAGTCCGCTATTGATGAGAGATCATGAACAGTATTTTTCTAGAACTGGAGAAATAGAATCATATTGGTTCAGGTGGTCCAGTGTCATATATGACAATCTTAAATTACCGTTGATACTGTGAGAACCGTGTATACCGTTAAAGATGTTTACCTTCATGGAATATAAGTTCAGTATTGGTTAAGGTCACCAAACTGAACCAATCACTATTAGTTCAGGAGGTCCAGTGCCATATTTGACTATTTTACATTACCGTTGATACTTATATTGCCTAGAAGTCCGCTATTGAAGAGAGATCATGAACAGTATTTTTCTAGAACTGGAGAAATAGAATCATATTGGTTCAGGTGGTCCAGTGTCATATATGACAATCTTAAATTACCGTTGATACTGTGAGAGCCGTGTATACCGTTAAAGATGTTTACCTTCATGGAATATAAGTCCAGTATTGGTTAAGGTCACTAAACTGAACCAATCACTATTAGTTCAGGTGGTCCAATGCCATATTTGACAATTCTATATTACCGTTGATACTGTGACAGCCGGTAAAACTGTTTAAGAAGTATGCCTTCCCGGATTATATTGCCTAGAAGTCCGGTATTGATGAGAGGTCAGTACGAATTTAGAACTGCAAAAAATACATTCATTATTGTTAGGGTATTCTCATGTTATATATGAGAACTTCACGTGCCCTTTGTTACCATAGAACCCGGTAGCCGTAGTTAGAGCTGCTACCTTCCCCGAATAGAATACATAGAAATCTGTTACAGAAGAGAGATCATGAACAGTACGAACCTAGAACTGCAGAAATACAACATATTGTTTCAGGTGATCTGGTGCTATATTTGACAACCTCACATTGTCTTTGATACAATGAGAACCTGGTATACGGTAGTTATAGTTACTACCTTCCCCGAATAGACTACGAAGAAATCTGTTACAGAAGAGAGATCATGAACATTGCAAACCTAGAACTGCAGAAATACAACATATTGTTTCAGGAGGTCTGGTGCCATATTTAACAACATCATATTGTCTTTGATACATTGAGAACCTGGTATACCGTAGTTATGGTAGAGTTACTACCTTCCCCGAATAGACTACGAAGAAATCTGTTACAGAAGAGAGATCATGAACATTGCAAACCTAGAACTGCAGAAATACAACATATTGTTTCAGGTGGTATGGTGCCATATTTAACAACATCATATTGTCTTTGATACAATGAGAACCTGGTATACCGTAGTTATAGTTACTACCTTCCCCGAATAGATTACATAGAAATCTGTTACAGAAGAGAGATCATGAACAGTATGAACCTAGAACTGCAGAAATACAACATATTGTTTTAGGTGGTCTGGCGCCATATTTAACAACCTCAGATTGTCTTTGATACAATGAGAACCTGGTATACCGTAGTTATGGTAGAGTTACTACCTTCCCCGAATAGCCTACGTAGAAATCTGTTACAGAAGAGAGATCATGAACATTGCAAACCTAAAACAACAGAAATTCAATCACTACTATTTCAGATGGTCTGGTGTTATGTTTGATAAACTCCAATTGTCGATGTTACCGTGAGGACTCGGTCTACTATAGCTGGACATGATACCTTCGTGGAAAAAACTGCTTAGATCTACAAACAAGAGATCTTGAGAGGTACTACCCAACAACTGAAGAAATAGAATCACTTTTGGTTCAAATGTTGTGATATCATATTCAAACCTCACATTGTCGTTGACTCTGTGATGACCCAGTATACTGTGGTTAGAGATCCTATCTTCCCTGTGAGGGACTCTCTGGAAGTCCTCTACAGAAGAGAATTCATGCATTTACGTTAACCATACTGTATATGTACTAAGTACATTTGGTATAAGTACTTTAATATAAGTACTTATATTAATTATAAGTACTTATATAAGTATAAAATACTTATACTTTAGTGATCAAACTACAATAAGAAATGGGAAAACAAGACTAAGATCTTTCAACCGTAACAAGCGGTCAACCGTAACATACGGTTGAAAGATCTTAGTCTTGTTTTCCCATTTCTTATTGTGGTTTGATCATTGATTGTTATTTCACGTGTTTATGTGAAAGCTTTTTATACTTTAGTATAAGTATTTTAGTATAAGTACTAAGTATATGTACTAAGTATCACAGTTAACAACAACTGTGATAAGAAGTTCTAACCAATACCAAGCTGTCATCTAACCAACCAGAACTATAGAAGTCATAAAAAAAAGCCTTTTAACTTATGAAGGTAGTGCAAACAAAATTATACTGTTTACGCACATGCATTAAATTTGTTTTAAGTCCCTGGAAATAAATTGAAAGATGGTTTACGACCATTGACAGGCCTCAATAAAAGGCCGCAGGTGAAATGTTTGTTTTGCCGACACAGATAAGGTTTGGTTGATGGTTAATTAGGCAACGCTAGGCGGGTGCCCTTGGCTTTCCCTGCACCCGCATTACATCCACTTTCTGTTTCCTGCGCATCGCATTCATAGCATTCTTTCTTTACTCTTTTCAAACAGCTTAAATAAATTATCTTTATTATTTATTTTTTTTTCTGTTATTTAAAAAAAATTATTTAAAAATTGGAGTAAAATAATGAAGCTAAATCTATGTTTACTTCAGTAATAGGCATGTTGAGGGCTAGGTTAGCTGAGTGGTTAACGTACTCGCCTCTGGGCTGGTAGTCCGGGGTTCAATTCCCACCTGGCTCTCGATTTATTCACGCGGGAGGTGAATAAATCTGAGTACGTCGTTCCTCGGAGAGGATGCTAAGCCGTCGGTCCCGAGCCTGTACGATGTCAGGTACTCGTTAAAGATCCCTACTCAAAATGCACTTGAGTTAAGCAAAATTTAGGACTCTCAGATGTAGAATTTATAGAGTCATCGATCAAACAAAAAGCCGGTAAACGGCTGACGTTATCACCCGCTAGGGGATCAGTTCAAACAATAAAAAAAAAAATAATAACAATGTTAGTTTTTGTTTATGCATTATAAGACTATGTAAGCTTTGACTATTAGTTGTATTTGGTAATTTGCTTAAATTTTGTTACTAAGCACTATTTGCACTGTTTTTTAATGTAAAGTTTAAAAACAACTAAATTTTACACAAACAATGCGTTTCCTACAAATACCGTTCATCTTAAGGTACCAAGAATAAGTACTATCTTAGAAATAAATAAAAAGAAATAAAAGAATTTTTTTTATTCAAACTACGCGTTTCAGTATAATAATTTGTGTATTTTTTTACTTATATCTTTATTTTTGTATTTTCATTTTTGAAATATAAAGACAATGATTAAAAACAACTAAATTTCACAAAAACAATACGTTTCGAACAAGTACTGTTCTTCATCAGGAATACTAGTCTCTTTAATTACTAAGTACTATCTCAGATGTGTAAAAATACAATAATTATTGGTTCAGTTAGTCTCGTATCATATTTGACAACTTCGCATTGCTTTTTCTGTTTTCCTGATTTGAGTAACCCCCAAATTAGGGAGTTTATTTATCATTTGTTCCCCTTACACAGATAACTTACAAATTGGTATTAATTTGCAAATTATAATAATAAAAAACAATTCTAATACAATAATGACATTAATTATCAAATAATTAAATTTAGAGAATACAGTACAAAAGGTACATTTGATACCTAATATAATATCACGAATTATGATAATTATATTATTGATATTCTTATAATTACTATTTTAGGTCTTATAATAAGACATAAATACACTTAAGAGCTATGTTATAGTTTGTCTATGTCTATGGAATTTATGAATTTTAAAATGTACGAGTTTCAATAGCATTGATTTCACACTCAGTCATTGGCCACTTTCCACCTTGTATAATCACTTGTTTTTTGAGCGTGGATCTTCATTTTTCGTGTTATTGGGCATTTATGTAAAATATGATACCAGTTTTGGAAATTTTCTATGCATGGACAAGTTGGTTGGTCAATAATTTTAAATCGGGCAAGATAAGCTTTACTTTTTCCGTGGTCAGTTAGAGCCTTAGTGGTTTTATATCCATGTTGTATGTTTTTCTTTATTCTTTCTGTTGCTATCGGGAAATAAAGCTTGGTTGTAGAAGCTTTATTTGTATTATCCCACAGATTTTTAAGTAACTTAGTCAAGTTTTTAGTTTTTAATAACTGTTTTACTTACGTCTTTGAAACTGTTTCGTATGAGATAATTGTTTCTTCATCTTCACCAGCTCTCTTTGCTTCTGCATCTGCTAGTACATTGCCGTTGATACCGGTATGCGCTTTATTTTTTGAATACTTCGAAGTTTTCTTAAAATTAGAATTAGTAGTAATACTGTCCGTCATAACTCGTAAATTCTCAGAAAAGCTCGACCGGTTTCTGTCCGTCCGGATCCCATCTTCAACTAACTGACTGTGTATTTCATTTTTCTATAACCTACCTACCTCGTCATCTACATTGTGGAATCAGTGTTTCTGTGTGTTAAAAAAAATATATTAACTATACAGACAACACTGATTCCACAATGTAGATGACAAGTTTAGGTAGATTATAGGAAAATGAAATACACAGTCAGTTAGTTGCTCTGGAATATGGGATCCGGACGGACCCGAAACCGGTCGAGCTTTTCTAAGAATTTACGAGGTATGACGGACAGTATTACTACTAATTCTAATATTACTAACCTCAGTGGAACTAACCCATTAACTATATTTTCTTAAAATCATTCGAGCGTTTGATAGTGCGAACACAAGTTATACTGTAGTTAGAGATAACATCTTCCTGAAAGAGACTCTCTAGAAGTCCCTTACAGGAGACAGTTCATGTACAGTTCTTCACGATAAATACAGTGGGTATGCAAACTTTGTGCATTAGTAAACATGCAGTATTTTCACATATTTTAAATATAGCGGCACAGATAACAAATAACTTAATACAAAACTGAAATTACTAAATGTACTAAACAGTATATGTTACAAACAACAATTCGTTTCCAGCATTCACTGTTCTTCTTCAGGTTACATCAGGTTCAGAATGAATGAATGAATAATAATAAAAAAAATCAATAGTTTTTGATCATTGAATGAAGCTATATAACCCTGAAAACCCGGAACTCAATTTGAAATAATTACAACCTGGTCTACTTGCTGGATTTGTTTACATTAACATAGAATATTTTTTTTTATCACAATTAATTCAAAGGTATTTATCAAACAATTTTTTTTTAGAAGAACACAAAGTGATTTTAATTAGTTAATTTATGGGTAAAACGAATAAAAGTTTTGCACTATTAAAGTAAATACTATGGGGAAGTAGAAAAGTGAGCGTGATGTTCTTAATTATATATATTCTTGAGGCTGGGTGATTACATATTTTTTTACCCTTTAGCAACAATGTGGTTAAATATGCTGATTAATTACAAATATGATACTCGTAATATATATAGTTTTAAATTATAGGTTATTAAGTATAGTATGATCCACACTTAAAGTCATTAGTTGTGCAATCAGTAATTCTGTGGTATTTACCCATAATTAGGTAATTGGATAATACAAAGTCTCAAAGGAGTAGAGGACAGAAACCGTTGATCGTTCCAACGTCCTGGCAACGTTGGAAGTTTACCTGATGATGAACACGAAGTGTTTGAAACGTAGTTTGAATAAAAAAACTTCTTTTGTGTGGAAACTTTGTATAATACATGTATTTGCAATGTATTATTGTATTGTACATGTAATGTACAAGATTCATATCTTGTACATTTACCTCAGTACAAGGTATGTATGCACAAATTATATTTTCTGAATCAATATATTTAATAGGTGTGTTTTTTTTATAACTTGTCAACTTACACATGATAACGTTTTTAGTTAATTACTACAATAGAAAGTAATGATAAACGAAACATGTTTTGAAATTTTTTACGAATTTACACATTTTTATGTAAATTTTACTAATTTTTGATGATTATCCTGTGGATGAATACGTGTCTGTCAAATATTTTGTGTTATATAATGAATGTCTCACTATTTAATAATAAATTAGAAGATGGGCTCTGACTGGGGGTGAAATTCACCCTCAATGGTGGAATTTTGGTTTTTAAGGGGTTTATTGTGACCGCATTCAGTGGATGAAAGCTGTTATTAATTTGACTTATTAAGTATAAAATAAGAATACCATTTTGATTGACATGACATTTTATGTGTCCATGAATGTTTCTAATTAGCATTTAATTAGTAATATTTTATTAAAAACTTAGTCCATGTTATGTACTAATAGGGGTAGTAAATGGAGTCATTATGCGCCGCTGATAGCCTCTGGCAATCAACTCTGACTTTCGGCCTTTGCGAGGCTACTCTGTTAATCTGCTATATGCAGGGACAAACGAAAGAGGAGGAGAAGGTGGCCAGGGGCTGGGCCTAACCACCTTCATTTCACAATCCTTCCAACTTCCCAAATCCTCTCCTCTTAATCGCGAAGGCTTTATGTGATCCGTTTCGAAGGATGGATGATACAACGGTTACTGTATTCCGAACGGAGCCTCAAGAGTACCAGGTGACTCCCTTGAGTAAATAGCCTTACTCCGGTATGCGGTGCTATACCGGAGCAGTCATAATACCACCGACAGAGGTTCAGGAATTTTCACTGTATGATACTAAGGAAAAGGCAGTCCGGAGATCATCTTCCGGAAGTACAGAGGTTCCAAAAGCGCTAACTAGTGGGAGCCAACCTCCCACAAGTACACCTAAGGACCTGAATAAGGAGAAAAGAAGTCACTTTCTCCCGAAACAGAAGGAGCCTGAATAGATACCTTTGCACCTGCTGGTTGACTGTCAAGCAACTTTGTTACACAGGGGAAGGTGCTTCGGGACATTCAACAAAACAATAGAAAAACCGCTGGACCCAGCAAAAGTGCTGAGCTTCTTGGAGGTGTTGAAGCTAACTGCTGGAGGAAGTACAATAGTTTTTTTTTAAAAACGCAGTGCTATAGTCACCCTCAAATAATAATAATAATAATAATATTAATATACTGATAAAGATAATATATATACTAATAAAGATAAATAATTAATACTAACAATTTGTTTGTAATATTTCAATACTATTTAGAATTCACTTATTGACAAAAAATATCTTTGAAAAA
Source organism: Hermatobates lingyangjiaoensis (assembly GCA_026182355.1). Lineage (NCBI taxonomy): Eukaryota > Metazoa > Arthropoda > Insecta > Hemiptera > Hermatobatidae > Hermatobates > Hermatobates lingyangjiaoensis. Next base: position 72,419 of record JAPFBL010000426.1, read on the forward strand.
TGAGGAAGGAAGGGTTGACATTGTGACAAACGGCTACAGGGGGTGTATAAGTCAAGCAAGACGGGGAACTCCTACCTCGAGACGTGTGCGTGATATATTGAAGTATAGGAAACATACATCATCTTAACTTTATACCAACACGTGTACTTACTTTAATCAACTCTTCTCGTGATATTACACAATTTAAAATTCTTATTAATTATGGCTTTAAGCTGATTACTACGTAAGAAAATTTTCTGAAATTTTAAATATTGAATTACAAAATGAGATTCATTTTCTATGAGATTTTTATTCTATAATTCGGATAGAGATATTGAAATCAAACTAATTTAGTAATTTTATTGTGAATGTGTTTTCAATGTTTACACATTTATTTATTCTATAGTTTAGTGTTGGCCACTCCAGTTTTTTAAGCATTAAGATTATTAATATTTTATATTAATGTTATATATATATAGATAAAAGTATCAACTGGGAAGTAGAATCAAATTAAAGTTCATCAGGACTAGGTCAGTTCTTCAGGTTGAAATTAACGTTACGGTTTTTATTTGAATCTGATTCAGAATTTGAACCTGAAGAACTGACCGAGTTCTGATAGACTTTTATTTTGTATATATAATGAAGTCACTTAGAGAAAGTGTGAAGTTGTTTAAAGTTATTTATGTAAAGAATGAGATCGGGTGAATGCGATGTTCTACTGAAGTGCGTGCTACAGTGATGCAATCACTGTAAAAGGCAAACACAGATGCCATCTATCAGTTGCATAATCTCTTCTATTTATTCACTATTGGCTACACTGCTTGTCAACTAGTCCCAAGTTTCGTGTCTAGACTAAGTTTGTGTTAAATCACTATCATCAAGATTTTAGCAATTCTTCCAAAGAAGTTATTGAAAACTTTAGTGAGAAATACGTTCATTTTCTATTAGGGACCAGTAAAAAGTTTATTACACTATATTACTGATGTTGCTGGACTCTTTGAGGGTTGTCTGGTCAAAAACTCAACTACGTCTTCAGACGTGTTGAAAATCTATACTTTCATTATCAACTGTATAACCTCCTTAGATCATAGCCTGAGTTAATGATAACCTACTGTTTAACTAAGGGTAAGTTATGATTATTTATTCTCATTTTTTCTATTTTTAATCCGATGTTTATTAGTTACTAATACGAATTGTGTATTTTCTTGTAGCCTTGATAATGAAAATGTAAAGTTTTGAAACGTCGGAAGACAAGAGTTGAATATTTGACCAAAGAACCCTCAAAGAATCCAGCAACATTAGTCGTATAGTGTATTTAGTGAGACACCTCTTCAGATGTTGGTAGGAAATAGATAAGATTACTTTTATTTGTCTTCATTATTTATATTATTATCTGTTGTATGTATCACATATAGTAGGGGGAGTTTTTTAAATAAATGTTGAGTTACTACGTGGAGTGGCATAAATAAGTTGTTTGGTTGCCAACGCCCACACTTATAAGGTTTTCACTTATATAGTTTATTATCACTTTTAGTACTGTTATTTTGGGCGGAAATTTTGACTCATTTATTATTTGGCACCCATTTTAGTAATGGGTGAGATATATTACCTGCAGATTTTACTTTGGGAGTTCTAAATTTTAGCTAACTCAAATGTATTGAGAGTAGGGATTTTAAACGAGTACCTGATATTGAACAGGCTCGGGACCGACGGTTTAACTCCTCTCCGAAAGTCGATATGCTCAGATTTATTCACTGAGGGCCAGGTAGGGATAGAACCTCGGACCTACCAGTTCAGAGGCGAGTATGTTAACCACTGAGCTAACTTGGCCCTCCAATGTGACATGAATAAGTGACTACTATATAAAACATACTTGGAGTCAGTGTAGTCTAACAGTAGAAAAATACTTGACATTAGCAGTGATTTCGAGTTACGAATATAGATTTTTCGTGTGGGACAATGCATCTTGAGCAAGTCCTACCTCAAACAGAACAGAAAGCTATCGGCCAAGTAATTGTTAAATAACCCTTCTCTAATAAGGGAGATAAATATTAATACTGGAGATGTAGAAACAACCTTATAATACGGTCCATACACAACTAAAATATGTGCCCAATAGCAAAAGAGCGAAAGTGTCCCTTGTGTTATAAGCGATATTGTGATTTAAAAGGTTTTAAGTTTGAGAGTTGAAAACTAACAACAACACGTATAAAATATTTATATAAAAATCTCAAATAGACCATATATATATATATTTGTGTATGATGGCAGCAAATCTTCACGTAAACATGTTTCATTAAAGTACACAGCAGCCTCTGCGTTAACGACTTTTAAGCTGGTCTGCTCCAATTTACGAACAACCTTGCGGTGGGCTGGTGTTAAAAGCCATATCAATTGCCCAAGAGACATCTTAATTTGGCATGAGCAGATGTAAAAAGAAAATCACAACTTCCATTTTAGTAATGGGTGAGATATATTACCTGCAGATTTTACATTGGAAGTCCTAAATTTTACCTAACTCAAATGTATTGAGAGTAGGGATTTTAAACGAGTATCTGATATTGAACAGGCTCGTGACCGACAGTTCTCCTCTCCGAAACAACAAAAGGAAAGGCAAAACTTTTTAATACGACACTAAATTCAAATAAGAAACAACAACAATTACAATGAATTAAAAACAAATACGAAAATAAAAACAATTACAGTGACAAAAAACAAGTACTTACAAAAGTTAAAACGCTCATGAACAAGCTTTCAACTTTTACACAAGTCATCATCGGGTTAGTGATATGGAAAAGTTCATATTTTATATTGTACATTCAACCTGAGGATGAAGACTAATTATTCGAAATGGTCAACGTTGCATAAAATCTTTTGTGTTTCGACTTGGTGTTTTCTTTCCTCATCCTAATCAATCGTAATTAATTAAATTAATTATATGACGTTGTATTAATTAAGTGATTTAAGGAATAGATTTGGTGATCTGCTAAGAGAATGAAAGTTTTTAAACCATTTATAATTAAACTTAATCAGTATCGTATTGCCTTTTTGCCTTAATCGAAGCATGTCAGCTCCTAGAAAGGTTAGTAGTTGTTAATACATTTCTTGAGGTGACATCATTATTTAGATCCCCAAAAAATTAAAACCAAAAGTTAAATCAAATTTTCAGGGAATTATGGTGAAATATTGAATTCTCAAAAGTAAAGTAAATACTAGGATTTAGAATTATTCATAATGGAAAACGTCAAAATATTAAAATGTCGACTTGTGTTAACATTTCCTTCTTAAACCTTATGGTATTATTTCACTGAAATCCCTAACTATAAGGTAATGCCTTGGTTAATTTTACTAATAAAGTTTTTGAAAGATTTAACTATTAAGATCATTTTTTAGTAATTTATTATACATGTGTGTTTCTTTTGATGTAATTCTACATTTCAAATTATTAGTTTCAATAATTAATAATATATTATGTGAATAATTTTTAAATTGAAGTTTCTGATTATAGAAAAATTTAGTTATTGGAAAAATATAAGAATATTTTAATTAAATCAACTGAAACAGACAATCAGTTTTTAAACATGTACTGAAGAAGGACGTAAAACTTTAAACATATTATAATTATGGATATTATATAATATATTATATTTATATATATATATATAAGTTTATATTTGGGGAGCAGGCCTTCATTGATACATGTTCTATTGAAACCTATGCCTATTTCTATTTTGACACATTTTCGAATTAATTTTTCAAATAATTTTCAATTTCATTTGAAAAATTAATTCGAAAATGTGTCAAAATAGAAATAGGCATAGGTTTTAATAGAACATGTATCAATATTTGAAAAATTAATTCGAAAATGTGTCAAAATAGAAATAGGCATAGGTTTTAATAGAACATATATATATATATTATATATATATATATATATAAATACTTTTTTTCGTTGGAAATACGATCCAAAACGGACAAATATAGTTCAATATAAACAAAGAAACATAGAGAAATCAGAAGAACACACTTACAGTCTCTAATTTTCGGTTTGAACCGTCTTCAGGAGAGATAAGAGAGGGAAACCAAGCGCACTGGATCAGAGACGGTTGGAGACGGTTGGGTCTCCAACCGTCTCTGATCCAGTGCGCTTGGTTTCCCTCTCTTATCTCTCCTGAAGACGGTTCAAACCGAAAATTAGAGACTGTAAGTGTGTTCTTCTGATTTCTCTATGTTTCTTTGTTTATATTGAACTATATATATAAGATTTCACATAAACATGTGAAATAACAATCAATGATCAAACCACAATAAGAAATGGGAAAACAAGACTAAGATCTTTCAACTGTAACAAGCGGTCTTCGTCAGAGTCAGTGTTCAGGTGGGTTTTTGACTCTGACGATGACCGCTTGTTACGGTTGAAAGATCTTAGTCTTGTTTTCCCATTTCATATTGTGGTTTGATCATATATATATATATAATATATATATATATATATATACCATGATAAACGAAAAACGGTCCGGCAGGACAAATAACAATTAAAATAAGCAGTGACACATAAACAGAAACACAACAAAGACTCACTTTTCAATATTTCGACCGTAATGGCGGTCGAAATATTGAAAAGTGAGTCTTTGTTGTGTTTCTGTTTATGTGTCACTGTTTATTTTAAATATATATATATATATATATATAGTATTTGGTGCGTTTTTTGAGGGCTAGGTCTTTAAAATGAAATAATCTTCTTTTGCCAACGTTTCGATGTATTTTTACACTATCATCAGAGCTAAGAAAACAGGATTAGGCCTTTCAAGACTAGCCCTGAAACAAATTTAGTAAATGTTGTGTTAAATAAAGAGGTCCAAGGTCATATTTAGTTTTTATATAAAATAAATATAAGAAGTTTTTTTCATTAAATATATGAAATAATGTCCAAGCAACAGTGATAAAATAACAAATGTTTTCCAAGCTCTTTCAACCAAAACAAGTGGTATTTATCAGATTCAAAATGAGTTTAAGTATGAGAGAGATTGACCCCATTCTACATACATGTATATATATAAGAGTAATATATAAGCTTGCAAAGTATTTTTTTTAAATGTTTTTACTGGCATGTTTCACCTGACATTTAACTTTCTTATAGATAATTTGAATTAAATATATTTAAAAAAAAAGTAATAACTGCATACTTTTACTTCTTAATACTAAATCATTATATGAAGATGAAAAAGTTTCATAATTGAGTAAAGCTTATAATCTAGTTTATTACCTGGCGCTTGGAGATGCTCAGTATCATTATTTCGTGTTTAGCCGGTAATAAACAATGTCGGAGAGCAGAGTACAATTCTTATGATGTAATCATTGTTAGGAAACTATTGACGTCATTGCCCGTAATTCCTTGCCTAGACTGCCTTCTCTGTTCTATAAGTATATATATATTTTATAGAGTTATATTTATATAATTATTTTAATAGATACATTAGGAAACTTGTTTAGTTTATTTATATAATATACAATTGTGCAATTCATTCTAATAGATTTCTTTCACAACAAACAAAATTTATCAAAAAAAAAAAAACCTTAGTTGGTAACAGAATCAACAGAAGGTGGTCTTAGGAAGCAGATAAAACAATATTTCGAATATTTTTAACATATATGCCTTTCATTATTTCAATTTAACATTTTTTTTAACCTAAAAAAAAATTCGCTAAAACTAAATGAAATGTACGATATAAGATAGGTATTTTATAATAGAATTATTAGTATTGATGTCCTTCATACCTCTTAAAGTTTCTGTAGAGCTCGACCGGTTTCGGGTCAGTCTGGTTCCAATATTCAAGAACAACTGACTCTTGCTCTTGAAGATGGGAACCAGACGGACCCGAAACCGGTCGAGCTCTACAGAAACTTTACGAGGTATGACGGACATCATTACTAATAATTCTAATATTACTAACCTCAGTGGAACTAACCTAATAACTATACTTTATAATAATTTCAATTAAACCTAATTTAGGAATCAAAATGCTACCTTTGGATCATGAAAGAATATAAAACAATATTTCTAATTTTGTAAGGTTTTTTCAATCATAAAAAAATACTGAAACTAAATCATTCTATCCAGTCTTCACCCGTATTGTGTACATTTAAATAAATTTATTTACATAAATTTTTCTATTGATGTACCATTGATTTGTTACAATCTTTAAAATTTTTTGAATCAATTTGTATTTCTTTTTAATCTGTTGGTGATAAACATTGATAAATAAATACATTTCGATTTTCTTTTTGATCCATTTGAGAAATTATAAGTACTAGAACTAGTTGTAAATATGATTTTAGATATTTGATAATATATTGTTAATAAAATATGTGAAAGTATAAAGACAGTATTAATATTCGAGAAATATATCAAAAGTGATTTACTGCCTAACTAAAATCGTATTTAACTTCCTTCAAAAGACTGACATCTCACTTTCACTTCCCATCACTCATATATTTTGAGAAAATAATCTTATCCGCTTAATAATCAATAAAATGATGCTAGAAAGCGTAGAAGTAGTTGATATTTCTCTTCTATTTATTTAGCAGGTAAACGATGCCTTTTTTATTGTTGTATAGTATATTTGAGAGGTTGCTTGTCAAGTTCTTTAGTCGTATTTATGTGTTGATCTCTTTTTTCTCGATTTCTTCCAGCGGTTTAGTGGTTGTTTATGAATGTTGTATTTAAATCAGACTCCGTAATAATAATATCAATAGTTTTGTATAGGTGATTTTTTCATTAACTGTCCTTACCAATCTCTTTTGCTTCTTTCCCTTTGCATTTTATCCCTTTTAAAATACCTTATTTATCCCTTCTTTTAAACCAAGCATATTCTTCCATCAAAAATCATTTGTAATATTTGTTATAATTCCCATTTAGTAATAGAAATCATTACACGAAAAAAAAAATAACCATTTATGAATTTCTAACCGTAGTTTATACCTTGTTTATAAAAATTTAAGAGTCAAAATACCACCTTTGGCTTATGAAAGAAGATAAAAGAATATTTCCAATTTTTTAGCATGTCTGCCTTATATGAAATAAAATATAAATACATTTTATTTCATATGAAATCAAATTTTTTTCAGATACGAGAATTTAAGGTTTCTGAAAAAAAATTGTTTTCTTAAATCAGTTATACATACAATGATTTTATTGTATTGGGGAATTTCAAAAAAATTACGTCTTCATGTAAGAAAAAATGAGTTAATTTGTAAAGTAACAACGCGTTTTGAACCCTTAGTGTTCTTCTTCAGGTTATTAATTCATTATTCATTATTCAGGTTATTCTTTTCTTTATCATCAAATTGAGATATAAATCTCAAGCGTGCAGATGTAATGTTGAGGAAGATGTGTTTGAGTATAAAATGAGTAGTTACAAAATCTGGTATACTACTTTCAATGTCTTCTTTACATCACACTTAAATACTCATATACTCTAAAGTATAACTTAGAGTAACTTGAATATAACATATGACAGTATAACATATAACCTAAAAGTATAAAATATAACTTATAACTCGCAGTATAACATATGAAAATTATATGTTATATATATGCCATTTTACATAATAGACATTAATTTTACAGAAAGAAATAACAATTATCATTTTATTAATATGTAAAAGAAATAATCTTCTAAATTTAAGGGTACAGTGGCTTACGTATTCGGCTCTGGATGGAGGTTGATAGGGCTTTGATAAGAGGATTATATTCTTACTCTGGCCCCCGATTTATTCACGCTGGATTTATTAGTTGGTAAAAAAAGAACTGACAGGTTGATCCTCGTGGAGGGCGTTTAGCCGTTGGTTCCGAGCCTGTATGATGTCAGGAACTTGTTAAATATCATTGCTCTAAGTACATTTAAGTTAGAGAAAATTTAGGGATCCTAATGGAGAATGTTCGTTGAGTCTAACGATCAACGACCAACGAATATTTCCATGTACAACAGTGCACGTCGTAATTAGCAGTTCCGGACCAGAGGCCCACTACTGCTAAATTCCCATGCTACTGTTTTTGTTTAGGTCAGTAAAGAATTTTTAAGAATAGGGACGCTAGTATATCTGGGAAAGGAGTTATGGTCTTGCGGCTTTTCATTGTCTGAAGCACTGAATAACTTTGAAGTCATCAGGTCGTCATATTTAGCTCTGGTAGGAAGCTGTGGGATCGGGAAAGGTTGGGAGTTAGATCCAGTTCCCGAACAATGAGATTTAGATGTATTGCCAGTTTTTTGTCTTCATTGGTAGCAAGTCAGTAATGTTGCAATCAACAGATTCCCAACTCAAATCATGTTCAACTTTCTTATAGATAATGAAAGCCACACAGAACAATAATAAATATTTTTACTAGAATAAAGGTATCTGTGATATATAACAAGATTTCACATAAACACGTGAAATAGCAATCAATGATCAAACCACAATATGAAATAAAAAAAAAAGCTAAGCTCTTTCAACCACAACAAGGGGTCTTAGTCAGAGTCAAAAAACTGCTTTTTTCCCCCATTTCATATTGTGGTTTGTATATATATATATATATATACAAAACACTTTTTCTTTTTCTCGGAGTTTGGTCAGGGTAAATATATGGAATCACCTTTTTGCCAACGTTTCGTCTTTATTTCAAGACATCCTCAGGGCTATAAACTAACAAAAAACAATAAACAATGGACATTTTTTCATTTCTACTTTAAAAACATCATAAACAAATTGAAAAAAGAACTTACTGAAGGCTTGGTTCTGTTACATTTACAAACAACCGTTAACTGTCATTACATGTGCTGTTCCAAGCGACAAATTATTGAACCACTGTTTTTTTAGTACAATCCATTATATATAAACATATATACTTATACACATATTATAATATATATCTATTATAATATGTATCACCATAATATATATCTATAATACATTTATAATAAATTATTATTTTAACAATCCTTAAAAATATAAACTAGATAACATTGCATCTTTAACTATTTATGATGGAACTATAAATCCTACTTAGATTGTCTGTATCTGTTTTTCTATTGCAAGTATTATTAGTATTTTTGATATGTATCATTTCTTTTATCAATCTTTTATTGTATGAAGTTTCATAATCTAATTCATACAATTCATACACGAATTCATACAATAAAAGATTGATAAAAGAAATGATACATATCAAAAATACTAATAATACTTGCAATAGAAAACCAGATACAGACAATCTAAGTAGGATTTATAGTTCCATCATAAATAGTTAAAGATGCAATGTTATCTAGTTTATATTTTTAAGGATTGTTAAAATAATAATTTATTATAGATATATATATGGTGATACATATTATAATAGATATATATTATAATATGTGTATAAGTATATATGTTTATATATAATGGATTGTACTAAAAAAACAGTGGTTCAATAATTTGTCGCATGGAACAGCACATGTAATGACAGTTAACGGTTGTTTGTAAATGTAACAGAACCAAGCCTTCAGTAAGTTCTTTTTTCAATTTGTTTATGATGTTTTTAAAGTAGAAATGAAAAAATGTCCATTGTTTAAAAAATGGGAAAACAAGACTAAGATCTTTTAACCGTATCAAGCGATCTTCGTCAGAGTCAAAATCTCAACTGAAGTTGGGTTGTTGGGTCAGTTGGTCAGTTGGGTTTTTGACTCTGACGAAGACAGCTTGTTACGGTTGAAAGATGTTAGTCTTGTTTTCCCATTTCTTATTGTTTTGATTATATATATATAATATATATATATATATATATATATATATATATATATATATATATATATAATAGCAATTAAACAAAACGATTATACGAACTACATAAACTAATAAGTTTACAGAAATATCTGAGATAAAATAGAACACAAAAACTCACAACTGAAATTCTATTACTGATAACAAAAATACTAATTATTGCCTTAACTGAAATTAAAAAAATTGTGCAATTAAAATTTAAAATGATATATACACACAGTGTAAATTTCCATCAGGTTTATGTTAAGTTGGACTACTCTTTGAAATGACCGTATTCTTGGGCAACTATTGCTTCAATAGCCTTTAGCAAGTAACATACATATTTTCTTGCTTGTATGAAAACAACATTCTTTTAGTCTATAAATGAGTAATTTAGTCATTCTGACTAATCATAAACACATTAATATGCTAATTTTAAATTATATGTTTTACTACTCGGTCTAATTAGATTTACTAGACCAGAGTGGATTGCAAAGGGAAAGTATATCAAGGACGGCATACTTTCGGAGCAACAGACCAAAGCTTAATAGCTTGCCCACAGGATGTCCCTAATAGTGTTAATCAATTACGATACTTGATAACTCAATAGGAAACCACTTCCAAGTGCTTTCAGGTGTGTGGTGCTCAACATCAAGGAGACAAGTCGATATTATGTGTTGGTAGAGTATCAGAGGACATTCATGGAAAAGCAAACAGTAGGATACAGATATTTCAATTATAGATATTTAAGCTAATTTCTCAAATAGGGTATATAATTTAATATAATTTTATGAGTTTTTTTTAAGATATATATATGATCAAACCACCGTATGAAATGGTAAAACAAGAGAAAGATCTTTCAACCGTGACAAGCGGTCTTCGTCAGAGTCAAAAACCCAACTGATATAAACAATATTTCATATTGTGGTTTGATCATTGATTGTTATTTCACGTGTTTATGTGAAATCATATATATATATATATATATATATATATATTGAAAATCTACATGAGGTGTCTGGTTCTGATATCTGATTGGTTGATGCGGGACCAAATAAGCTTGACTCATATTTCCAAGTTGAAGGCTTCTAGCTCTGATCGAAGTCACGTACAGCGGTTCTTCTCTTCCATGGAGTCATCTCCGCCGACACAGCAAATAGTATAAGGGCTCGCACTCCCTCCCTTTTCTGAGGGAAATCTTGATCATTGATATATATATAATAATTGAATGAAACGGTCCAATGGACTTTTAAATAAAAACCAATTAAAAAGGATAGCACACAGATAGACACAGGAATAACTAACTTCTATATTTCGACCATCGTCGTCATCAGGAGGCTAAGAGTCCCGCAGGAAGGCAGAGTCGCCGCTCTGCCTTCCTGGGGGACTCTTTGCCTCCTGATGACGACGATGGTCGAAATATAGAAGTTAGTTATTCCTGTGTCTATCTGTTTGCTATCTTTTTTAATTGGTTTATATATATATATACATAATTAAACCAGAATATGAAATTTGTTATCTGTTATTAGCGAATGCCCGATATGGTTTTGAAGTGTTTCTCGATCAGTTAGGCGCACAGTCAGTTGGTTATGGCGGGAGGGGCGTGGAGGACGTGCTTGAAGGTCAATGTCTGGAGCCCACGCTGCGTGAACAGTGAAAGTCAGTTAGTATGCCGGCCGCTTCGCACTCTCACTCTCTCTCTCTCTCTCACTCCCTCTCCTTCTCTATCTCTCTCCCCATCCAAATACCTTTAAATGCTTTTCAAATTACAATTCTGTGACTTGAATAAGTCTACAAACAGGAGGAAAGTACATCTATTTTAAGCAATTACTAACATAGAAAGTAGTCAAGTATTTAGGCCTTGCAATTACTGATGCGCGTTGAACAGCAGTAGCTGTTAACAACAAACATACAAACACCTAGTATGCATATGTATAAATATTTCATTTTCTCCTTGCTATTGGTTCATAAGATAATTAACTTGTTAATATTAAATATATATACACATTTTCGATAAAAATACGATCAGAACCGGACAAATAAACCGTCTTCAGGAGATATAAGAGAAGGAAACCAAGCGCACTGGTACAGATTCGCTATATATAAATAAAAAGTATATTGACACAAAGAACACTCAGAAATGAAACAGAAACTCACTACTATATTTCGATGTCCTCGTCATCAGGAAGATAGCCAACGACTCCTGTTGTACCATATAAATCAACTCACCGAATGATTTGTTTTTATTTTCCGTATTTACATTGGGGCCGACATTTCTGTCTACACTGACCATTATCAAGAAATTTTTTTTACAATATTTTTACAATTCTTAATACAATGCTTATTTACACTAATATCACTTAATTTATTTCATTTAAACATAATAATAAAATGCACTTTTAAAATTATAATCTATTACTATTACAATCCATTAATAAACTTAAACATAACTTTGTGTTAACAGGTTTATTTCTAAATACCCTACATGAATTTTACACAACATTACTTAATTCACTATATAGTTGTTATGTCTTTTTCACGTATGTAACTTTAAAATTCTGGAAAAACAATTAGGTTCTGATCGTTAAGGTTTGGCTTCTTCTCCTTTATACTTAAAGATTCAATTACATACAGCTTCGTATGGTTATTTTCTCGATATAATACTTCAATATTGTCTTCCAGCGTTTTTTTATTTAGTTTTCTTTTATGTATTTTCATTGTGTGTTCTTTCGGTGCTCCGTCTGTAAGGTCCATCGTAAGTCTGCGTGAAAGTGTTGTCGTCGTAGAACGAATGTAGCTCGATTTGAGGAGCTCACAGTCTCCTTTAGTGCAATTGTATCTATAATACTGTGAAAGGAGATAGGTGTATATAGAAGACTGTTTCAACTCTCCTGATGACGGTTCAAACGAAAATTAGAGACAGTAAGAGTGTTTGTTCCTTCGTTCTGTGTTTTTGATTTACCGTGATACGTTTGTTGTCCTTTTGGATAATTTTTTTGCTTAATACATATATATTATGTAACGAGATGTCACAATAAACACTTGGAATAACAATCTATGATCAAATCACATATTTTTCCTATTTTATATTGTCGTTTGATCATTGCTATATATATAATAACCAATTAAATAATACGATTCTATGAATTGAATAAATTTGATTCACAAAAAAAGACACTCATAACAGAAGTCACAGGAACTCACTACTATATCTTGATGCCTCGTCATCAGGAAATAGATGTGAGTCGTTACCTATCTTCGGAGTGACTCACATCTATCTTCCTGATGACGAGGCAATCAAAATATAGTAATGAGGTTCTGTCATTTCTTTTATTTGTTCTTTTTGTAAATCTGGTTTGTATATATATGTATACAAAATAAAAGTTTATCAGGACTTAGTGTGTTCTGCAGGTTAGGGTTAAACTCCCATTGCTAACGTTTCGGTTTTTATTGAAAACCTTTTTCATAGGCAGAAGTATAAAATTTTTAAAAGTGGGGAGATCTCTCTCCCTTCGTCCTCTCTTCTAGTCTACTCCTGATGACGAACAACAGTTCGAAATATTGAATTCTGTAAGTGTTCTCTTTATTCTTTTTTCTGTGTCGTGCTTTGTGTAATTTAATGTTATAGATATATATATAATTAAAGTTATCACTATATATATATAGGTGTGTTATCTAATCGCTAATCGGGATTCAGTCAAATTTTCTAGGTTCAAAAATCAAAACGTCATTGCCGACGTTTTGTTTTTATTTTAAAACCTTTTTCATTGGCAGAAGTGAGAATTTTTGACTAAGAAAATGAGATTTGCATTATTTAAAGGAACAGCAATCTTAACCGGAAAAAACCTTCAACTGGACTTAATTCTTACTTCTGCCTATGAAAAAGGTTTTAAAATAAAACCGAAACGTCGGCAATGAGAGTTTGATTTTTGAACCTAGAAAATTTGACCGAATCCCGATTAGATAACACATATATTTTATCAAACGGTCGATATATTATTGAATATGATATATATATTTTAAACCCCAGCTGCTTCTAATGGCTTAGAACTTTTTTCAATATGTTTCTGATTGGCCGGTAGTAGGCTTGGAGTGGGCGTGTCATGCAGGTGATGTCAGCTGGTGGCCAGTCGATGAAAATATATAAATATATAAGCTAAATTCTTTGAAACGACGCATATAAAATAGATAAAAAAAACTTCACTACTATATTTCGACTGCCTTGTCATCAAGAAGATAGATGTGATTCGCTCCGAAGACAGGTAGCGACTCACAGTCGGTGATAAAAGGTGCAAACTAATGAGGAAAGAGAACAAGTAAAAATAGGCATGGGGAGAAAAGTGTAGGTTCAATCGGGTGGAAAACTACCGGACCGTTAGACAGGAGAAGCTGCGACGTTATCTTACAAACAGCCAATGGAGCTAATTTGAGCATACCTGGACTGATATTAATCAGACAATTAAACGTTATAGTTAATTAATACTGACTATATAATATTACATTTGCTAATTAGCTTTTGGTGGAGTATTTCTTCGCATGATTACAATCCATAAAATATTTACCAAATATATAAGAACTTGGTCTATAATTCAAATATTATTTATATCATAATCAATCTATCCTGTATGAAATATAAAATGAAAAAAATAAGATATATATATATATACATACCTGATAAACGAAATGTGCTCCGGTAGGTCAGATAACACTTAAAAAAACTGTGACACATAGAAAGAAATACAACGAAGACTCACTTTTCAATAATTCGACTGTTATGGCGGTCGTCCTCAGGAGAAGAAGGGAAATGAAGGAGAGACGAATTGAGTTATTATACAACTCACAGTGAATTGAGTTAGTTGATTGTCGTTCCTCTGTCAATTTACTTCTTCTTCAGAGGACGACAGTCTTACGGTCGAAATATTGAAAAGTGAGTCTTTGATATGATTCTTTCTATGTGTCACAGTTTATTTTAATTAATATATATATATATATATATATAATACATATGAGGTGTGTAAATAAAGTAGTGAGACTGATTTTTTTTTAAATTTTCTATTCAAATATAATTACAATGTGATATTGTCACCTTCAAAATAGTTCCCTTCGGAAGCCACACAGCGCTGGAGATGGTCCTTCCCATCATTGTAGCATTGCTGGAACTCGGATTCTGGAATGGCCTTCAGCTGGTCGGTTACAGCAGTTTGTACTCGTAATATAGTTTTCTTCAAGCTTGTTTTCCTATTTTCGTTATGACATTAGGTAGATTAATTTAGGAGCTACCAGTGGATTACAAAAAAATTATTAGGCAAAAAGAACATCTTTCTAAGAAGATAATTAATGCTGAAGCCGCTGTGCTTTTTAATAATACTTGTTTAAATGAAGACTTGCTGCCAGTATACACCAAAATATATATATATATATATATATATATATATATATATATATATATATAGGTGTATAATGTAATCGGGATTCGGTCAATTTTCCAGGATCAAAATCAAACTCTCAATGCCGACGTTTCGGTTTTATTTAAAACCTTTTTCATAGGCCTACAAACAAAGGATGACAAGAAATCATATATAAACATCAACATATAACTAACATCAAAATGGAATATTACAGTTGTGAAAAAACAAAAATATATATATACAAGTAGAAGTAATAGAAAAGCAATAAACATTTTTATGAACTTACAGAAGTCAGAATTTTTGAATTAGAAAAATGATGAAATTTACATTATATAAAATGAAGTAACAATAGATAGTTAGTGAACTAACATCTTAACTGGTCAAAAACTTGGACCAGACTAACTGATTACAATTACATGTAAACCGAAACACTGTTCACTCAAAGAACACAAAAAGGAACTAAGGAAATTAAATTTCACTAAAATCAACTTAACACTCCTGAATAAATAGTGTTCAAATGTTGATGTTTATATATGATTTCTTGTCATCCTTTGTTTGTAGACCTATGAAAAAGGTTTTAAATAAAACCGAAACGTCGGCATTGAGAGTTTGATTTTGATCCTGGAAAATTGACCGAATCCCGATTACATTATACACCTATTCTATCCAACGGTTGATATATTATTGAATTTGTTATATATATATATATATTATATATATATATATATATATATAAACTAGAATTTAAAAAAGAACACATAGAAAGGAAACCACTGAACTCACTACTATATTTCGATGTCCTCGTCTTCAGGAAAAGTAGTGAATCGCTCCAAAGGCTGATAACGACATATATATATATATATATATATATATATGTGTGTGTGTGTGTGTGAGTTTTGTTAAAATAATCTTTGTACTATGGCATGAATATATTTCATTATTGACCATCTTAAAGTTTTCACACTCTTGTTTTGAATCTTTCCTATAATTTTTTCCTCATACGCAAGTTATATGTCTATATAACAAATGCAATAATATATCAACCGTTTGTTTGGGTAGGTGTATATTGGTATCGTAACTCAGTCAATTTTCTGGGTTCAAAATGAAACTATCAATGCCGACTTTTCAATTTTATTTTAAAACCAAACTATAAAAATCTTGACTGGTCGAAGCCTTCGACTATACATATACGAATGAATATAGATATGTTCATATGAGTCAAGGTCTTTTTTCTCGATCACATATATTTTACTCTATTTTTCTTTATCGTATATTATATAAAAAGATTTCACATAAACACGTGAAATAAAAATCAATGATCAAACCACAATAAGAAATGGGAAAACAAGACTAAGATCTTTCAACCGTAACAAGCGGTCTTCGTCTGAGTCAAAAACCCAACAGATCGTATAAAATATCTATCTTATGATATGCATCACTTCTACATTTCGACAATATAATATTGTCTTCCGGAAGTTGAAAAATCCCGCGAGAAGGTTAGGTGTGACTGAAGTCCAGAAGCACGACTTTTACGCATTCAACTTTTACCCCCACCACTACCAGTCAGGAAGGGAGAGGGAAGGAAAAAAAATTAGAAATAGAAACGAATTAAAAAATAACAATGAAAACTATTTATTTTTCTAAAAGTTATTATTATTATATTATTTCTTGTTATTGGTTTATTATTTTAATTATTATATAATAATGTTTTCAATATATAATATTTCGATATATAATATTTTAATATATATAGTTCTATATATATATATAATATATAATATTTCAATATATAATATATTAATATATAAACAATATTTCGAAAATAAAAACACAAAATCAATTCAAATAAGACAATCAAATGTTGTAACATTTGTGCTCTTATCACGGCTGTGCTTAAGGAGTTAGACACCGACATATATATTCCAACCGAGTTGATGACAATAAAGAAGAATGACAATTGTTAGGTGGTTGTGTTGACTAATAGAACTCGTGAAATAATTCGTATGCAGCATCTGGTAGGATGGAAGGCAAGCAAACCAGTCAAAGGCAGCACACCGAGTGCAATCCAATCTTTAACCATTGAGCTATCACGAAAAGAATCAATAAAATTACTGATTTACTACGCGCAGTGATGCAACAGGGGAGGGGGGGGCGTACCAGGGGGCGGTGTTTTGAGGGGGCAAAAATAGAAATAGAAAATAAAATAATAAATAACTTAAAAAAAAAATCTGAAATTTTGTTACTGTTTTGAATATAATTTACTGTTTATTTTGATATATTTAATATAGTAATAATATTTAATACAGGTGCTGTATTTATAGTAATAAATGTGTAGCAGTCATCGTCTTCACTAAAGTTTAACTTTGCTGACTAATGGTCACCATGTAAACATGACATGCTCACATGTGAAAGTGAACGGAAAGGTTTATTCTTGTTTCAGATCAAACAAATAGTACTGGTTTTACTGTATGACTAAAATCATATAATACTATTTTTAAACGGATTTTTCAAATGTAATATTTGCAAATTAAAAATAAATTTATTTTACATTTTTAAAAACAATTCTTTTTTATAAGAGTTGAAAGTTTATTATGTTTGTTTGAGCAGCCAGTTAATTTATTTCAACATATTTTTTATGATTTGAATTATATGTTTTTGTTTTGATAAATCTTTGGTTTTCTTTAATGATGACTGTATATGTATACGAGTACTGAAATAAGATGAATGTCTGGGATTAATAACAACAGCGTAAAATTGGATAATTGATTAAAATATAATGCAAATAAATATTTTGATGGTTTTGTGGAATTTGAAGGTTGATGAATTCTCAACAGCCTTCGGTGGGGAGACATAGTTTGAATTTCGTTCGTTCTGTATACTCTAATTTCAAATATATTGGTATTTTGTTGGCACAATAGTTACAATTAAATGTTAATAGTTTTGACTATATATCATGTCTTGTTTTTGTTTTAATGTGAGAGGTTAAACTCGTTTTGCGTGCTCGGTGATTTTTGCGGTTGAAAAAATATTTACCCATGGAATATCTTGTACTACTTATGCCCATTTGACTCGCTGTATCCCAATGTCAACATTTCAAAAGTTCTTGGGTACTTAATACCATTTTTACACAAAAATTAATACAAGCTCTCTGTTCTATTATTTTTAACAGCAAAAAAATCACCGAGCACGCAAGCACATGTCTAACCTCGTCTAGCCTCTCACATAAAAACAAATATTGTCAAGACTATGAGCATATAATTGTGACGGGGGTACTAACACAGCAACAACAAAATTTGAAATTAGAGTGTACAGAGTGCCCGAAATAAAAAAAAAATCATTTTTTCTGTTATGAGGAACATCATTTAAAAAAATCTCAATATTTTTCCCTATGATCTTCTCATCATAGTATAGTTTACATAAACTCGGACAGGGAGTGACATAGAAATGTATATTAAAAATACTACATTTATATATAGTAAAAATGAGTTGGCGAATCTGATTTATAGTTTACCAACTACTATAAGGAAAATAGCCAGGAGACTAGAATCTGTGAATAAAAAAGTCGTGAATGTAGAAACTGCGATCATTTTCGATAAAAATGAGTAACTATATAACAAGCTTTTCAGAAAACTTGCTGCATGGGTTCAGGTTGATAGGATAGCATTCTACTCGTACACAAATAATTACTGATAATGGAAACCAAAATTAAGATGTTTATGACCGAAATATAACCTATCTTTAAACGACAAAGATCCCATCAAAGGCGGAAAACACATCTGGATATATATTCATGGTAATTTAACATTACAGACCTGGCTACTTTCTACTGGCTTCGTGATAACTATGATTTTTGATTCGACTTGCTTTATCAACAAACAGCCTGAAGATGGTTTAGTCGATTGACAGTTCAGCTTTCACTATTCATATATTGGTCAGGCACTGCACTCTTTTACCTGAAATGCATTGTTGAATTATATGCAAAGAAATTATATAAAATGAATCTGTGATGGCATCAATTTAAATAAATTGTTGTATAGATATCAAGAAAGATGTTTCTTAGTGTATGATTCATTATAGTAAACAACAGTCTTGACATTTACAATCTTGTGAATGAGACATTGGATATTACAAATCAATTTTCTTCAATCACTTCAATTGTTACTTGAATTAGTAGTTGGCCAAATGACATAATTCAAAAGGATATATATTTTTTAGTTTCCATAGTCCTCCATTATTAGCAATATAAATGGTAATACAATTTTGAAGTTTACGGAAAAGATGCTGAAGTTTTTACTTCAGCAACTGATTTACAGTAATCCGTAAAATCTTATTAGTTATTTTAGCTTTCAAATCTTCAAGATGCTTGTTACAAATACTAAAATAATAAAAAAAGAAATTAACCACCATAAACTGAGAATTTTTGAGGCTATATTAATTAAAAAGCTGAAACCACTTCCAAATATTAAAGCCTAAAACAGTAGCTGCATTTTAAAGCTCTTTAATTCACATCAAGGGCATCCAGAAACCCTTGCAGGTAGTAACACAGGCTAAAAGGCCACTCACCCCATAGGATTAACGACCAGCTTATCTTAAACTTCCAGAAAAAACAACCCCTACAGTCTTCACTTTGCATATATAACAAACGAGAAAAATCACCCAAGAAGTTATTCACGTTCTGATGATGAATGTTGATCATTCGAAATATGTCGACTGTAGGAGATGTACTTTATTGTGTTGACGAAATAACAAAAGTGTTATTTAGAAAAATTGAAAAACTTGTTAAGAAACAGGTATCAGCTAAGTTTGGTGTCATTTTCAATAATGTTGAAAATGTTACACACATTATTATTATTACTTGATCGAACTCTACTTGATAGCTTGAAATAGAGTTGCCTAGCTGACTTGCATATTATATTGTCTGGCTTAAAATGAATGTCATTTTAAAAGTACCCTTGCCTCTAGGATGTAAGAGTGAAGCTGTGCTTAGTATTACACCTTTTGACCTCGGCGACACTTCCTGCTTGCCGGCTAACATACTCCACTGTCTAGCACACCAGCTGCAAACGTGATCATCCTATCCTTGTATGTAAGGACAGCTTAACTAGACGAACATCCGTCCAAACCAAATAAAACCTGCAATCAAAACTTAAAACACAATATTGAGATCATTAAAAAGAAACAATCAACTATTATTTATCCAACAATAGAGGGAGAACATAGATTATAGAATTATCTAAATTATGAAAAACATACGCCTTTATGTATTCATTTATATCTTTTTTAAGATATGACTTCACACTTCCTCTTCTTTAATCACTATTTTGACTTAATTTTATCACAAAATTCATCTGAAATTTCCTCGAAACTGATGTCTCAAATTTTTACCTTTTATTGAACAGATCAGCCAACTTTTTATATATTTATATATAAAAAGATTTCACATAAACACGTAAAATATCAATCAATGATCAAACCACAATAAGAAAATGGGAAAACAAGACTAAAATCTTTCACAAATTGTGGTTTGATCATTGATTATTATTTCACGTGTTTATGTGAAATCTTTATATATATATATATATATATTGAGAGCAGACCTTCATTCAAACATGTTTTGTTAAAAATTATGCCAATTTTTATTCTTAACCTAAAGAACTGACCTAGTCCCGATAAACTTTGGTTTTGTTTCTATTCCACGGTCGATACTTTTACCAATATATATATATATATATATATATTCGCGCTCCGTTCTTCGACGTGGGGAGATCTCTCTCACTTCGTCCTCTCTTCTAGTCTACTCTCCTGATGACGAACAACAGTTCGAAATATTGAATTCTGTAAGTTTTCTTTGTATTCTCTTTTCTGTGTCGTGCTTTGTGTAATTTAAAGTTATATATATACTTTAAAATTGGTAAGACCGTCCATACTGGACACCAACCATAATCCGGATATGCTCAACAGTTCATTGCGTAAAATGGTAACAGTTGACGCTAACCCAGGACAAGTTTGGATATAAACTGAAAACTACATTAGACAAAAGTTCAGATAAATCATTTTGATAAAAAAAAAGGTGTAAATTTTAAAATTTATTTATGATTGAATAGAAGAAATCAAAGCAAGATATTTTCCCTTATGGAAACAAAAGTTATTTAATTTTTTTTTCTTCTTTCTATTGCTTGATACATAGAGGATAAACAATAGAGAGAATGTCATAGCAGATTATAATGATGAGGGAAGCGGAGTTAGAAGTCAAGTCATACTTTGCGAGGGAAAGTTCATACCGTGACTAGGATGAGGAAATGAGATCAGCCAAGTACATACTTCACTTTGATACCAACATCGCTTAAATGTCGCAAGTGAACACAACGGTTCTTCTTGGCTAGACAAGTAGAAACTTATAGATGTTTGCTTTTATTTTTTCTTTTTTTTTTTTAGAAAAATATAACATTGTTCATTTTTTCAATTTACGTTCATAAAATCTCATTTATTCAATATTTAGTGATAAGTCGTCAAATAGGACGGAAGTTAACAGTTATCTTCACCGAATGGCCCAACAGCCAAGGGCGGATGTGGGCTAATAAATAAATAAGTTTATAGTTTTTATAAAATACGGAATAAAACAAAATATTCATTCTCTCATTCTTTATGTTAAATATTTCATGATAAATATGCTATTTTAGTGCTCTTTCTATATTTTTCTTCGTTTGTTTTCCTTATCTCCACCACATATATTTAACAGTATTTTTCTTTTTTATCGAGGTTTGGTCTAGCTTCAATAATACAACACCTTTAAGCCGACGTTTCGTCTATATTTGTAGACATCTTCAGGGCTACATCAATTAAATTCTGTATTGATGTAGCCCTGAAGATGTCTACAAATATAGACGAAACAAATTGTATTATTGAAGCTAGACCAAACCTCGATAAAAAAGAAAAATAGTGTATATTTTTCTTTAAATCTACACAAGCTTTTGGTGTATCAGTAGTAATTCTACAAATATAAAACTGCTATTTATTTGTTTTTTTGTTTTTGTGTTTGTTGCTATGAACATAAAAGCCGAATACGTTGTTTATTTTCTAATTCAGCAACTCACAGGGGCCACGTTAGCTCAGTGGTTAACGTACTCGTCTATGAGATGGTAGTCTGGGGTTCGATCCCCACCTGGCCTCTGATTTATTCACGCGGAAGGTGAATAAATCTCAGTACGTCATCCCTCAGAGAGGATGTTAAGCAGTTGGTCCCGAGCCTATACAATGTCAGGTACTCTTTGAATATCCCTACTCGAAATGCACTTAAATTAGGCTAATTTTAGGACTTCCAATGTAGAATCACCGATCAAAGAAAAAAGCTGGAAAACGGCTGACGTTATCACCCGCTAGGGGATCGGTTTAAACAATAATAGTAAAAATTCAGCGACTGACATGCCTCCACAAACTCACTTTCAGTTATTTACATATGTTGACTTTGAGATTGCTTATATTTGGTAGTATTATTATCCCCGGTTTGTATATAGCGTACTATATCACCAACTTCAATAAATTTTGTTTGACTTTAATGTGCACTTGTAGTAGCAATACGCCCCACACACAGATACATTGTCAGGTTGGGTTGTGCTCCCATTGCGGCAAAAGCTAAGAAACTATTGTAAGTTACTTACGTAACTTTTGTAAATAACTGATATGTAATTTGTGTAGGTTACGTAAGTAAAACGTATTCATTAGTCTTTATAATAATCATGTGAAAATTCAACAGTAAAGTTTGTATTGCAGAATTTCAGGTTATGTTAGGTTGCAATGTTCTTCCCACAAGATACCCTATGAGCAAAATATTGGTACTTTGTAATACCACATAGCAAACATTCTACATTGAGAGACCTAAGTTTTGCCTAACTCAAATATTTTATGGTAAGGATCTTAACGAGTACTTGACATCGTACGGGCTCGGAGCCTATGGCGTATTATCCTCTCCCAAGGACGAAGTGCTTAGATATTTTTTTCCACCTTCCGCGTAAATAAATTGAGGACGAAAGTGGGTATTGAACCTCAGATCTTAATCTTTTAAAAATACTTAATTAATGTATTTAGCGATTTCGATAAATACTTTGAATTATGAATATTGTTATTTTTATTTATAATTTAGAATTGTGAATTTTGATTAATACTTTTAATTATAAATCTTCATATTTTGAATTATTCATATTGCTATTTTATAAATACTTAGGATTGTAGTTTTTATCTTTTGATAAATATACTTGAATTATTTAAAATCATGAATTTCGTTGAATACTTTGAATTGTAGATTTAATTATTTTAATAAATAATTTTAATTCAAAGATTTCATTATTTCGCTATATCGTTCTTTTTGCTTTGATCGAAAATCAAGAAATAATTGTTCAGGGGATATAATTTGGTCAACTAATCTGCTTTGGCAATTTTGATGAAGTTTTAAGTTAACCTCATTGCTTACTTGTATGATTGTGCGGTGTTTGGGGGGGGGGGGGGGGGGTACAATGCTCCCTCCCTCCCTATTTGTTACACCTTGTAACTGCATTTTTACAACTATACGAATACAACTTAAGACAAAAATATTGATATATCATGTGTTAAGGATGGCACTCTTCTAAGAGGGTTTCTTACTGTACTCCTTTGTTTCTCCAAACATCCCTGCCTGAACCTTTGTCCTTTCCTGCACTTTACACTCTTTTAAAACACCATTCTTCCCTCCCACTCTTCTCAACCCCTCACCAGATGTTTTCTGCATCTAGTGTTTCAGTTGGGTTTTTGACTGTGATGAAGACCGCTTGTTACGGTTGAAAGATCTTAGTTTTTTTTTCTGATTTCATATTGTGGTTTGAGCCTTGATGTATATATATATATATAAACTATATGATCAAACTACAATAAGAAATGGGGAAACAAGGCTAAGATCTTTCAACCGTAACAAGCGGTCTTCGTCAGAGTCAAAAAACCCAACTCCGTATTGTGGTTTGATCATTCATTGTTATTTCACGTGTTTATGTGAACTCTTTATATAATATATATATATATAATATATATATATATATATATATATATATTATATTTTAAAATATATATATATATATATATATATATTATATATATATATGCACTTTAACACAGAGAAAAGAATACAGAAAGACACTACAGAACTCACTTCGATATTTCGACATCCGTCGTCATCGGGAAGAAGTGCGAAGTACTCGCGTTGAGAAGCAAACTGCTACTCAATATATATATATATATATATATATTATAATCTAGGAGGCGTCAGAGCTTATTTTTCTTCATTCTGATTCTTCCTACGACATTTTGTCTCATATACATATCTTAGGTGTTATATATATATATATAATGTATTTTTTTTCTGTTTTAGTTGTGTCTACTCCAAAAAGAGAATGGAAGGCAGCTGATGTAGCCACAGTGGGGGAACTTCTTCTCGACATATCCATACAACTGGCCAAGAAGTAAGTATATCTCATGCAATTCACAACCAGAAAATTTAATAAAACACTAATTGGCAAAAAAGGTGATTGTTCTGTTTTTATTTTGTTATTGTCAATACAGGAATGTAATTAGTCTAAGACAAAAGAAGTGTTCTGATACATAATATATAATTTAAAATTGAGCCAATATTTTAATTTTAATTTTTATTTATGTATAGGTTAACTGATTTTTGAGTATATTTGTTTCGCCGTTATATTTTGCTGTTTTTATTTTAAAATTCTAAAAACATTTTAGTTCTGTTTAAATTATTTTCTATCTTCTTGTTACTAAAAATAAACAGCTAAAAATTATGATGTGCCTAATATTAATTCAGAAGGTGCTAATGCAATCATATGAGAAAACCGACTTTATTAATAGTACATAAAAAATATTATAAGATTACTAATCCTACCCGTAACTAGACTACCCGTAACCCTTTGAGTGATAATTTTAATTGTTGTTTCTTGTTATTAAGACACGGAAACAGATTCTTATATAGCCCAAGCTTTTGATATAGTATTCTTAACATTATTCAAGACATACTCGTATATACAGTAAGTCTATTTAGCAAAATACAAATCATTTAAAAGTAAAAAAAAAATCATTTATTTTATCATATAAATAAATAAAACATCAATTCAAGTTATGTACACAATGAAATATATTTAAAACAAACAAAACATGTAAATTTAAATATTTAATTTATTTACCTAACATGAAATAACATTAATGAGAGGAATGTGTTTTTATAATATCACCTTCGAATATTCGTATTTTATCTGACAGTTGTGTTCGAGTGTGTTAGTAAAATTATTCATTTTTAACCTCTAATGTAGTAGTTTATTATATATTTGTTACATTTATTTATAATACATTTGCAGTACTGTCATCAGCGAGCACGCAAGCCTCTGGTCTACTCTTGCTCCATGCCTTTATTTTATTACCAGTCTTTATATTTCGCAAATTATAAATTCATTTTTTTTTTATTTATATATATATAGTTAGTACATTTTCACTACTGTCATCGGCGAGCACGCAATCTGATGGTCTACCCTGGCTCCATGCTTTAGTTTATTACCAGTGTTTATACTACACAAATATTAAATTAAAAAAAAAATTTTTTTTGTTACATTTAAATATAATATTTTTGCGCTACTGTCATAGGCAAAAATAAACGAGCACGCAAGACACTTACTACCCTGGCTCCAATTTTGGGAATATAGTGATAATTTTCTTTTATTTAACATTATTCAGGTAATAAATAATATATATTTAATTTCAAGTCTCTATCTCTACGGGAAATGGGTGAACAAACAAACAAACAACTATGTGTGTCAAAATATAATATCATTATATTGATAATTGGGCATATTTAATTGATGTAATCAAATTGGAGCCAGAAATCATAATTGGACATAATTATATTCTCTAATTAGCATTTAATGGACCATGAGTCAAATAGTCTTATCTCACGTACATAATTTTACTTTTTATACCTTTTGAAATTCATTATTGAGAAAGGGAGTTACAATGCCTTTTTACAAATTCAGAACATGTTTTTCTTACGCTAAACCGAAAATGATGAAACTTTGTTAAAAAACTGAACCTAAAATTAGCAATTTATAAAAAAATTTCTATTGTTGTATGTGGCAATATACTATAAAAACTAAAATTTTGTTTTGGAATAATCAACTACTTTTCCTACTGGTCGGATTTGTTTGTATTTATTTACATTTTTTACATTAACTTAAAAATGTTTTAATTGAAATAAAATTGTTTTTTAGATGTTTATTAAAACAAATTTCAATTTTTGTAATGAATTAAGATAATATGTTAGAAGAATAAAATTATTACATGTAAAAAGTTAACCTCAATCAAACATGTATTTTTGGTACATGCATTCTATGGTACGATGGATGGTTGTCGAACAACAGACAAAAAAAGTTAGTTGTTGACGTGTTTATTATGGTTACTTATAGTAAAGTTGAGTTTAGGCCACTCTAGATTTTTTATCGAATACTGTTCGAATTGAATATTTATATGTAAGGCAGGACAGCGTCTGACGGGTTATCTATTATTTTAATAATTATTAAACACGTAATACATAAACACGTGAAATAACAATCAATGATCAAACCACAAACTTCTCAACCTCTCACCAGATGATTTCTGCATCTAGTGTTTCAGTTGGGTTTTTGACGAAAACCTGACGAAGACCACTTGTTATGATTGAAAGATTTTAGTCTTGTTTTCCCATTTGATATTGTGGTTGATCATTGATTTTTAATAATTAAATACCAAATTAAGCTTAGCTAAAGGTAATACGGCATCATTCTTGTTACGGTTGAAAGATCTTAGTCTTGTTTTCCCATTTTATTATTGTGGTTTGATCATTGATTTTTAATAATTAAATACCAAATTAAGCTTAGCTAAAGGTAATACGGCATAATTCTTGTTACGGTTGAAAGATCTTAGTCTTGTTTTCCCATTTGATATTGTGGTTTGATCATTGATTTTTAATAATTAAATACCAAATTAAGCTTAGCTAAAGGTAATACGGCATAATTCTTGTTACGGTTGAAAGATCTTAGTCTTGTTTTCCCATTTTATTATTGTGGTTTGATCATTGATTTTTAATAATTAAATACCAAATTAAGCTTAGCTAAAGGTAATACGGCATAATTCTTGTTACGGTTGAAAGATCTTAGTCTTGTTTTCCCATTATTGTGGTTTGATCATTGATTTTTAATAATTAAATACCAAATTAAGCTTAGCTAAAGGTAATACGGCATAATTCTTGTTACGGTTGAAAGATCTTAGTCTTGTTTTCCCATTTGATATTGTGGTTTGATCATTGATTTTTAATAATTAAATACCAAATTAAGCTTAGCTAAAGGTAATACGGCATAATTCTTGTTACGGTTGAAAGATCTTAGTCTTGTTTTCCCATTTGATATTGTGGTTTGATCATTGATTTTTAATAATTAAATACCAAATTAACCTTAGATAAAGGTAATACGGCATCATTCTTTGACAGTTTGCCAAGTTCGTCTCGTCAGCTAGTATAAATAAATATTGTTGGTATTTTTCTGGTTGAGAAGAAGATATGATGAAGGAACGAAAAAAATCTTATAAAATTTGTGCTTCATTCTAACTCCTGTATGAAATTACATTCGCACCGAGAATTGTATTATTATTCCATTTTTACGTATAACAAACAAATCATTACAATACCTATGCTAGTCACGAACCGAGCTAGCCTTTATTACTAGTGTTTACTCATGATTAGAGTAATGGGAGAAACACTAAGTCTCTACACAATATACTCGTTTGCTTGTGTAAACACTTAGTGTTTCTTCCCTTATTCTTATCATAGAGATGTTAAATAGAGATGTTATTCTTCGAAGAAAATTTTAAGATATTTTTAAAGTTGTTACTAATTGAAATCAAGTTATTTCAATAATATTGGGTTATTTTTTTTTTCTTAACAAACTGTACCAACGGTTGTCAATAATTCTATAATGCGACTTGAGAAAGGTTTTAATATCAGTAATTGTAAGCCAGTGTTGATTTTCATTAAACGATCCACACACTTAGTGTTAATGGTAACCCATAAGCCGGCTGAAAGCATTTTGTTTTTCTTTACCTCTTCAGTACTTCTCAACTTGATTCTATATAATCTAACAATTTAATCTATATATATAAATATATATATATAAATATTGATAAAAGTATCTACCGTGGAATAGAAACAAAACTATAGTTTGTCTGGACTCGGTCAGTTCTTCAGGATCAAATTAAACTCTCATTGCCTTTGAGAGTTTAAACTCAGGCAACGAGAGTTTAATTTGAACCTGAAGAACTGACCGAGTCCCGATAAACTATAGTTTTGTATATATATATAAAGTTCGTGAGTTTGTTTGTTCACCCATTTTCCGTGGAGATAGATACCTGAAATTATTATAATCTTTACTTTTGTTGTGATTGACTTTCTTATAGTTGTATTACATAATAACAAATCGTATTAAAGGGGTCAGGGTAGCCCAGTGGTTTGCATACTCGTCGCCTCGACTTTCTGCAATATTATCTAATAATATTTCTTATTAGAGGGTCAGGGTAGCCTATATACTTATAAAACTCTGATGTTTGTGTTTAAATATTTGCACACGCTTTAAACTGAATAAAATAGTAGAAATTTTGTGGGAATCGAACCCACGCCCTTGTCATTGGAGGTCCAGAGCTTACCGTCTGGCCACTGTAAGCTTACAAAACCTGATATCAATGACGTCAAAGCATTAAATAATGTTTTTTCGACCTAGATTAAAATGATTTAATTATAATAAATTTAGAAAGAGAAAATTCGACAAATAAGGTGAGAATAAGAGACTCTACAGAAAGTTTTAGTTCTTTTATGTAAAACAGCATTTCAAAGTGGCCAATTACAAATTGCTCTACGTAGGGTCAAACAGAAAGAAAATATTAATTTTTTTTTTGAAAAATTCAAATTGTACAACAAATTCAAATAAATATAACTGTCTTAAAAATATGTTCATTATCCTGTTTATTAGAAATTAATTAATTTAGAGTTTATCTGCATTTATGTGAACATTAAATGTGAGCATTAAAAAGGAAGATGTTGGATGATCTAACGGGTCACGGGTTGTCTAGTGTTTATATAAAACTAGAAATAATATAAATTAAATATAATATGTTGATAAAAGTTATATGATTTATCTGTTAATTTAGTTTTGGGCTGTCCTATGAGGAGATAGAGAAAGGCCTGCCGCTTATTGATACCTCCAAAACTTTGATAAGAGAGGTTTGCCCTCCGTTCTTGAGTAATGTCGAATGTCGTCCTGGTAAGTACCGGCGCTATGATGGACTCTGCAACAACCTGAAGCATCCCACGTGGGGAGCAACAAACACTCCCTTCTCAAGGTAACTTATCAATTATATAATAAATATAGATAACTTTAAAATATAATTTAAAAGGAAAAAGTGTGTTTTCTAAGTAAAATTAAGCTTGTTTATAGACAGAAGTATAATATTTGTTTTTCAACGCCCACACTTATAAGGCTTTCACACCTTTTAGTGTTGCTCTAGGGGGCGGAATTTGTGGCTCATTTATTATTTGGCACTTATTTTTAGTAATGGGTGAGTCATATTACCTGTTGATTCTATTTGGCACTTATTTTTAGTAATGGGTGAGTCATATTACCTGTTGATTCTACATTAGGAGTCTTAAATTTTACCTAACTCAAGGAGACAGAAGTGTAGAATTAAGTAACTACAGGGAGTTTGGAAAGTCACTGTGCCTCACATATTTATTATCATTCAATGATCAAACCACAATATGAAATGGGAAGACTAAGATCTTTCAACTATAACAAGCTGTCTTCGTTAAGAGTTAAAAACTCAACTGAAACACTAGATGTAGAAACATCATGGTGAGAGGTTGAGAAGAGTGAGAGGGAAGAGTGGTATTTTAAAAGGGCATAAAGTGCAGGAAAAGACAATAGTCCAGGGATGTTTAGGGAAACAAAGGAGTACAGTAAGAAAAGGGTTAAAAAAACTGTCGTATCACATAAAAAATATTTATGTGAAATCTTGTTATTTATTGACATGCATACATGTTTGAATATAGAATAAAGGAGGTAAATATCTGTGATAATTATAAATTATATTGAAAGTGAAACATAGAATCAATACAGACTTGTATCTTATTGTTTTTTTTTTCTAAACACTGCTATCAGTTGCTCGCTTGAAATAGACGGAATGATTGCTGTTTTTGCTTTTTACAAATCATCTACCGTGCGCGGACGATCTGGATACCCTGTAGATTTTGCTGCTTCCCATAGATAAAAGTCTGGTGAACGTTTAGGGGGGAGGGGGGGGGGCACGTCTTTCGAAATAATGCCGTCTCCTTTGCTAGCCTTTCACAGATTTCGGCATCATCCACTGATCCTTTTTCCCGAAACTTATCAACAAGTTTACAAAACTGTATTGCGATATGGAACAGGTTTATCTGGGAATTTTAACAAACCGCTGTCGCACCAGATCTGTTTATCTAGCACCTTCTTGGATTACGTGTTCGACGAGCCATACACGTTGATTAGTTGTTAAAACCATATTGGGGTCGACATTTGAAAAAAAAAATTAGAATAGTGTACAACGACTTTCCAAACACCCTGTAATACGTTCAAATGTATATTTAAAGTTTCTTTATAGACATATCTATGTTAAATACAAATGTTTTCATAGGTAACTGAAGTCAGACAGCATTGGGAGTGGTAAAAACTTGTATGGGTGACACCCATCGTGCTTTAGATTAAATGGGTGCAGAGTCATAAATGAACCATACTTTCTACCCCGTGGACAGCCTGAGAAGCGTTAGGTCTCCACAAGGGTAGGATAAAAATAACAAGAAACATATAAAGGATTAAAGTAGTCATGCATATGAATGCAAACGTTGAATACAATTATTCAACGTTTATTATACACAGCTCATAAATATTACGAGCTGTGGAATTATTGTGCGATATTTGCTCATGATTAGAATAACGAAAAAACACTGTCTTCAAACTCTGTAAGTTTCCATACGACTATCTAACTCTTTTTAGTTTTTAAGATAGTGTAATTTTGGTTGATTTTCTGTATTCAATTTCACATTTTCTATCCATATTTTGTATTATAGACGTAACCTGACTAAAAACATATTGACGTTGGATTACATCTTTTGTGTTTCTTTTGCTTATTCTAATTACCAGATATTAATAATTATTTAACAATATTTATATGATATTAGCAAGAACTAAATAAAATATAACACTTTTTGTTTTTGAAATATTCAGCTCATTCACATGCAGATGAAATAATTTGAAAAAAATATTTTTTGGGCTTAGGTGACCTCTTAGTGTGATTTTTTTTTTAAATCGATATCAAAATTATGACCCGAATGCAATACTTCATTTTTTTTTTGTAAACACTAAAGAACAACGAACAAACCCTAGTGTTGCTATTACTAGATATTAAAAATTACGAAATAGATAATTAATTAACTAATATCTAATATATTAGCAAGAACTCAATAAAATATAGCTCTCTTTTGTTTCTAAAATATTTAGCTGACGTACACGCAGATGAAATAATTTTAAAAAAAAAACATATTTTTTGGACTCAGGGGATCTCGAAACGCGCATTTTTTTTAAAAATCTATTTCAAAATTTTAACCTCAAATCAATGATTTAATTTTTTTGTAAGACCAGATGACAAAAATTTTTGTAAAACCTTGTTATTAACAAGACAAACTATTATAGACGTTTACTTACTGACCTCGTACAGACAGTAGAAATTATAGCTCAGCAGAAATAGGTTCACAACCTGGAATTTATAACAAGTTGTACTGTTATCGACCACGTAGTTTAGTCATTTAGTTCTAATTCGAGTAAAAAAATCCATTATTGACATTTCGTTATTGACTTCGTGACCAACTCTCCATAATCCTTTGGAACAGAGTTTTTCAAACTTTTTTTTTACGCGGAACCCTTTTTGATTCCAGTAACTTTCCTGGGAACCCCAGATTCTAATAATTTCATACAATCATAATATAAATATTTTCATATGCCTTTTAAAATAGTATGTATGTTTAAAAACAATTAAAAAAGTAATATTACTTCAATGTGTATTTTTTGAATAAAAATTCAAAACTAAAAGATTTTAATTTTCATATTTTCCACAAGTTCATAATACATAAAAGAGAATTACTAGCAATTTTAACACAGAGTTTGTTTTGTATACATTTTTGGCTTTACAGTTGAGAGTTTGATTCTCAAGTCAGACCCAGCATTAAGTCTACTTCGGTATTTGGTTTCTATGGCAGTTTAAAGGGAAAATCCAGTTTCACATATGTAGGTAATGGGAAATGGCAGCAATGTGTGAAGTGCTACTTTTGCAATAGCAGGAAATTCGGGAATCAGATAGTTCCAAAAACTAACTTGTGATTCATCCTAAATATTAATAAAATTTTGACCACTTCTACTCATGGGTATAAATGATCAAACCACAATAAGAAAATGGGAAAGCAAGACTAAGATCTTTCAACCGTAACAAGCGGTCTTCGCCAGAGTCAAAAACCCAACTGAACACTAGATGCAGAAAACATCTGGTGAGGAGTTGAGAAGAGTGGGAGGGAAGAGTGGTATATGTCATGGGTATATGTAGAAATAAACATTATTCGGTTTCATGATTCACAAGAAATATAAAATAAATCCATACCCACAAAAAAAATTTTAAAAAATGTTTTTACTAAATGTTTTTCACGGAACCCTAGACAGACCGTTAAAGAACCCCTGGTCTCCGGGGAACCCACTTTGGGAACCTCTGCTTTAGAATAATGATAACTACAATGTGTGCGTGAGAACGTGGAGATTCGTTGGTTTCAACGAGTTTGACTTCAAGATTGACAGTTTCTAATTTGTTCAACTAAAATCCCCAAAAATATACAATACTTGATTTTTTTTTGTAACTGATATAAAGGATACCTTGCTCGATAAATGAGCCGTTTATTTTAAAGTAGCATGGGTTGCTTCTTAATCAAGATATTTAAGAGTTTGCATAGTAACATGTGTAAACATATTGATGCAGACTTTGAGAAGGTTTATTTATTTTCTCATACTGGAGTAAAATGATAACACAAAGCTCCTTAGCAAAAAATTATTATTTTACTCCGGTATGAGTTAATATCATACAATTACAGATTGCACAATTAATGAGTTATTTGTATTTGTCATCTCAGGATACTTATATTTTTCTCAGTATACTTAATTTCTATTGATGCGAACTTGCAAGAAGATTTATTTGTATTTTGCATAGTGAAGTAAAATGATAATAAAAAGTCTCCAAACACAAGAATTATCATTTTACCATAGTAAAAGTGAATTAAAATGGTATATCTCATAGTGGAGGAAAATGATAAAATGATAATAAAAGCCTCATCAAAAAAAATTATTATTTTACCTCAGTATGAGTAAATACCACACAATTACAGATTGCACAATGAATGAGTTATTTGTATTTGTCATCTCGGAATACATATATTTTTAAGTATACTTAATTTCGTATTGTTTTTTAAAAAAAAAACCACTTTTAATTATGGTAATGTGTCTCATGCCAGTTTCAAAATGATTGAGTACTTTTAAGCATTTTATAAGTCTAAAAAGTTAGATCTTTGTTTGTTTTTCAGAATACTTATACTTTTCTCAATATACGTAATTTCGTATTGTTATTAAAAAAATCACTACTTTTTGATACGTTAAAGTGACTTATGCCAGTTTCAAAATGTTCTAGTACTTTTAAGTATTTTATAAGTCTAAAAAGTTAGATTTTTGTTTGTTTTTCAAGATACTTATACCTTTTTCAGTATACGTAATTTCGTATTGTTTTTAAAAAAAATCACCACTTTTTATTATGGTAATGTGTCTTATGCCAGTTTCAAAATGCTCTAGTACTTTTAAGCATTTTATAAGTGTGAAAACTTTGTTTTGTTTTTTTTTTCACGTTGATTTGATTGTATGACAGAATGATCGGCCCACTTTTCTCGGATGGCATAACATCGCCGAGGATCAGCATTAGCGGAAACCAACTGCCCAAGGCGAGGATCGTGTCTAGGACGATGCACCCCGACGAGGGCTACCACGAGCACGCCGGCACCGTCATGCTGGTCGCCTGGGGTCAGTTCCTCGACCACGACTTCACTCTCACTGCCACTCCTGAAGGTGAGAAATGTCTTGCTTATCACCTTATCTATGCTTATCATCACCTATTCGAGGTAGGGCGGAAACAATTTGTAATAATCATTACTTTATTATCAGTTCTATTCAATTCATTTAAGCGTACTTACTAATTATACTCCTGCCTGGGGTAACAAGGGTGCCGTATAAACTCTATTTTGCAAAAACAAGGAATTTGAAAAAAACTGTCTAGGGCAGTAAGTAAGCGAGAAATAAGGAAGTATGAGAAGGAGGCTGTCTTATTTTTACAGGAAAGGGAGATAACTCCCTTGGCCGGGGGTATACATCGACAATATTAATTAGTTTCAAGATAATTCTAGGAGGCATAACCGAATACTCCTAGAAGTTTAGTTGTAGTTTTCTATAGCTTTAATTTTTTCATTTATCTAGTCATTAATATCTAGTCATTATTTTTTTTTCTAATTTATATTAGCCAACTCTAGGGGGAATGTCCGAGTACCCTTAGTAGATCAATGAAGTATTCGCTAATTATTTATTTATTTTAGTTACCTTAGCCATTAAGTCAGTCTTGATTTACCCCCTGTATTTAGTTATTTAATTTATTACATAAGTCAGTAAGTCTGTCCTAGGGGGAATGAACCAGTACCCCTAGGAAACCTAGCCTTAATTAACTACCGACCTGTCTTTTAAGTCTCATGGTTTTAATTTCTTTCAAAGTTTGAATTTCGACCTTTAGCATAGTTCTGTGATATAGTATCGTGTTGCCTACCTCCGCGAGGTATGGCATGCTTTGTGGGGTAAGCATGGGGTGACCAAAGGGCAGCATGTTATCAAACGTCGGCCTGGTTTGGTTTTACGGTGTGTTTACCGGAAGGCTTGGGAACACTGGTGAATCAAAATAGGTTTACATCGACAGTTATTTGACACTTTAACAATGCATTTAAGTGCATCGACAGTTATTTAACACTTTAACAGCGCATTTGAGTGCATCGACAGTTATTTGCCACTTTAACAGCGCATTTGAGTGCATCGACAGTTATTTGACACTTTAACAGCGCATTTGAGTGAATCGACAGTTATTTGACACTTTAACAGCGCATTTGAGTGCATCGACAGTTATTTGACACTTTAACAACGTATTTGAGTGCATCGACAGTTATTTGACACTCTAACAACGCATTTGAGTGCGGTAGCACCGAATATTAGTAGTTGAATCTAATCTCTGTGATAATTCACTTAACAAAAATAAATAGTACTAAAAAAAAATGAAATGGTTATTTATAAAAAGAACATAATTTTCTACTTCAGCAATTCTCTTAACTTACAAGAATGCGACTTAGTTTGAAACTCACACAAGTCACATTACACGTTATAACGTTATAACGTGTATCAATATTAGCTCGGTACCGACGGCTTAACGTCATTTCAGAGGGGACGACCTGCTCAGATTTTTTTCACCTCTAGCATATACGAGTATAAATAAAGGGCCAGAGTGGGTATTGAACTCCGGATCTACCAGTCCAGAGGTGATTCTGTAAGCCATTGGGCTACCCTGGGCCTTTTGCGTATAATAAATCTGAACTTCTCCGAATTTTGTTTTCAAAAAAAAAAGTTCAGCTCTAAATATATGAACAAAAAAAAAAGGAAAGAAATAGTTACCTCAATAAAAACAATCTAAATCTTGTAATTTACCAGGGCAAAGTAAATACGAAATACTGTTCTTTTGTATTGCGTTTTAAGAGTTCATGCAAGGAGTGCCAGTTGATGCATAACTTAGTTATGTACTAGTCCTTTTTAATATAGGTAGGTCGCCTTGACTTGGTCACTGTAAAAGTTGAACTCATAGCACCCTTGTTCAAATCGGAAGTTTATACTACCTTCTTATAGCAAACCTATTAAGAGATAAATGGCATTTTAAATCAAATACGCAATTACATTTCTCTTTTTTTTTTATCAGTGTATTAGATTAAGCTGATTGAAGTTTTATTTAAAACTATCTAATTCTAATCAGCTTTGGCTGGGTAAGTAATATGAGGAGATTGGTAATCAGTGTTGTAGAATTAAATATAGCGCACAGTTTTAGCTTTAATGGGTAATTAAAAAATTAAGTTATTATCATTGAGTTTGTTATTTATTGAGGCTGCGATCTGATCAAAGAAATCTATAGAACTGCGATCTCAAGGTGAGTAGGCTTGCAACTGAAAGAGAGTCTGCAGTTTTATGGGTTATAGTAGGACTCTGAAAGGTGGGTAGTCATTGGTAATGGGTAGATATTCTGTTACCCAGGACACTAAGACTTGCCTGAAGGAAAGTAGAAGCATTGTAGCTGAGTACCCAGCAGGACTGGTCTACTGCCACTCGAAACGACTCGGTGTTCTAGCTTTGCGTGTAATGTAACAAGTAACTGTTTCGAACACAGTGACAATGTCCATCCAAACATCGCGATCCAAAAACCAAGTGACGAATTCAGTCACCAAAGTCCTCTCTGGAACATACGCGTCCGTAAGTACCTAGAGTTTTTAAAGTCCATTCTTTCTGAGTCTTTTGCCGCCGGGAGGGTGAGGGGGTCGTAATATTTGCCCCCCCCCCTCCCCCACTGACTGTTTATAATCTGTTGACATTCAAAACCCATAACGTCTTGAAAATACTATTTTTATACAATTACAATCAAGGATCTAATTTTAGACTGCTTTCATTGGTCCCAGACTTACATCTTATTACAGCGCTCGTATATATATATATATTTTATATATATATATATATATATATACAATTAGAGAAACGATTCTTCGAACTGAATAAACTAGAATTTAAAAAAGAACACATAGAAAGGAAACCACTGAACTCACTACTATATTTCGATGTCCTCGTCTTCAGGAAAAGAAGTGAATCGCTCCAAAGGCTGATAACGACTGACTTGGCGTTCGAACTGAAGCACTCAAACAGTGCAGCCAACTTTCGGAGGAAAGGTAGTCAGGGAAGATAAAGAGATAAAAGCCAAATAAAAATTAAAAAATGAAAACATTTAACTAAAATAAAATTAAAAGCTGATAACAACTTTAAAAAAAAACTCATACTTTTTTCCTTTCTATGTGTTCTTTTTTAAATTCTAGTTTATATATATATATATATATAACTAAAAAATGATTGATCGGGATGCGGCCAGTTTCTTCCACTTTTTAATTCAAACTCTCATTGCCGACGTTTCGATTTTATTCAAAATCTTTTTCATAGGCATAAGTAGGAGTATTGGCAATTGAAGGAACTATTACATTTTCATTTTTGAACTAGTAATGACTCTTAAACTATTCAATGAAAAAAAGTTTTTTTCATTGAATAGTTTAAGAGTCATTACTAGTTCAAAAATGAAAATGTAATAGTTCCTTCAATTGCCAATACTCCTACTTATGCCTATGAAAAAGATTTTGAATAAAATCGAAACGTCGGCAATGAGAGTTTGAATTAAAAAGTGGAAGAAACTGGCCGCATCCCGATCAATCATTTTTTAGTTGTATATCTGTCACACGGTCGAGAAGTTATTAGTGTTTTAATATAATATATATAATATATATATATATATATATATATATATATATAGAGTTCAATATAGAAAAAGAAACATAGAGAAATCAAAAGAACACACTTACAGTCTGTTGGGTTGGAGACTCAACCATCTCTGAACCAGTGTGCTTGGTTTCCCTCTCTTATCTCTTCTTAAAACGGTTCAAACCGAAAATTAGAGACTGTAAGTGTGTTCTTTTGATTTCTCTATGTTTCTTTTTCTATATTGAACTATATTTGTCCGTTTTGGATCGTATTTCCAACGAAAAAGTGTATATATATATTGATATAGCTTCTCGACCACTGATATTTCAAATTCACAGAAGGGGTTCTTGAGGATTTTGGTCATAAAACATACAATCAAGTCTTAGTTTAATTTATTCCAATCTCCTTCAATAGTTTCTATTGAACTGTTTCATATTTTTTCATATTTTCATATTGACATGGGGGGGTAGCTTGTTTTCCGTTTTTAGGGTTATGTAACCTTCCTGAATATGTGTATCTGTTATGATGCAGCCAGACATAAGCATGGACCGGTAAGTGGTGTTTCTTCTAAGTCAAGGTAATAATGTTTGTAAGGTTTTTGTTTTTTCTTTTTTTTTCCCTTAATTTCTTTTCATTTTTGACTCTCTTTTTTCATTGTTTTGTAATTTTCTGTGTTTGTTACTGTCTGTGTGTTGTTTTGCTGTTTGAAAATCGGGTTTTTTGATGTTCTGAATAATTAATAACCATTAATTAGGTTTAAACAACAAATGTCGGTTTTTAAATAATAATAATAATAATAATAATAATAACACTAGGTATTTTATGATCCTTTGTGGTTCTCTTGTTACAAAATTTTTGTTTGTGTTGTTTGTTTTCTGTTGAGTGGTGTCCGGTGATGTATTTATCTTGCTTTACTTATGTCGTTAATAAATTGTTTTTTAGCCTTGAAAATGCCAAACAACTTTTGGCAAAACGTCGGCTTATAATCAGGAGTTGTATGTTTTATGACCAAAATCCTCAAGGACTCCTTGTGTGAATTTGATATATATATATATAAAATGAACCATTCGTTCCTACCTCAATAGGTTCAATATCACTGACAATGATAGGTGTCTTTGTAATGGTGTATTACACAGACTTGGGATCATATACTGTTCATCTGCCAAATTCTAGTCTAAGAGAGACAAAGTTTTATGGCATTGACAATAACAACTGAATATGACTGACCTCCAGCTAACAGCACTACAGTGCAAAACAGTGAACTATTTCAAAACTTTAAAAAATTCGTAGACATCATAGACTTTACAAAAACTTTTATAATGTGATTTTAATGTTAAATTTAATGTAATGTAATATCTAATGTAATATTAATCTGTATTTTTAATGTTAAATAAGATTCGATGCAGCATGTAATATACTATATGGAGCATGCTTAAAAAAAAAAAACAAAACATTCAGTCGCCTTTAAGAAAGACAAAGATTTTTGGAAACAATAACGTATAATTCATATTCAAATCAAAATAATAATTTAAATCAATCAAAAAAATGGTTAAATTAAATTAACTAGCTACTCTAATAATTAAAATAAATTTTCAACTCTATTTAAAAAACTAGTTTTGAAAAATTTAAAATAAATCTATTCTTAATTTGCAAATATTACAGTTGAAAATCCTTTTAAAAAAAGTATTGCGCAAATAAAACATAATAACAATTATGACTTTAAAAACTCTTTTTGGTATAACATTTCTGATTTTTTGTTAGCTTTTTATTATATTATTTTTTTTTCTATTTTTAACCCCTCCAAATGCCGCCCCCTGGCGGGTGCTTTACCCCCCCCCCCCCCTCTTGCTACGCCATTGCCAGTCCCACTGATCTAGATTCAGTGTTCTAGATCATCATCTCGCTTTCCTTGTTATATAAGAGAACGTGCTGTTTCTTACACAGCGACAATGTCCAAAAACCAAGTGACGAGCTGAAACATCGCGGTGCTTTGGGCCATACCCCTTCTAAAGCACTGAAAGTCTTTAAAATAAATTACTTATTACTCAATAAGACTGTTCTATGTCTATTGGTTGAGACTTAGTACTTTAGTTCATCGTCTTTGCCTTACATGCAATGCAAGATAATATAATGTTTTTTTTTATACAACGACAATATCCATCCAAACATCGCGAGTTCAAAACTAAGTGAGGAGCTCAGTACTATGCCAATCCTGAAGTACAGAGAATTTCTATAATGTAGTATTCCTAAGATACACTGAACTGCTAAGGGTTCTACTTAATTTTTCCTACTAGGGCAGTAACTTAGTTTGCCCCTTGCATATCCCTTTGTCCTCAAAGGAACTGCCTTTCCCACTATCACAACATAGGTTAACTTGAAAATTACGAGGTCTTGTGTTACATCTGTTTAACATATGAAAGGGTGTCTCAGGCGTCGTAGGTAAGGTCGTTTATATCATCAAGAGATAAAACATAATAAAGAAAGTAAACATTTCATAATAATCATCATTAAAAGTAATATAGCATTACGGTAATTTCTTCAAACGTCAAAATCTAATGCATTAATGTGAACAATTTTCTTAATTTTTCCCTCAAAACTTGCTTGGTTTCAAAACCCTTCATTATCAAGAACAAATTTATTAATTTTATATATTTATTCACATAATATTAAAAATAACAAATTAAAAGAGAACATAGTTTGCTCTTGATGATAGATGATTCTAAAACAGCTTCAGTTATAAGAACGGCGTACAAAGTAAGCCGTACGTAATTGGCCAGTGACATATACGCTGTTCATTAAGGACAATATGTTGATTCATTCGCTTTAAAGAAGAGAGACTCTAAGCCGGTTCCTGTTCAGTCATCGAGATGTATAACAAAAACAAGGACATTGATAAAATCATTGTGAAAGAATTTTCAATCAATCAATTTCAAAAGGGCACACCTTTTGAGTTCGGCGTGTCAAAATTTTGAAAATTTAGACATAATTTTCGTGGTGTCACACATCGCAAAAGTAAATACTAAAAAGAAAATATAAATACGTATTATTTTTGTGAGTAATTATTTGTTTAATGCCATTTAAAAGTCAAAAAAGCAAAATTTAATATTGTAGCATTCAGAATTTAGCATGTTTTTTAGAATTTAAAATTTCATATTAATATTAGTATTAAAACAATATATTTAAATGTTAAATTATTTTTTTCAATGACAGATAAAATCCAAAAACCAGAATTTAGCATTTATGATTTAAATCATTAGTTGTGCAATCCGTAATTGTGTGGTATTTACTCATTCTGAGGTAGAATTGATAAACAAACAAAAGTCTCCACACAAATGAAGTTTTATTCAACAGCAACGCGTTTCGAACACTTTGTGTTCATCATCAGGAAGACACCAAGGATGTGGTGCTGATGGGTTGGTCCAGTGAAAACAACAAGTAGGATTTTCTTTTTCATATATTATATATATATATTATATATATATATAAAGTTTAACAAATAGGAAAGAACACAGAAGGTCACTACAGAACTCACTTCTATATTTCGACATCCGTCGTCATCAGAAAGAAGTGCGAAGTACTCGCGTTGAGAAGCAAACTGCTACTCAATATATATATATATCAGTTGGGTTTTTGACTCTGACGAAGACCGCTTGTTACGGTTGAAAGATCTTAGTCTTGTTTTCTTATTATATATTGTGGTTTGATCATTGATTTTTATTTCACGTGTTTATGTGAAATCTTTATATATATATATATATATTACTCAATATAATATATATAAATATTACAGATTCCATTCGTACTAAGTTGTTTTATACACATTTAATTGCGCTTATTATTAGAAGAGTTTTGAATACATGAAATGTACGCGAGAAGAGTATACACATACCCACAGAAAGTTAATAACAAACAAAGTGAGTATTAGTTTATTTATTCGTGTACCACCATTTATTATTAAACATTTAATAAATAAACAAAGCTAATCATTAATATACATTAACAATTAATAATAATATTATAATACAAAACAGATTTTTAAGGATTAGGTCCAATAATTGATTACTCCAGATTACAAAACGACGTTTCGCCCTAAACTGTTCGGAATTCTCAAGACTAAAAACAATTTATTGAAAAGATTGTTTATTATTATTATTATTTTTTTTAAACCTTGAGAATGGCGAACAATTTTCGATGAAACGTCAGTTTGTAATCTTGAGTAATTTATTTTGGAACGTAATTCTCAAAAATCTATTTTCTATTTGATGAATCAGTGGTAGATAAGCTACACCAATTATGGTAATAAATAATTTTAATACGGATATACCTGTATTAATAGAAGAATTATTGTTTTATTTGAATGTACGAGTTTTATTCGCATGCTTGACTCAGTAATTCTAATAATGAATAAGTAGCTAGAAAATGATTTGAATTTGAAGGTCATTTTCAGATTAAGCGAAGAATTGTACGCCCTTGGAAAGCAGGAAAGGGTTGTTTATTGTGTTCTAATTAGGGAAATGAATTACTTGAAAGTGGCCCACGGGGTGGATAAGGCCGGGACAGGAATATTGTGTTCATGCAGTTATTTAGATCAAATGCTTTGTTTGCAATAGCCAAGCCTTCTGTTTTTTCAAGAGAACTTCGTGACTTTTGCTCCAGCTTCAAAGTGATTACACTGCTCTATGGGTCACCAACAACAGTTTCTTTTTTTTTCTTTTTTTGATATATTACTGTCGTTGAAAGAAAAAAAAAAAAAAGAAGGTGTTCCAGTCAATTTAACAATCTTCTCAATCTAGGAGTTTAACCTTTTTTTTTTCTTCTAAACTTTGTTTTTCTCCGGTCAATTGGTCTTTTACAGTGTGTTTCGAAAGACTTCCTTCAATAAAGATTAGTCTATTGCTTTTGTACTCGGTTGGTAGGGGTGAGGGGAGGGGGGGGGTCAGCCCTCTCGGGTCACTCGCACTCTCTCATATACCCTCTTGATTATCTTGAGAGATTCTGTGGTAACCGTTGATTACAGCGTGATTACAAACCAGACAATCAAACAGCCAATAGCTTCTTGTTTTGAAATCTTGATGAACACATAAACCATGCTCGCATCTTTTCAATTCATTTAAACAATAGAATAATAAAATGTAAAGGATGGTAGTAATAAGTAACATTAAATCGTTTATATTGTTGAGTAATTTATTATGGAATACATAATTGCGAGAAAATGTTTTTTGCGTGAATCAATATACAAATATTTTTGCCATACATGAGCCAGTTTTATAATTTT
Organism: Hermatobates lingyangjiaoensis; assembly: GCA_026182355.1. Lineage (NCBI taxonomy): Eukaryota > Metazoa > Arthropoda > Insecta > Hemiptera > Hermatobatidae > Hermatobates > Hermatobates lingyangjiaoensis. The sequence continues at coordinate 115,663 of JAPFBL010000426.1, forward strand.
TATGTTATATATATATATATCATTCCGAATTTAAAATGTGACTTTTATAGTACAAGTAAGTGCCTTTAGGTGAGATACTTGATAATATATATATATATATATATATATATATATATTATTAAATATTGATTTCACATAAACACGTGTAATAACAATCAATGATGAAACCACAATAAAAATGGGAAAACAAGACTATGATCTTTCAACCGTAACAAGCGGTCTTCGTCAGAGTCAAAAACCCAAGTGGGTTTTTTTTTTGGACACAGTCCAGTTGGGTTTTTGACTCTGACGAAGACGGCTTGTTACGGTTGAAAGATCTTAGTCTTGTTTTCCCATTTTCATATTGTGGTTTGATCATTGATGTATATATTATATATACTTAATATATAATCTTAATATACTTCAGATATACTTTAAGTGTAATCTGTCCTACCGGACCGTTTTTCGTTTATCATAGTACACAGATATATATATATTACCCAAAATTCGAAAAAAAAACCATCCAAACTGGACGCAAATCAGTTCAAAAACGAAGAAAAGCAACACACAGAGAAAGAGACACACTTACAAACTCAGATTTTCGGATGATCCGTCTTTTCGGAAACCCTGCAGAGTTTCCTGCCCTTGTATTTCCGGCGTGCTTGGTTGCCCATTCTCTTTTCTCCTGAAGACGGATAATCCGAAATTTTGAGTTTGTAAGTGTGTCTCTTTCTCTGTGTGTTGCTTTTCATCTTTTTTGAGGTGATATATATGTGTGTGTATTGTATATATGTTGGTTACTTACCGTTGCGTCTACAGCGTGCTTGGTCTCCCTTTCTCTTTTCTCCTGGGGACAGATTGCCCGAAGTTTCGAGTCTGTAAGTGTGTTTCCTTACTCTGTGTGTTACTCTTCTTGAATTTTGAACTCGTGTATATATATTTCAATGTACATAAAGAAACGTAGAGAAATTAAAAACACACACTTACAGTCTCTAATTTTCGATTGAACCGTCTTCAGGAGAGATAAGAAAGGGAATCCAAGCGCACTGGTTACAGAGACGGTTACCGTCTATATATATATATACACTTTTTCGTTGGAAATATGATCTGAAACGGACAAATATAGTTCAAAGTAGAAAAAGAAACGTAGAGAAATTAAAAGCACACACTTACAGTCTCTAATTTTCAGCTTGAACCGTCTTCAGGAAAGATAAGAGAGATGCGCTTGGTTTCCCTCTCTTATCTCTCCTGAAGACGGTTCAAACTGAAAATTAGAGACTGTAAGTGTGTGCTTTTAATATCTCTATATTTCTTTTTCTACATTGAAGTGTATATATATATATAAAGAGTTGGGTTTTTGACTCTGACGAAGACCGCTTGTTACGGTTGAAAGATCTTAGTCTTGTTTTCCCATTTCTTATTGTGGTTTGATCATATATATATATATATAGTATAAATCAAATTTTCGGTGAACTCGGGGACTCTTTTAATTCATTTATTTTATCTAACATATATCACTGTTACCTTTTACATTTCTGAAGGTAGTTGTAATGCGAATGTGGATACTTCCGCGCCTACCTACACAAGATAGGAAAGCAGGAGACATTCGAGTGCCTGTATTGCTCAGCAACAGACGATGTGGAGCACACATTCTTTGCATGCAAGAAATAGAATAGCCAGAGGAGTGATTTAGTGAAGAGAATTGGTATATTCTCACCAGAAACCATTATGGCTAAAATGACAGAGAGGGCTGATGTGTGGAAAATGGTAGACTGGCTAAAGTCAAAAAAAGAGACACCTAGAATAGAATAACTAATTCTAAATCCAAGGATGCCTTTCGTAAGGTAATGAATGCCCTAGCCCGAGGTAATATGGGAAACTAACTGTTCCAGGCTAGTGCCCAAGAAGAAAAGAGGGTGTTTTAGTTGGTAATCTGGTTTACTGTGAGCCCAGCACAATGTGAGTAAATGCATTTCACCTTCTTACCGGAATAAAAAGTAGTTGTAATATAACAATAAATAAATAAATAAAAGACCAGACTGCAAACAGATGGGTAAAGTTCCTTTGAAATGCACGGCTTCTACTATATTTACCCCTCTACTAGATAAAAAACTCTAGAAACATATCCAAAATCTCTATCTTCAATCCTTATCACTTCAGGAAAAAACACCCTCTGACCAACACTTGACCCTGAATGCCTGAAAAATCATTGAACTTTAATCTATTAGTGTTTTTTTTTGTTTCTTTGATACATGATTTAATTTATCAATTTAATAAATGAATCAGTTAAACTTCTCGAAATGAGTCATATTATTCAATAAATTGCATTGATAATATCAAGCCTTACACATCATTTGTTCTTTTGTTAAATGGCATTGACTAAGACTACGTGAAGATGACGTCACCTCATATGTTCATTTTATTGTACCAGAAGTGCAACGTGACACTATTCATTATTTCTTAGTATTTTAATTAACTTCAGGCTAGGTTTGATTTATATTTCCTATCCTAATTTAATAATAATGGTATTAATAATAATGGATAATGATAGAAAAAATCTGGAGTGGTTTACACTCAATTTTACTATAAGGCAATGATTTATCCAGCTTATATGACAATGAATTCCATTACTTGATTTTCAATTAAATTCAGGCTATATTTGATTTATATTTATTATCCTAATTGTTTATGATAATAATGATAGAAAAAATCTGGAGTGATCTGCACTCAATTTTACTGTAAGACAACGGATTATCCAGCTTAATTGGCAATCAATTTCATTACTGGCTTTGTTTTGATGCAGCTACCTCAATTTTGTCAATTATAACAAATATTTAATCATTTTTATTGTACAATCTGTCAAGTGACTGAAAATCGAATTAACAGATGTTATTTAAGTGTAACTTTTCATTTTTTTAGACCTTTTGTTTTGTTAGTCTTTTGTTGACAACCATGCAGACTGCTTCTACTATGACGATTTATGAGAAAGTATTTAAATAAAATTGAAAAATCAGCATTGGAAGTTTGATTTAAAACAGAAAAAATGATCTCTGAGTCATTTTAATACAGTTATATTTGATAGTCGATATTATATGCATCAGTGGTGTGATATAAAAAAATAAGCCTATGTATTGATAAGTGGATCAATCACTATCGGTACTACTTCCAGGAATCAAAAACTTAATAAACATCTCCCATTTAGACAGTTATATTATACCTAAATGGAACATTATTTATTATATACCCAAGAAGTATGATTATTATGTTTACTTATAGTAAAGTTGAGTGTAGGCCACTCCATATTTTTACTTTACTATAAGTAAAGTATAGTGATCGTGAAAAAATTCGATCTCGAGATTTTGACGGAATTACATGTTTTGAGGTCCCAGAAGTCGTTTTATGAAGTTTTTTCAATGATGTCTGTGTGTGTGTGTGTGTGTGTGTGTGGGTGGGTGAGTGTGTTAGCATTGCTTGTTACCACGCTACGGTCCAGAATCTTTGATTGATCAAGTTGATATTTTACACAAAATCGGGCCCCATAGGGAAGAAGGAAGATCCCTATTGTTTGGGAACAATTATGCATGATGGGAAAGTCACTTTTTTTGCCAAAAACCGTTTTTTAGAAAACATTTATTTCTCCTAAACTGATAACCCTACAGTTTTGAAATGTTGACATTATCTTTGAGGTTGCAAATGCAACAAACGAAAAATATATTCAGAATTTTAAAACAACAGGAAATATTTTTTTTCAATAAAATATAAAAATTTTGACTTATAATTCAATCTCAAACCTTGTGAGAGCGATACAAGCCATACTGTTTGACGGATCAAAATGAAACTATGCCTAAAAATAGAACATTATGTGGAGAATGAGTTGAGATATTTTTTTTCAAAATTACATTCGCTAAAGGGGCGTTACAGTACGATTTCTGTTTTCAGAAAATGTTTTTTTGACGCTAAACGGCTCATTAAAAAATAATCAAAATTTAACCAAAAATGGAAAGAAAATTAGCAATTCATAAAAAAAAATTCATGAAGTTTCAATTACGGGAAAGAGCAATAACACTATAAAAACTGTTTGTTTATCCTAGACTAAGAGATCACCTGCTATACTTGTTGAATTTTTTTACATTGCTTACATTGACTTAGAAATTTTATGAGCGATTCCACTGAGATAAAATTGATGTTTATAATGGGAAAATTAAAATAATGGTGTGATACACAAAAATAAACTTATATATTGAGAAGTCTATCAATCACTATCTGTACTACCTCAGGAATGAAAGACTAATAAACATCTCCCATTTAGACGATTATATTATGCTTAAATGATACATTATACATTATATACTCAAGAAGTTTGATATTAAGTTTACTTACAGTAAATATGTAGGCCACTCCAGGTTTTTTAGTAGTGTCATCAAAATTTCATAGAAATTTATGGAAATATATGGACACGATTGATGGTTTATAAATCTCAATCAGTCCGTTTTGTTCCGTATATTCATTTAATAGTTCAGACAACTTTTAAAAGAAATAGGTTTAGAAATTACTTTTATTAATTTATATTACGACTTATTAATTTAATTTATATTGATAATATATTTATTGTTTTTAAAGAAATAGTTTAATTCGTTTCTTTGTAGGTTTGATTATTATTTATAAAAGAAATACTGAAAGAAGGGGACTATTTTAAAATGAGATAATGTAGATGGCATTTGATTGGTGCACCGGTAGAGCTAAGTCATTCTAAAAAGGCGGCATTATACTCCTAGTTTAGTCCTCCGCGTCCTTCCTGGAACCTTTCAAACTGTTTTAACCTCTCTATAGTTGTGTTCACTAGTTAATTCTTTTAATAATACTTCAAATAGTAAGTACAAATTCCTTTTTAGCTTATTTTTGTAAACTTAATGATTTCCTAATTAGTTTAATGCTAAATATTATTACTTTCATAATTAGTAATTAAAACGATTTCACAAACTAGATAAACTAAACCAGCAGAAACAATACACATAAAAGATTTCACAAAAACTTACTATTATATTTCGACTGTTTCGTAGAAAGATGTAATTTGCTACGAAGAAAAGCGACTTTCATGTGTGTTGTTTCTCTGGAATTATTTTCATAAAAATATATCAAAATAATTAATTAGTTCCTGAATAATTACTACTAAACATTTAATAAATATAATAAAGCGTTGAATAGATTTATTTTTAGTTAATTTATGTTATTTTAAACCTCATTCACTAAATTAGTTATAGCGAAAACGATTAAAAATACTTAACAATAGATTATTTAAATTTATTACCCTATATTATCAAATTAAGGGTTTGTTTGTCTGTGTTTCCTATAGCTTTTGAGAAATGTTGTAATCCATTTGAAAATTTGAAATGATTTAATGACATAATGTGAGATGTAAGAAGAATAAAATTATATGTAAAAAATGAATGCCAATCAAACATATAATTTCTGATGTTTCCATTTACACAACTTCTAAATTATATTGAAAAGCCGACTTTGAATTTGATTTGAGTATGTAAAAAAGGCTAACTACTGATATATTTTTTCTCAATATATATTTACAGCAACCTTATAACTGAATATAGCACAAAGGAAAAAGTTACTTATATTATGTTTGGTGTGAAAAGCTACTGGTTGTTGACTTTTTTGTGTTTATGAATCTTATGATCTTTGAGTAATATTGAATTAAGAGGAATGAACTCCTTAGTTTTATATTACCAAAGAGATACTAATTTTAAACTGATTCTAAGGTGATTCGATGACAAGTCATTTTTCAGAATCAGGTCCTCAGCTAAATATGACTACCTAATGACTTCACGGTATACAATATCTCAGACAATGCAAAGCCGGAAGACCATACGACCACGAATGTGACTCCTTCCATATTCGTGAAGGACATCCTGACAGACTGACATCCCATCCCCGTCGTTATGATTACTGACCTTAACAAGAAATGAAGGATGAGAATATAGCAGTAGCAGGGCTGCTAATTACGACGTGCCTAACACCTATTTATAACACCTAATATGTGGCTCGCTATTACTAAAATACACACCAAATAATAAAATAACCATTTTCCGCCCCTAGAACAGCATTAAAAGGTGGCAGACTATAAGTTTGGGTATTTGAAAACAACAAAAATAAAAACTTACATTTTTTCAAAAGCAACCAATTTCGTAAAACTTAATCAATATAACGATATTTGTTATAAAATTGTATGGATTTAATTTGGGTAAATAAGCCGACAGTTTAAATTAAAATGGCATATTCATTAAATAAACGACCAAAATAAATAGTATTTGAGGCTATTTTCAATGTCACATTTCGCTGGTTGAAGAATATCCAACTAACAGTCACAATTGTTTGGCAAAGTTCCAGTGCCTACTGTATTAGGGGGATACTGCTAATATTTCTTATGCCATCGTAAAATGCCTCGTTATTTTCGCAATATTCTCTCCATTTCTATAATATGTGGGTAATGAAACAGAAAAATTGTGTTTTATTGACTACAATTTCTTTAAGCACTTCTTTTCTTGTCATATCATTTGTTATTAAGTAACCTTTATAATGGCAAGAAATATAAATTCATTTAAATAACAAATCGTAAAAAAAAACAAATTAATGCATCATTACTAAATACGTCATAGACAATAAACAAGAGTTGCATCAATTATACCTCATTACAAAAAATTATTAAATTATTTGTGTTTGCCAATAGAAATTAAATTCACTTGTGAAATAATTGTTTATATCAATTCCTTGAAAAAATATTGACACAAGTGGAAGAATTATATATTTGTATATACTTTACATATTCGATATACACGATATACAAAAGATTGGGTCGATCATTCACTCAGGCAAAATTGATAGTGCAGCCAGGTTATACTTATAGTGCAAATAATAGGAAAATATGAAACATATATAGGCACATATAAATGCTTAAAAATAATAAAAATGAGGTGTCGCTAGAAATCGGTTAGAACTTTTGTTACAATTACGTATTGTTACAATTACCTTAATTTAATAATAGTGATTTATTTTATTTTTGGAATCCGTCGCCATCAGGAAGATAAAGTGTTTGGCTTGCCAGTCTTTGCTTGCCTTTCAAGCGGCTCACTTCATTCTTGTGATGACGAAGACTGTCGAGCCATTGCAGTCGGTTGTTGTTTTCTTCTATCTGTTTTATCTCCGTAATGTTATCATATATATATATATATATATATATATATATATATATGGATTAATTTACCACAATGAAAACAATTTTTTAAAACAATGCTGTAAGGCCTTTCGTTATATTATATATATATATATATATATAAACTAGAATTTAAAAAGAACACATAGAAAGGAAATCACTGAACTCACTACTATATTTCGATGTCCTCGTCTTCAGGAAAAGAAGTGAATCGCTCCAAAGGCTGATAACGACTTTGGATATATATTAAATATATATACGACTTTGGATAGATATTTATATATATATATATATATATATATTCACTTAATAAAACGAAACAAATTCCAAACTAGACACAGTACGAGTTCAGAATTCAAGAAGAGTAACACACAGAGTAAGGAAACACACTTACAGACTCAAATTTTCGGGTAATCTGTCTTCAGGAGAAAAGAGAAAGGAAGACCAAGCACGTTGTAGACGCACGTGCCTGCGTTGCGTAACCTTGGGTTACTTACCGTTGCGTCTACAACGTTCTTGGTCTCCCTTTCTCTTTTCTCCTGAAGACGGATTACCCGAAAATTTGAGTCTATAAGTGTGTTTCCTTACTCTGTGTGTTACTCTTCTTGAATTTTGAACTCGTGTATATATATATATATATATATATATATATATTACATATACCATAATAAACGGAAACGGTCCGGCAGGACAAATTACACTTACAATAAACTGAGACACAGACAGAAACATAACAAAGACTCACTTTTCAATATTTCTACCGTCATGGTGGTAGTATTGAAAAGTTAGTCTTTGTTATGTTTCTCTCTATGTGTCACAGTTTATTTTAAGTATATATATGGTACATATATAATATGTGATCTAATATATTAATGTCATTATTTTATATGCTCTAGAAATTGTTCTTGACCTCTTCATTCAGCACAGCTTTTGATAAATTTGTTGAGGACGAGGTCTTTGAATTGAAATACTCCTTCTCATGCCAACTTTTCGATGTATTTCGGCTACTATTATATAGTCCTGTTTATGGTTCTGGACCAATATTAGGTTTCCGAGCACCTGTCCTCGCAAGTTCGTCTGCACGTTCATTTCTCTCTACTCTTGCATATCTTGGCACTCAGTAGACAGAGATCCTGTTCCTCATACCCAGGAGATTGAGTATGAGGTATATATCAAATACCCAGTATATGACAGAATTATAATAATAAATAATATCATTGTTTAAATTGTAAACATTTTGACTGACTTTTTGCATCATTTGTTGTTGAAAAATAAAATTAAACAAAATCAATAATAATTAATAACAAATTCAATTTTTTTTTTGTCTGCACATTAACTCAAGAGCACAATATATAAAAAAAACTACTTTAATTAAATTTAATTAAAATTAACATAATTAAAGAAAAATAAATAAATCAATTTGATCTCATTTTTTTCATTTAATCAAAATGGGAAAGCCAGAATTAATGAATGGGGGCCTAGAATGAGCACATTTTGCGGTGGGCAGGTTTTCACAGGGACTGTTGAAACATCATACTGCAAGCTTGTTCCCCAGGATATGATATATACTCTTGAATGTAATATCTTATGTATTATTACAAAAATGCAGACTTATGAATTTCTTGAAAAGTCTTTGTGCGAATTCTTTTTTATTTTATTTTTTTTGTTTCTGATGATATTTACAAAGTAAAAATTAATTAATAAGTAATAATTAATGAAGTATTTAATTAAATTAAAGTAATTAAATAAAATAAATTAATCAATGGTTTGTTTTTTTCTTGAATTCAGATCCAGTTACAAAGAACGAACCTGAAGAATGCTGCCGAAGACCACCTCATCTGAAGAACCCATACTGCATGGAAATAGAAATACCAGACGATGACTACTTCTACAGAAAGTACGGTCAGAAATGCCAGGACTTTGTTAGAGGGTTCCCATCAGTCAAGCCTGGCTGCAGACTTGGTATGGCCTGAATTCCTCTTTTATTTATACTGAAATACAACTTATTTCAAAGAAAATGTCGCATACATTAGGTTAGGATGCAGTGGCAGTTCCACAAGGGAACACATTTAGGCCGAGCATTGGCCCTTTGTGATACCAAACAATGAAGATTGATTCTACAATGGGAGTCCTAAATTTTGCCTAACTCAAATGTATTTAGAGTAGGGATTTTTAACGAGTACCTGACATCGTACAGGCTCGGGACTGACGGTTTAACGTCCTTCTCCGAAGGACGACGCGCTCAGATTTATTCACCTCCCACGTGAATAAATCGAGGGCCAGGTGAGGATCGAACCCCCGGTCCTGCGAGCACGTAACCACTGAGCTAGCCTGGCCCCTGTGTCGCATACATTATGTCATTAGGTCAGTGCTTCTCAAGTATTTTCTGATATGACCCCCCACCTCATCACACTATTTCTGCCGTAACTATAAATAATAAAATTTTTAAGTAAAATTTTTATAGGTACACCTCTGCATAACATCGTACCCTTGTTAATATTAAATAAAACAAAACAAAAAAAGAAAGAGATATAGTTCAACTAACAAGAATAACTTTATTAACATTGTTTATTAGTCTGTAAAAAAAAAGATTTTAAGTTCATCAATTTGCCTGAAATTCAAAAAATAAGAATATCCTTCATTGAGAGTGATTTTAGCACTGCGTCCCAAGAACTATTGTTCTTCAATACCAATAATAAATAATAATAATAATAAATAATATCCTTGTTTAAATTGCAAACATTTTGACAGACTTATTGCATAATTTACTGTTGGAAAATAAAATTAAGCAAGTTCAATAATAAGTAATAACAAATTAATTTTTTTGTCAACAATATTAACTCAAGAGCACAATATATAAAAAAATACTTTAATTAAAATTAACATAATCAAAGAAAAATGGATAAATCAATTTGGGCTGATTTTTTTTTTAATCAAAATGAGAAAGCCAGAATTAATGAATGGGCCCACAATGAGCACATTTTGCGGTGGGCAGGTTGTCATAGCGACTTTTGAAGCATCATACTGAAAGCGTGTTCCCTAGAGTATCCCCCTGCATCGCACCGGGCCCCTTACGCGGTTATGTGACTATATATATATAACTTTAAATTACACAAAGCACGACACAGAAAAAAGAATAAAAAAAAATACTTACAGAATTCAATATTTCAAACTGTTGTTCGTCATCAGGAGTAGACTAGAAGAGAGGACGAAGTGAGAGAGATCTCCCCACGTCGAAGAATATCTATTAAATTAGAAATAATATATTATTAGAAAAAAGAAAAATTGGTTATGTGTAATAGATTATAATTGATTTCATATATTAATGCTTATGATCAAACCATTGTCATGGTCTTTGTCAGAGTCAAAAACCTAACTGAAGTTGTGGTTTCGACTCTGACGAAGACTGCTTGTTACGGTTGAAAGATCTTAGTCTTTTTTCCCTTTTCATTTTGTGGTTTGATCATTGATTGTTATTTCAAGTGTTTATGTGAAATCTTGTTAATGATTGCTTATATATAATCAAATGAAACAGTCATAGGGTTTTAGATGGAAATTATCACGATAGATATCTATTTTACTTTTAATTCAGAGCTTCTCAAAATAAAACCTTTATTTTGAGAAGTACTGAATTAGGTTAAGTATTGAAACCAGAGATGTAATTTAATAAAACTAGTTTTAGTGAATGTTACTTCTGAACGCCTATAAATTGACAGTTTTTACTCCTTATCTATTTATTTATGATGGAATTTAAGCATCAATTTTAAAAGTGGATGAGTTAAGTTTAAGGGTTATTACTAATTTACCGTCTTATTCAAGTTTATCTGTGCAATTCAGAATTAAACGCATTACTTGTATACTAAATTAATAAATCTTATTTTAGTGTAATTGTTTTCTTTACAGGTTCCAGGGTTCCGTTCAACAGATTGACAGGTGTGATTGATGCTAATACAGTATACGGAGTCAATGAACATTTCGCAAGGTACATGCCACATTTACCTAAATAATAATAATAATTTCTAATATCTATTTATGCATAACTGGAATACTTGTGTAGACTCCAACGGGAGAACGTAAAGAGGTACATAACCTAATGTTTAATTAATACAAATCTTGAGATAAAATATGCTACGCTGCAGCTTAATTTCTAGTTTAAGCAGATCCTAGTACTGCTACTACAGAAATAGAGAAAACTTTGAAATACACAAAGTTTTAGAAATGGTGGGTGTTAAACTAAATTAAAAAAAATTCTGGAGTGGCCTATACTCAACTTTACTATAAGTAAACAATAGTAAACCCCTTGGGTAGATAATGTCCCATTTAGACATAATATAAATATAGTTAATGGGTTAGTTCCACTGAGGTTAGTAATATTAGAATTAGTAATAATACATTCCGTCATACCTCGTAAAGTCTCTGAAAAGCTCGACCGGTTTCGGGTCCGTCTGGATCCCATCTTCAAGAGCACCTAACTGACTGTGAATGTTGTTTTCCTATAACCTACCTATATATAGCATCTACATTGTGTAATCAGTGTTTAGTGTCCTTCCCGGGCAAACGGGAAGGACACTAAAAGACAGATTCAAAGAACACATTAAAGACTACACAACAACACAAACAGATCAAACTATGCACACCACTTAAACAAATTTGGACATAACCCAGCCAGTATGGAAAACACAATGGACTTACTACAGACGGGACAAAAAGGACAACGAATGAACATACAGGAACAAATAGAAATATATAAACAAAAAATGACAGACAATATAATCAATGAACAAACAAACCACCAAATCGACATTTTAACAAAACCACTAACAATATTTAAAAGACGACACAAGGAACTGGAAACAGATAATGAAATAAGAAATAAAAGGAAAAAACCATATCAATTAAAGAAATAGGAAAAAAAATTAACTACACACACAACACTGATTACACAATGTAGATGCTATATATATAGGTAGGTTATAGGAAAACAACATTCACAGTCAGTTAGGTGCTCTTGAAGATGGGATCCAGACGGACCCGAAACCGGTCGAGCTTTTCAGAGACTTTACGAGGTATGACGGAATGTATTATTACTAATTCTAACATAATATAAATGTCTAAATGGGAGTTGTTTATTACTCTTTCATTCCTGGAGGTAGTATAGACAATGATTGAACCAATTATAAACATACGTCCTTATTTCTGTATATCACACAATTGATTCTTATAATATCATATATATTGCCATAGCAGTAATAACGCTTTTGTAAAGTCACTGTGCCGATATCGTGTTACGAAGTATTCTCTTACAGAAGAAAATGGCTTTTGTTGCTATAGTCAATGGATCTCCAGGGACCAACGAATATTCCATGTACGTAATATTCAGTGCACGTCGTAATTAGCAGTCCTGGACCAGAGGCCCACTAAATTCTCATCCTTCATTTTTTTTGTTAAGGTCAGGAATCATTGTCAAGGGCGGGAATGGGATGTCAGTCTGTCAGGACGTCCTTCACGAATATGGAAAGAGTCATATTCATGGTCGTATGGTCTTGCGTCTTTGCATTGTCTCAGATGAAGTCATTAGGTAGTCATGTTTAGCTGAGGATCTGATTCTGAAAAATATCTCTCATCGAATCACCTTAGAATCAGCTTAAAATTACTATCTGTTTAGTAAAACAAAACTAAGGAGTCCGTTTCTCTTAATTCAGTATTACTCAAAGATCATAAGATTCATAAACACAAAAAAGTCAACAACCAGTAGCTTTTCACAGCAAACATAATATAAGTAACTTTTTCCTTTGTGCTATATTCAGTTATAATGTTGCTGTAAATATATATTGAGAAAAAATATATCAGTAGTTAGCCTTTTTGCATACTCAAATCAAATTCAAAGTTGGTTTTTCAATATAATTTAAAAGTTTTATAAATGGAAAACATCGGAAATTATATGTTTGGTTGGCATTCATTTTTTACATATAAGAATTTTATTCTTCTTTAATTATGTCTTTAAATCATTTTAAATTTTCTACAAACCTTACTGATTGAGATTTACAAAAAAAGTCAAAGTGAAAATTTCCTGATACGAAATAATCTCCTACAAGAGAACCTGGGCTTTTGTGGCAATAGCCAGTGGATCTCTTACATAGTATATCTGACCTCCTTCTACACTGAATACTTAAGACAAATTTTCCCATTTAAAACCTGAAAATATTCCTATCTTCTCTGATAAATGTTAGAAACATCTAAGAAAAAATGTCATTTTCAGATAATTTTTAATTTAAGTGTTTTTAAAAAAATCACTTTTTTTCCCCTTTGTCAAAAATCATAAAAATCCAATTTACTCTGATCTGGTGTTATCTTTTTCCTGCGTACTGTATTCTGGTATAAAGTTACTGTAACTGTATAATGAGGAAAAATATATTTGTAATTAGCCAGTTTGTCATACTCAAATCAAATTTAAAGTCAGCTTTTCAGTATAATTTAAAATTATTATAGCTGGTATCCTATAATTTTTGAAAATAATAGATATGTACTATTAGACTAGAATAGTAAAAAAGAGGATATTTGTCAACAACATATTGGGAAAAAGTTCATTCCGCATCATTCAATATATCCCTAGGTTAATATGATTCATAAACAAGAAAAAAATGACATCTGGTATTAAGTTTTGTTCAGGGGTGCATATATAGATTGATTAGAGCATTTTGGTAGACAAAATTATCATATCATGGAAAGCATCAGAAATTATATATTTGATTAGCGTTGCTTTTTACATGTAAGAATTTATTCTTTTACATCTCATATTAATGATCAAACCACAATATGAAATTGGAAAACAAGACTTAAGATCTTTCAACCGTAACAAGCAGTATTCTTCAGAGTCAAAAACCCAACTGAAACTCTAGATGCAGAAAATATCTGGTGACGGGTTGAAAAGAGTGGGTGGGAAGAGTAGTATTATAAAAGGGTAAAAGTGCAGGAAAGGTCTTGTTTTCTTAGTTTTGTTTTCCCATTTCATATAGTGGTTTGATCATTGATTGTTATTTCAGTGTTTATGTGAAATCTTTTTATCTCATATTAAGTTCTTAAATTATTTAAAACTTTTTCATTAAACCTCTAAACATCAATTTTCTTTCAGTGGATTCACTCAAAAAATGTCTAAGTCAATGTAAATAAATGTAAAAAAGTACAAGTATAAGCAAGTAAACCATTAGTCCAGGATCAATATTCAGTTTTTATAGCTTTATTGCTCTTTTCCGTGATTGAAGTTTCATGAATAATTAGTTATAATATCATTATGATTAATTTTGAAGTTTAAAAATATTGTTTTCTTGAGATTTGATAAATTTAAATATAAGTAAAAGTAAAAAGTCGAGTGATCAGATATATTTTATTACAATTTGAGAACATCCGTAGCAATTAAAAAGCTGTAAAGTGACATTTTGTCAGTTTAACCGTACTGGAGTGTTTTCTTTTTCAGGCATCTACGTACAGGTTACGGAGGTTTGCTCAGGATGAACCCAGTTTTTGCTGACTACGGTTTAAAGGATTTACTTCCCCTAAAACTTGATATTCCCGACGAAGGTTGTACTCGTACAAACCGATCACAATTCTGCTTTGAATCAGGTAACAAATTCGAATTTATTGTGGATATATTTTTTTTACCAACACAGTAACCCTGAATCGGGAACGTATATTTACAATGTGTTCACTTATAGAGTACAAATTTATCACAAACCTGAATATATCTCATATCTAACCTCAAATAAATTAGAGACAAACTAAACTAGTTATAATAGTTATTTGATTTATACTTGTAATAGTAGTACGACTTAATAATCAAGTAAGAATTTTATAAGTTGTACATGTCTATAAAATAATTGTATATATTTCATTAACTATAGGTAATTGTGATTGATGATATTAGGTAATTATTAGGTAATTAGGTAATTGTCATTTAAAAGGCAAATCAAATGAATGCAAAATACTTTATTTGCAAAACACATAAATAAAATTTTATATACATGGTTTGTATTTGCTTTGCATTTGTTGTGGCTCTGCGGCAAGGGAAACCTTGGTGAGGTCTTTTGGCCTACATTTTGTTCTTATCTTATTGTAAATATAGTCAGCGTCTTAAATGCAATGAAAACAATTCAAATCATTCATTTAAACAATTTCTGTGACGGCCTATATAATAATATAATTTTTAATTATAAATTAAAAAATAATTTCTTTTTAATTCTAAATGACACCATGTGAATTAAACAATAAAGAAGAAACTCACTCTTCCTTCCCATGATTGAGGTTTCTAGTTCATTCAAGCTCTACTAGATAGCAGAAGCAGCTAGTTTGAAGTCATCTCCCGGGTGAAATAAAAATAGCAATAAATAATGTGAGTTTTTTTTTTGTTTAAAATACTGATAAACATGTTCCACCATATCTGTATTGTGGATTATGTTTACTATATTTTAAATGAGTTGGAATTCGTTTGAATTATAACAGTAGTCTTCAAACTTTATCAAACAGGAGACCTTCTATTAGGACATTGCTTTGTACGATTCATTTAACAAAATTTAACAAAGATATACAAAAAGTACGAGTGAATACTGTTTATTAATAAATGTATAGATAATTTTTGTGGCATAAATTTAACACATATTACTAATTAATTAATTAACAAAGCACATCGAATTGAACAACTTGAAAAATCGTTAGTAGCATATAATGCCTGTTCAGTATTCTCATTAAGTTAGTGTGTAATTTTTGTATTATTGTAGTGCTAAAGAGTTACAATAATATTTAATTTATCAATATTTATTAGTTAGTAAAGAAACTTATACATATATATATATATATATATATATATATGAAAACAAACCACAAGGAAAAAAAGAAAACAGATACAAAAAATGCTCTGAGGCCTTTCAATTTATGTCATCAGAGAGCAAACAAGGTAAGAACTTGGTACTACTAGTTCTTACCTTGTTTGCTCTCTGATGACATAAATTGAAAGGCCTCAGAGCATTTTTTCGATCTGTTTTCTTTTTTTTCCTTGCGATTTGTTTTCATTGATTGCATCACGTGTTTATTGTGATTCATCTGCATATATATATATATATATATATATATATATATATATATATATATATATGTTGCATTGAACAACTGACCGTATTTCGATGATGTCATTTTCTTCACCAGTTTTTCAAGGTTTCTGAATACCTTCTTCTTTCCTTCATCCAAACGATGGAGAATGTTAATTAAGTGGGTACCGACATGTTTCGACTGGCTTCCAGTCATCTTCAGGGTAATTAAAAAGAGAAAATGAGTCTTTAGAGATGGTATTAAGACACAGTTTTAAGACACTGTAAACTGTGTCTTAATACCATCTCTAAAGACTCATTTTCTCTTTTTAATTACTCTGAAGATGACTGGAAGCTAGTCGAAACATGTCGGTACCCACTTAATTAACATTCTCCATCGTTTGGATGAAGGAAAGAAGGAGGTATTCAGAAACCTTGAAAAACTGGTGAAGAAAATGACATCAGTGAAATACGGTCAGTTGTTCAATGAAATATGCTTAAATGAAGGACTGCTCCCAAATTTTACAAATATATATATATATTGGTATACTTTGGGAGCAGACCTTGTTTTAAACATATATCATTAAATAACTTGTCAACTTTAAGTCTAGTATGTTTCTTATATACCTTCTCGAGTTTTCTTATACTATTCCTCCAGCTCTCCGGTACCATATAAATCAACTTACCGAATGATTAGTGAATTAAGTAATGTTGTGTAAAATTCATGTAGGGTATTTTGAAACAAACCTGTTAACACAAGTTTATGTTTAGGTTTATAAGGTAGATTGTAAATTGGAAAAGTGTATTTTATTAGTTATATTTGAATGAAGCGAAGTGACTATTAATGTAAATAAGAATTTTATTATGAATTGTAAAAAAATATTGTAAAAAGATTTCCTTGATAATGGTCAATGTAGACCAAAACGTCGGCCCTGTGTAAATATGCAAAAATAGAAATATAACCAAATCATTCGGTGAGTTGATTTATGTGGTACCTGAAAGATAGAGGTATAATATCAGAAAACTCGAGAAGGTATATAAGAAACATACTAGACTTAAAGTTGGCAAGTTACTTAATGATATATATATATATATATATATATATATATATATATATATATCATTAAATAACTTGCCAACTATATAAAGTGACATATAGAAATAATCTGTGACACATAGAAAAAAAATATAACAAAGACATTTCAATATTTCGACCGCTATAACGGTGAGAACGCCATAAGTGAGTATTTGTTATGTTTATTTGTATGTGTCACAGTTTATTTGTTCTGCTGGACTGTTTTTCGTTTATAAGGTATATATATATATATATATATATATATATATATACAAAACTAAAATTTATCGGGACTCGGTTAGTTCTTCAGGTTCAAATTAAACCCTCATTGCCAACGTTTCGGTTTTTATAGGCAGAAGAATATTTTTATTTTCATAGGCAGAAGAAGGTTTTAAAAAGAAAAAATAAAAACCTTTTTCTGCCTATGAAAAAGGTTTTAAATAAAAACCGAAACGTTAGCAATGAGAGTTTAATTTGAACCTGAAGAACTAACCGAGTCCCGATAAATTTTAGTTTTGTTTCTATTCCACGGTCGATACTTTTATCATTATATATTATATATATAATATATATATATATTATATATAATATTATATATACATATATGAACAAACCACAATAAGAAAATGGGAAACAATCAATGATCAAACCATAATAAGAAAATGGGAAAACAAGACTAAGTTCTTTCAACCGGAATAAGCGGTCTTCGTCAGGAAGCGGCCATCCTTAGGAAGTTACGGTACCCGGGGCAATTCAACTAATGCATGGCCTCCCCCATCCACAAATTATATATCGTATATATTAATACTGCAGTAAGTACGTGTGTCTTCTTCTTAATTCAAGCCCACGATTAAGTTGTATTTTTTACGTTATATGGTACGAAGTTTGCTGGGTTAGCTAGTAATTATAAGAAAAATGTTATATTGGTTGTAATGTGCAGGTTAATTAACCACTGTACAGGTCATTTGTACGAGGTCACTACCCATAAAGCGAGGAGCCCAGCACTGTTGCCCCTGTTCGCCCTAGCTAAGAGACGGGTCTGGTTCTAATATACTTGATGATTGATAACTGACTTTGTTTTTTAGGAGAGATTCGAGTGAATGAACAGCTGGTGCTTGCCTGCATGCATACCCTGATGGCCAGGGAGCACAACAGATTGGCACATGCCCTCCAACAGATCAACCCTCACTGGGATGACGAAACTCTTTACCAGGTCACACATCAAGTCCTCATTATTATTATTATTTTAGAGTGTCTGTACTACTATAGCACTATATCCATAGTACTATATAGTACTATGGCACTGCGTCTAACAAACTATTATACTTCCCCCGTTCTGTACTAAAGCACACCAGAAATTAGCTTCCACACCACCAAGAAGCTCAGCATTTTTGCTGGGTCTTGTTTTATATATATATATATATATATATATATATATATATATATATATATAATAAATTCAAAACGAAGGAAACACACAGAAAGACACAGACATAACTCACATCAATATTTCGACCTGAGTCGCCGCCCTGCCTTCCTGCGGGACTCTTCGCTCTTCACACCTCCTGATGACGACGATGGTCGAAATATTGATGTGAGTTATGTCTGTGTGTTTCCTTCGTTTTGAATTTATTTTATTTAAAAAAGTCCGCTGGACCGTTTTTTTTAATTGTTATATATAATATATATATATATATATATGTAATTCTGTAATTTGTTATTCTTCAATAAACTGGACATTTATTCGATTGCTAAAATAATAGTTTTTATTAGATTCTTACAAGTATAAATAATCACAAAAAACAATGTATTACAATGAAAACTTAAGAAATAATGCGGTCTCTAAACTTACCTAAAATAATAGAATTGAATAAAAGTCCTTTCTTTACTTTTGGAAACAATCATAAATCATAACTTCAGACATAATGAAACCTGCCGTCACACAGTATAAAATCAATAAAAATAAACAACACTAAATAAACTAAATAAACAAAACATAAATTCTAATTTACACCTTCGCTGGTGGGTGACTCTTTTTCCCAGGTGGAAAAAGAGTAAGGGATCAACTTACAGCTGTGGAAGAAGTTAGTTTCTTTTCGCTTCTTGTGACACTCTACTTCATATATTGATGGTGAAATTCTTCTTTTAACAACAAATGGTCCTCTTCTTATTTCATCCAATTTATTTCTATTTAATTTGTTACCATTTGATACAAAAACTAGATCTCCCTCTTCAAATTTACATTTTTTTCTATTTTTATCAATTCTTTTTTTGTTTTTCTCGAAGCTTTTTCGAGAATTTTCGAATGCTTCTAACCTATCTTTTTCCAAATTAGATTTAGTCTGTAATGAAGTAGGTACAATTTCTGATTTTTCACCATACAGGAGATAAGCCGGTGAGAATTTTGTTGAGCTGTGGAGTGTATTATTATATTCTTTAACACAAGACTCAGCAACACTTGTCCATCTTCTGTTGTTTGCATCACTGTTCAATTTGCATCGAATTCTATTTACCAAAGTCTGATTTAAGCGTTCGTTTAATCCATTAGATTGTGGATTATCTACAGATGTAAAAATTAATTCAATTTTTTTTATGCTTAAATATTTTTTAAATTTAGCTGAGTCAAATGCTCCGTATTGATCTACCAGTAATATTTTTATATTGTTATTTTGTGATAGTGGACCAATGAGTTTGATGAAATCATCTGCTGACTGCCTGGTCGATGTAAGTATCCACGCGTACCGAGTAAAGTGGTCAACTAATAAATGCATATATTTTTTTACCGATCCTTTATTTCCAAATCCACCGACTGTATCAATAGACATAATATGAAAAGGATATTCCGCTGGACCCAGTCTTGATAACAAGCCGATAGGTTTACCAGTTCTTGATTTATTTTTAATACATATATCACATGCTTTACAGAACTGCTTTATAAGTTTATCCATGTTTTTAAAATAGTAAAAAGGTCTCAATTTTTCAGCAATTTGACTAGTTCCAATATGGCCGTAAAACTGATGCATTTTCGTAATCAAATATAGTCCGAATTCTTCTGACACATATATTCTTTTTCTATTCTTAAAAACTTTATAACTGATATTGCCATCTTTTATAACATTTTTTGATTTAATGATGTCGTCTTTAATCCTAGTTTGTTCTCTTATTATTTCTTCCAATGTGATCATATTATTTATTTTTATGTAATCATCCTCATTTTCGAGACTATCTAGAACTGGATTTCTTGATAGGGAGTCTGCTTCTATATTATTCTTACCCTCTTTAAAAATCACTTTAAAATCATACTGTGACAGGTATAGCATCAAGTCCCCTAAGGCTTCATCAGTTCTCGCTTTAGATTTTAAATTTATTAGGGGTTTATGATCGGATGTTACTGTAAATGATTTTCCGATCAAATAATGTTGCCAATACTTAATTGCTTCTTTTATCGCTAAACATTCCAAATATATGATTTCCTTTTTTTTTTGTCCCGGTGTCAATTTTTTTGAAAAATATGCTATCGGATGTAAAACTCCATCTATTTGCAGTTGTTTTAAAACTGCTCCGAGGCCTAAACGGCTGGCATCCACTTCAATAACTACAGCTTTTTTTGGATCATAAATGGCTAAAATAGGAGGCGAACATAAATATCTTTTAATCTCAAGAAAACAATTTTCACACTCAAGATTCCATTTGAATTTTTCGTTTTTCTTTAATAAATTATGTAATGGATTTAATCGTTGTGTACAATGGTCTATAAATTTATGGTAAAAATTAATCTTTCCTAATAGTTGACGAACCATTTTCCTTGTTGTCGGTTGAGGAAATTCTTTAATTGCTTTAAGATTATCCTTGATCGGATACACTTTCCCATCCTCAATTATGTGGCCTAAATATTTCACTGAACGTGTGCCGAAAGCGCATTTTGTCAATTTTAATTTAATTCCTTCCTTCTTAACTGCTTCAAATACCTGTTTGATATGTTTTAGATGTTCCTCAAATGACCTTGAAAATATTAGAATATCGTCCACATAGTTAACACAAAATGTTTCCAAATTATATTTTCTTAATATCCCTGCTAATAGCCGTTGGAAAATAGCCGGCGAGTTCTTAAATCCAAATGGAAGGACCTTCCATTGCCAATGGCCTTTTTGTGTTATGAAGGCACTTTTTTTTCGATCTTTGAATCTAATCGGTACTGACCAAAAGGCTGAATTGATGTCTAAAGCAGTGAACCAACTGCACTCACCGACATTCACCACCAGATCTTCTATTCTTGGAAAGGGGTATGGCTCAGGTATTACTATCCGATTTAACTCTCTATAGTCAATACATAAACGTGTTTTCTTTCCCTCTTCCTTTTTATAAACTAGTGTTACTGGGGAAGCAAATGGCGAACTTGATTCTTCAATTAAGTCATTCTCCAACAACCTTGAAATTTGCCTGTTTATTTCCTCCTGATCTGGAAAAGAGCATCTGTAGGGTTTTTTTGAAATATATTTGTCTTCTTTTAATTTAATTTGAGCCTCACCAGAGCCTATTCTGCCTACATCAAATTTATTTGTGGCGAAGTTTAGTTTGTATTCATTTATAAGCCTACTTATTTTCTCTTTTTTATCATTTTCTAAATGCTCTAAATTCATATTAAATAAGTCGGTCTCATGAGGTGTTCCAAATTTATTTTCTTTTAAATTATTCTTTAATTTTCTTATATTTTTCGTTTTATCCATTATAAAATTATTATCTTCTTGTATTTCATCGTCAATATTATTTAAATCAATAATATTATCATTAATTTTCTGTTTTATTGTAAGGTTTTCATCTTGTAAAAGTTTAAATTTCTTTATTGCATCTAAACCCAATAGCAAATCATAATTAAAATTATTATTTTTAATTACGATTAGTTCTATTGTATCCTCTATACTACCTATTTTTAAATTAACATTAGCCCGGCTTCCACAAAAATTCACACCACTAATTGTCTTTAGGATAGTTTTCTCAGTTTTTAATTTTGATTTTAAAGAATCTACCAGTTTCTTATTAATTAATGAGCAGGTGGATCCATTATCGTAGACAGCCTTAATAATTTTATTTTTGTCAACAATTACTTTAATTTTTATTAAAGAGCAAGGTGTGAATTTTGCCGGGTTCTTTAGTTTTTTTCATACTCAATATCTTGATCTGTCAAATCAGTCAAATTAATTTGTTTTACATTTTTTGAAATTCCTCTATTTCTGCACACCTGGCTTGGATGAAAACGATTTTCGTAGCCTAATGACTCGCATATTGGACATGGTTTCTTTTCTATCTTAGATGTTTTTTTATCAGTATAAGTTGTATATTTATCGCCACAATTTTTTTCTTCTAATCTTTTTCTTATTATACGAGGGTCGTTCAGAAAATAAGTTCCGTTTTGGTCTGTAGGGCGGTAGGAGTGGTTTTTGCCAAATCCGGCAACACCGCTCGAATGAGGAGAGGTGGGGGAATAGAATGAGAGGTGGGGGACCTCAGTCGGTCAATTACCAACGTCAGGGCAGGTAGTTGAAATGGAGCCCTCCATGTCACGTCCCGCCACCTCGATCCCCGTTCCCTCTCGAGTTGTTTTGCGCGGAGTGATTCAATTTCTTTATGCACAGGGTTTCAAATCAGTTCAAATTCACGAACAGCTCATTTCTGTTTATGGAGAAGGTGTAATGAGTGAGGAGATGGGTACGTGAATTTAAGGCGGGAAGACATTCAGCTCTCTAGGGACCCACCGGGCGGAAACTTTCCGAAAGTCAAGTTTTTCCGAGGCGATCTCATGGATGAGGGATCGTGAGATGTCTGGGAAACTCAGGTGGAGTTCATCCAGGGTTGAACGACGATCTTTGCGAATTGCATTGTCGATTTCTGCGACAATTTCGTCCGTCACAACTGAGGGTCTGCCTCTCCCACTTTCATCCTCAAGTGAATGTCTTCCCGCCTTAAATTCACGTACCCATCTCCTCACCATTGATTCACTCATTACACCTTCTCCATAAACAGAAATGAGCTGTTCGTGAATTTGAACTGATTTGAAACCCTGTGCATAAAGAAATTGAATCACTCCGCGCAAAACAACTCGAGAGGGAACGGGGATCGAGGTGGCGGGACGTGACATGGAGGGCTCCATTTCAACTACCTGCCCTGACGTTGGTAATTGACCGACTGAGGTCCCCCACCCCTCATTCTATTCCCCCACCTCTCCTCTTTCGAGCGGTGTTGCCGGATTTGGCAAAAACCACTCCTACCGCCCTACAGACCAAAACGGAACTTATTTTCTGGACGACCCTCGTATGTGAGTCATTAATTTTTTTTATCTCCCTGATAAGATCCTCCATGGTATCAAGTTTTTCTCTTTCGAGTTTATCTTGTATATTTAAAGGTAAACCATACACTATTTGATAAATTCTAAATAATTCTGGTATGTTGTTATCTGCCTCAAGCAACAAACGTTCTTTCTTAAGAACAAAATCAATCAATGATCCAAACATATATCTATAATTAAAGGCAGCACGAATACTTAACCAAGTTTTTCTTCCGTATATTAATAAAAATGATTTTTTCCACGAATCCCAATCTGACAATGGTATTTTAATTAAATTAGAACTGTACCAATCCTTCACACTACCATCTACAAATAATTTTAAGGCTTCTACCTTCGAAGTGCCTTCACTTATATTAAATCGAGAGCATTCTTTTTCAAATGACTCGATCCATGTTGATGCATCTTGTTTTCCGTTAAATTTGTACAGTAGAAATTTGTGTTCTACTTCACTTAGACTAAGCTCATTATTAGAGGAGACACGATTCTCTAATTCTTCAATGCGTTTGAGTAAAAAATTTTCGTTAGCACTTTTATTTCTTTTTAATTCAGCACCGATGTGTGCTTCTTCGTCCACAGTTTTTTCCTCTAAGTAATAATCACCGATACAAAAATTTTCATCCTCATCTAAATATTTTTCTTGTAACTCCGCCTTTAAAGTAACGGTAACTTTTCTGTAACCACCTATTTTAGAAATAGATTTAATGGTGCTTGCAATTGTTTTTAGTGTAAGCAATTCCGTGTGTAAATTTAAATCTTTCAATTCATCGGGGATGCCGAACCAAGCCGTTCTATTTATAGATAAGGCAGCGAGTTCATACTTATCTTCTCCTATCTTGATTATATGAACATGCAATTTCTTCTGTGAAGTCATTATTCCTTCTTCCTGTTTAACTTTTATTCAATTTGTAATTCTGTAATTTGTTATTCTTCAATAAACTGGACATTTATTCGATTGCTAAAATAATAGTTTTTATTAGATTCTTACAAGTATAAATAATCACAAAAAACAATGTATTACAATGAAAACTTAAGAAATAATGCGGTCTCTAAACTTACCTAAAATAATAGAATTGAATAAAAGTCCTTTCTTTACTTTTGGAAACAATCATAAATCATAACTTCAGACATAATGAAACCTGCCGTCACACAGTATAAAATCAATAAAAATAAACAACACTAAATAAACTAAATAAACAAAACATAAATTCTAATTTACATATATATATATATATATATACAGTTCAATGTACATAAAGTTACATAGAGAAATTAAAGACACACACTTACGGTCTCTAATTTTCGGTTGAACCGTCTTCAGGAGGATAAGAGAGGGAAACCAAGCGCACTGGTACAGAGACGGTTGGAGACCAACCGGTCCTTCTCCTTTTTATTTTTCTCCTCTCCTGAAGATGGCAAGACAGCCGAAATGATCTATGAATCGTGAGTGTTAGTCCTCTTTTTTGTTTTTTGTGTTCTCTAGTTGTAACTTTAATTATATAATAAGGTATTGATTTCTTTACCACAATTTACTAATAAATACTTTTTCTTCTTCTTGGAGTTTGGTCAGGGTTAATATTCGGAATCACGAAAAAGTTACCAGCTGGAGGGTGGTAGATGATCTGCCCCTAGGGGACCATAACCCTACAGTCCTCACTCTCTCGCTCGCCAGGCCAGTCCAGACTGTGCAAACATTAAGGGTGAGAGGGGTAGACTGGTATGGCTTTTGCAAAAAGTTAGAAGCACAGTACAGCTGCATCGAGGAGTACTTGCGTATCGAGGCTTTGACTACACAAGATTTGGACTTCAAGATCCAGATGATTACGGAGGTTATGTATAATACAGCGGTGAAGGTTAACGGATACAGACGCGCAAGGCAGAGGAGGGTGCCATGGTGGAATGAGTCCCTAACAAGGTTTAAAAAGGACGTGGTCCATCTTAGACGGAGATACCAAAGAAGCAGGGACCATTCAGAAAGGAAGAAAAACTACAGGAAGTTCATAACCTCCAGAAAAAATTTCAGAAAAGAATGCGAAAAGCAAAAGCGGGAATCATGGCACAATTTCGTATCTGGATTGGAGTCCAACTTGTGGGGACTGGCTTATAAGGTTGCTTACGGAAAGGTGAGCGTAGAGAGAGCAGCTAGCGACCTGAAGTGCGGGGCACGTCACACATATGATTTAAGGGAAAGGGCAGCCATGCTACTGGAGGAATGTTACCCCCTCGATGATACTGACAACGAACGGGAAAGCCACCAGTCTACAAGGGCTATATGCGAAGAGCTCCCCAGTGCAAGGGAGGAATGTGAATGGGACTCGCAGGACGTTAAGGTCGCTCTTAGCAGACAGGGTAATTTCAAGGCTCCTGGTCCTGACGAGCTCCAGCCCATATGCGTCAAGAAAGCCTTCCCAGTTATTGGGGATGGCCTTGTGCAGATATACAGAGACTGTTTTAAACTGGGGTACTTCCCGGTAGCATGGAAGAAGGTTGATGTCGTCATGCTGGTCAAAGGAGGCGACCAAGACCCATCCAGGGCGTCATCATACAGGCCCATAGGTCTGCTACCGTCCATGGGCAAGTGTCTTGAGACACTTATGTTAGGCCCGTTAGCCAGTCACTTGCAGGCTAACGAGAGCGGTTGCCAATTTGGTTCTCTGAGTGGCAAGTCCGTCGATGACGCTCTGTGGAGGCTTAGCAGCCTAGTCTCTGAAGCTGAGTGTAAGTATGTAGTGGGTCTATTTTTAGATATAAAAGGCGCTTTTGACCACGCATGGCGACCGGCAATACTTAGGCATTGAACAATGATGAAATGAATTATTTATATTAGAAATAGGTAAAACCGTCATACCTCATAAGATGATCCTGGAGTTGGAACGCTTTCGGACCATGTCCATCTTCGATCGCAACAAACCTATTGAGCTGTTATATATGGGGTTGGTTATCTGTTAAGTCCACTGCTTTCCTGACATTATTATTTTGATTTTATTTAGTTACTTTGATTTTTTAGTTTTTATCTATTATCTAGTTTGGGTTTTTTATATTTTTTAACTTCGTCATCCTGTCTGTCCAGTCGTCTTTTTATTTTTATTAGTGATTTGCATTAAATACGGGATTGGTAATTTATTTGTTCATTTAATTTACCCTCATTTTTATGGATATATATTTCTATCTGTTCAGTTAGATTGAGTCTCTGTCCTTTCTGTAGTAAGTCCATTGTGTTTTCTAACCTGTCTATAGATAAAAACTAATAATCAAAAATAACTAAATAAAATCAAAGTAATAATATCAGGAGAGCAGTGGACTATCTTGTTATAACCGTGTAATTTCATGAAAATACACGGAGATTCTAACGCCATCTCTTGGTGTTTTCATGAAATTACACGGCGATTCTAACGCCACTCTTGGTCTTTTCATGAAATTACACGGCGATTCTAATGCCATCTCTTGGTATTTTCATGAAATTACACGGCGATTCTAATGCCATCTCTTGATCTTTTCATGAAGTTACACGGCGATTCTAACGCCATCTCTTGGTCTTTTCATGAAATTACACGGCGATTCTAACGCCATCTCTTGGTCTTTTCATGAAATTTCACGGCGATTCTAACGCCATCTCTTGGTCTTTTCATGAAATTACACAGCGATTCTAACGCCATCTCTTGGTTTTTTCATGAAATTACACGGCGATTCTAACGCCATCTCTTGATCTTTTCATGAAATTACACGGCGATTCTAACGCCATCTCTTGGTCTTTTCATGAAATTACACGGCGATTCTAACGCCATCTCTTGATCTTTTCATGAAATTACACGGCGATTCTAACGCCATCTCTTGGTCTTTTCATGAAGTATTGTGCCGTCAGTCATCGCGTGCGAGACTTGTCCGGGTACGGCGATATCCTGGAACTTCGGTGATATTGAGAGCATCCCCTGCGGGAAATTTTTTCTCAATTTAGTTGAGAGAGAGCGCAATAGCGCGTTGAGCACCTTTTAGTGCGTTGTCATCTTGGGCTTTTTACTTTTGGAGCATTGTGAGAAGTTTTTAACCCTCACTTATTGGATTTCCAGCGGTTTTTTGCGTTTTTTCCAATTTTCTCACCCCCCCCCCCCTTATTTTTTCATACCTGGCCCATACCCAATTTTATTTTATTACCCCCCCTGACAGTTTCCCATCATCTCCGGCCTTCTGGGCCAATCCCCTAATCCAGAAAATTTCTGGATTGAACTTTGACCCTACTTTTGAACGCGTTTATCTCGGCTCCAGGTGGAGCTACAGGCACGGGGAAAACGCCATTTTAATCAGGAGTGCAAGAAGTATCCGACGGCATGAGTGGGAAGTCACCAAAAGCCGAACAGAAATCGACCTCCTCCAAGAGCGAGGACCAGATGAGAAAATCTCCTAGGGAAAGTTTAGCGGAGGATAAGATCCTTTTTAGCCCTACTAAGGTTGCCAACCCCCGGTCGAGGGGGTGCAGATGGGAAGTATGTGAGGACGTCAATGGGCAAGCCCTCGTCCGCTCCCACGGATGTGTTGAGGAGACAATCCGCCGACAAGATGGTAGCAAGTGAGTTAGGGAAGCTATGTGTAGCGCCAAGAAGGAATAGCGAGGTCGCTATGTGTGGCCAGCAGAAAAACCTGGAAGCGTTCATCTCTCCCGGAAAGGAAGGTTTATCTTCGGATAATCTCAAGTTCCTAGATGACCTCATGGCGACTCCGGAGTCTAAGAAAAGGGGCCGCGAGAGCATGTCCCTGACGGAGACCAAAAGAGGAAGAATGGCGTCCCCTGACTCAGAGAGGCCAATGGAAGAAGCAAGGGTGCAAGGAAACGTGTGTAGTGTAGAAGCCCCAAGCGATAGGGACCCACTGTCGCATGTAGTGGACTTCGACATGAATGTGGGCCGAATTTATGGTATGTTAGACCAAGCCATGGCCATGATCTGTATGCTTAATAAAAGTATTCAGAAAATCGAGGAGGAAGACCCAGGCCATATGGAGCCTCTCGCCGGGCTGAAAAGAGCAAGTTTGCAGTTCGCCATGGGAATGGACGAAATCAAGGCCTTAACCGGAACAGTGAAGGCAAATTTTGTTAACTATAGGGGCGGTGGCACTCCTATAGATTATGAAATGAGGATCACTAGAAAAGTGAGAGAAGAAATAGCCACTACACTCTTTGAGTTGAAAAACGAAATTCTGGTGGCTGTAAAAGAGCAAGTGTCCGTTCAGGTGGAGAACTTTGCAATGTCGGCAGAGGGCAGGTTGCAGGCTGCAAGCAAGGCTCCAGTTGAGGCGGCCCCTAGAACTATAGGGTGTGTTACAATGTAATATCACATCGTGTGGGAGTCAATACACAAAACTGAACTATACCTAGTTGGGGTTGAGACATCTGTTGGGTGGTTGATGAGAGGGAGTGGGGTGGTTTCAGGTAGTTAGTGGGCCATGCCCTGCAGTGCCTCGCACTAAGTATTGGCGTTGGCGAATTACCTAAGAACTCTGCTAAAATTTGTACTTTGATTATTTATATCTGGGGCTTTCTCTAGGATATACAATGCTTCTATTATTCGTAATCTTCTTTCATCGTTTTCTCTTGCTATTATTTTTGTGTTTTGAACAAGGGTTTCACGGTTAATTTTGAATTTATGTATTCATGAATTATGTATGAATGTGGTTCTTTGGCGCTCCTGAAGAGATGTTCATAGTGAGACACCTTGACAAGATTATTGTGGTGGATCCGATATATGAAGGATTGCGGAACTCACAGTTTCCGTTTGGGCATGTGAACTCATATATCAGATTCTAAATAGTGTTAGAATGTGTAGTTATGAAAAGAAAAGTTTGGGCCAGTTGATTTTTTTATTCCCCGAGGAACTGAGAAGAAAGAGCCTTTAGGACATTAGAGAAACTCTCAAAAAAGGTAACCAAGCATGAAATTGGCATAAAATTTTTAGAAACTTGTTTGCAAGAAGGATTGCTACCAACCTTCACTAATATATATATATATATATCTCACTCAAAATTCGAAAAAAACGATCCAAACTGGACGCAAATCAGCTCAAAAACCAAGAAAAGCAACACACAGAGAAAGACACACACTTACAAACTCAAATTTTCGGATGATCTGACCGGGTTACCG
Organism: Hermatobates lingyangjiaoensis; assembly: GCA_026182355.1. Lineage (NCBI taxonomy): Eukaryota > Metazoa > Arthropoda > Insecta > Hemiptera > Hermatobatidae > Hermatobates > Hermatobates lingyangjiaoensis. Next base: position 145,486 of record JAPFBL010000426.1, read on the forward strand.
GGACGGTTTCCTGCCGTTGTGTTTCCGGCGTGCTTGGTCGCCCTTTCTATTTTCTCCTGAAGACAGATCATCCGAAAATTTGAGTTTGTAAGTGTGTTTCTTTCTCTGTGTGTTGCTTTTCTTCGTTTTTGAGCTTATATATATATATATATATATATACAATTAAAAGAAACGGTCCAGCGGACTTTTTAAAAATAAAATAAATTCAAAACGAAGGAAACACACAGAAAGACACAGACATAACTCACATCGATATTTAAATACCGCCCTGTCTTCCTGCGGGACTCTTCGCTCTTCGCTCTTCACACCTCCTGATGACGACGAGGTTGAAATATCGATGTGAGTTATGTCTGTGTCTTTCTGTGTGTTTCCTTCGTTTTGAATTTATATATATATATATATATATATATATATATAGTAAAGATTGAATATATATTTTTATACTCTCAAATAGCCATATTAGTGGCACAACATAATCGAAGCGGAAATGATGTTTTTAGACGTATTGTGATCCGCAAGTATCACATTTAGTAGTTAAGTCTTCCGGAAACATTAAACTTGTCTTATCACTATCATGAAGAGGGGAAGACGAAGCTGTTATGTGAAAGTCAGTCAGTGTGTTCACTGTTTTCGCTTTCAGTTCAGAATAGTTTCACTTTGCAGGATTCAATCACATATTGTCGAACACAATGCTTGTCTGTTTAAACCAATTACGATATGCACGAACGAATACGTCAACTTAATCAATGTGATATCACAGAGTTTTCATGTTTAATTTTGTTTTTCAATAACCAAGATAAACATTATGTTTTTTTCTTAATGAGTAGCATTAATAGTTTTAAATTGAAAATCTAACAATACCTTCCTGGCAGTACGAGTTTAATTCGTCCTGCCTCCGAACCACTTCGTTTGCGAACCAGTTTTTCCTTTTGTAATTAATATGAAAATAAATAATCAGTTTCATCCCCAAAATCATGTTTTCAAGTTTATTTTTAAAAAAAAATGCATACAAGAAATAATCGTGTTTTATTAATCTAATAAATTTTAAAATGGAGATCATCTAGGCGTAAGGAAGACTGTCGCTCGTACTCCGAACTTTTCCTAGTCGTACGAAACGAGACAAATATTCTGCTCGTAAAGCAAATTGTTCGTACAATGAGTCACTCGTACTTCGAGGTTCTACTGTATTCAGATATGTTTCTACTGAAACATATTTTATGAAATATCTATATCTTAATATTTTTGAATTATTAAGAAGCTCAGAACATAAATAGAACTTTTTTTCTTTTTTTTTTTTTTTAAATGCCATCAATTGTTTGATTTACAGGAAGCCAGAAGGATAGCAATTGCTGAAGTTCAACACATCACGTTCAATGAATTCCTCCCACTACTGCTTGGAAAAGAAGTCATGGAGAAGTTCGGGCTTCTTCTTAAGAAGGATGTCAGTTACTATCTTTATACTTTTCTCACTAATCTATCATATATGATTTAATTAAAAACGTATTTATTTTGATACTACTTGTAAATCTCCTACAAAGCCACATAACATACATGCAGATCACAAACACACACACATACACACACACACACACACACACACACACACACACACACACAATAATACGATGCATACATACGCATATATAGGTTATCAAACAAACTGAAGTAAAATATTTATGATATTACATTTATGAAGAGTTGCTCTGCTTCATCGTACTCCAGAAATACAACTACAGTTAAAAATAATATCTGTTATAGTAAGACATTTGTTCTTCTTTTTTTTCGTTTCCTGTAATGTTTTGTAATTGCTGGTAGGTTCAGTTAGAAAATATTTTTAAAGGTTTTATTTTTATAAGCAGAAATAAGAATTTTTGGAATTTGATTGTTTTTTTTATTTTACATAGTCACAACAACGTAAATGTAACATTACCAGTAAAAATTATAAAAGATATTATAAACTTACTCATGGAGGTAGGAGGGAAGAAATAATCCAGCGATTATACTTCCTGGCGTGAAAAATAGGTTAGAAAAATGAGATTAAATTTACAAGTCACTAGAGTAATTCACACCAATAAGTCTCTTGGCCACTTTCTCTTCAGTCGCCTTTGGGAATTTCCTGGAATATTTGTTGAGGAGATGTTTAGGACTAAAGGATTATTATTGTTACAAGATTTTTGTAGAAGGCTTTGTAGTAAGATATTGCCAATTGATGAACTGTTGAAATCCTGAGGTCTGAATAGATTGTTTGATTTGGTATTTAGAAAGGACAATGAAGAAGGTTTCTAAGAATTTTTGATTGAAGAGCTTGTATCCTCTGGGCATTGCTAGATTTTTTTACTACCCATATCTCAATACCAAATAGGCAAAATCATAGATTTGTATAGTAATAGTTTATTGACAGTTGCTAATTTTGAACGATTATGAAGTACGTGAAGTAAGTCTATATCGTCTGTTTAGTTCTGTTCTTTTCATTTTGGTATGGGGAGCCCAAGTAAGACATCTGTCAAGATGCAGTCCTAAGTATTTTGGGGTAGTAGCTTGGGGGATAGGAATTTCGATAAGAAAGACACAGGAGAACACTTTCTGTTCATTGATACGTATTCTGCAACTTTTTAAACAGGATGGAATATGAAAATGAAATTTACATTATATAAATGAACTAACAATGTTGACTGGTCAAAATTTTGGACTAGACTGTTTTATACTTCATATACCAATAATTGTATATGCAAGACATAGAACCTTATCTTAAACATATATGTTATTCATTCTGAGGTAAAATGGATAAACTAACAAAAGTCTCCACACAAATGAAGTTTTTTATTCAACGCGTTTCGAACACTTTGTGTTCATCATCAGGAAAACACCAAGGAAGTGGTGCTGACGGGTTGGTCAAATGAAAACAACTCTGATTGTGTTTGGTGTTTTCCTGATGATGAACACAAAGTGTTCGAAACGCGTTGAATAAAAAACTTCATTTGTGTGGAGACTTTTGTTTGTTTATCCATTTTACCTCAGAATGAGTAAATACCACACAATTACGGATTGCACAACTAATGAGATAATGATATATGTTATTATTGAAATGTATTCAAGCTTCCACCACTTTCTTACGGATCGGTAACTTTCCTTCTCCTCTTTAATTAAACTCAAGAGTCACTCAGAGTAAGTTGAAAAGAAATATACAAACTTAAAAATTTTCAGGTAAAAATCACTAAAACTGAGTCTAAATTAAAATCACTATTTCTAAAGAGTTTAAAGTGGCCCTGACATGTCTTCTTGGCGTACTTTCATCTACTGAGACATTAGTCCAGGGTTTCCCAAACTTTTTCAGGCTGGCGCCCCCTTGTCTTCTAGAATAGAGTGCCAGCGCCCCCTTGTCTTCTAGAATAGCCTGCCAGCGCCCCCTACCCCATAAAAATGGAAACATATGCCAAAAAGCCTATCAGAACTAACCTATCCTATTCAGGTTAATGAATATAAGAATGGTATTTTAAAAGGGTGAAAGCGCAGGAAAGGACTAATGTCCAGAAAGGGATGTTTGGGGAAAGAAAGAAGTACAGTAAGAAATAGTAAAAAAACCATCCTCTAGCTGTCATGCAATCTACAGCCACAATCTATCTTTACAGAATTGAGATTGCGGTCTCTATTTATATAGGTAACGATCATTTTATTCTTCTTATATCGACCGAAAACTCTCTTTTACTTTCGACCGGGGCTGACCTCTTAATCCTCAGGTAAAAGAGCGGCATATCTTTTGAAATTCTTATTTCTAAGTTTTATTACTTGTATGGTTTTTGATGGTTACCGCTAACAGTTTGGGACGACGGTAAAAGTATTGTAGCAGCCAGCTGCTACATTAGCTACACTGTCGCCACCAACCATCTATTTTTTAGTTACCGCCCCCCAAACCGCATATTTTTGCGTTACCGCCCCCCAACCGCCTATTTGTGCGTTACCGCCCCCAGGGGGGCGGTACCGCCCACTTTGGGAAACGCTGCATTAGTCCCATTTTCCAATTTCTGTGGTTTGGAGGTTATAATACATAAGAGTAATTTAAAATCATCCCTTCTTGTAGACGTATTTATTAATAATGTTATAAATAACATTATTAGTGGTTTTGCTTTACTCATTCTGTTTTTGTTACATAGTGAGGTTGTAGCTTAAAAAGTCTGGAAACCATAAACTAAATTGTTATTTGTTGATTGAGTACGTTAAAGTATAATTACTATTTATTGCACTTTATTGGGCAATGAGAAACAAAAGTTCATAATCATTTGCAATATCAATTTAATGACTTTAATTTCACAAAAGCTCTGACAAAATAACTTTTTACACTTAATTGTCTTTAGTACAAAAAGTTATGAAAGCATTTCGAAAGAGCTTGAAATAATTTCAAGACAACAATATTTTAGAATATATGTCCTATATATTAATAGGATAGTAACTACGTGTGTCACACTTTGTCATAATATTGATAATAATTGTGCATATCTAATTGCTGTAATTAAATTACGGCTACAAATCATAATTAGACAGCATTATATTCTCTAATTAGCATATAATACAGCAAAAGTTAAATAGTGTATTTTATCTCTACATGCTTTTACTTTTTAAAAGTGAACTCTGAGTATGAGTTCAGAATTTTTTTTTGAAAATTACAATGAAAAAAAAAATAGTTTAATGCCGCCTTTTTACTAATTCAGAACATGTTTTTTAACGCTGAACAGAAATTTTTTTAAAAAAATAGTATCTAAGATTTAAAAAAAATGCATAGAATTCTCATTGTTACATAAGGCAATATACTATGAAAACTGAAATGTTATTTTGAAATAATAAATCATTTATTTGATTATTTATTTTATGGATTTATTTGCATTATTTAGATTGACTTAGAAATTTTTTAAGTGAAAATTGTTATTTAGAGGTTTATGAAACAAATTTGAAATGTTCTAATGAATTAATATATATTAGAAGAAAAAAGTGGTTAAATGTAAGAAATTCATCCCAGTCAAAATTGTTTTCTTGTATATTCCATCATGTGATGGATAGTTGTCGAACAAAACACCAGTTGGTTGTTAACATGGTTATTATGTTTACTTATAGTAAAGTTGAGTGTAGGCCACTCCAGATTTTTTTATTTATTTATTTTATTTTATTTATTATTATATTACAACTACCCAATAGGTAATAAGTAATATAATTTTTTTATTCAGTTTTTATTCTTGTTAGAATTAAATAATTATTGGTAAAGCAGGACAGCGTCTGTTGAATTAGGTATTATGTTAATAATTAAATATCAAATTAAGCTTTGCTAAAGGTAACACGGATAGTCACTGATAGTTGGCGAAGTTAGCCAAGTCAGCTAGTTTAAATGATTACCGAATAATGATCCAAGTTGAACTCTCTATTCATGTAGACCAGAGCTCTCCAAACTATGGCCGGTGGGCCGGATGTGGTCCGCCACATAATTTCGTCCGGCCCGACGAACAAATCCCTGTGTGGTGGCCTTGAAAAAAAAATAATTTGAATTATTGAAAGTTGGAGCTGCTGACTGGTGGTGCTAAGCCCGAGTCAGTTTCCCTCTCTTGCGATAACGTGACTCACAGATACTGATTTTAATGAAATTTTGTAGTCAAAACGACAGTATCATTTGTCACACTAATTTGGTTTCATAAAACTAATGGCAGGAATCTGTATGGTTTACCCTGATTTTTTCCAACAAGATATGTTTTAAGTTTTCCATGTTTATACTCTAATATTTGAAGAAATAAAATTACTAGTACTGATTTTTTATTTTTTTTATTTATTCCTTTGGTCCGCATAAATGTGGGAAGTATATAATGTGACCCTTACATTGAAAAGTTTGGAGACCTCTGATGTAGACTAACACGAGATTTTCTTCTAGGGCTACTGGGATGGGTACGATCCTTCAGTAAACCCCAACATCGTCGATGCTTTCTCCGCAGCTGCCTTCCGATTCGGCCACACTCTTCTTCCCACAGCTGTCGAAAGATGGAGTAAAGCGCACAAGTTTATTGGTAACTAACCACCCATAGGTGTATTTTTAATTATCTTCAAGTTTTTTTTTTACAATAAATATATTTAATTTACAGCTTCGAAGAGGCTTTCCGATTTGATTCGAAGACCTTATGACCTATACAGGGCAGGAGTAATGGACGAATATATTATGGGCTTAATGAATCAAGTGGCACAAGCAATGGATGATTCTGTCACTCAGGAGGTAACTTATCAAGCCAATAACCTTAATTAGTCCAATTAATTACAATCAATTAATTGTAATTAATAAATTTAATTAATGCAAAAATTAAAACAAAAACGTCATATTGGGTAATTTTAAAAATTACGTCTGCACAGAAAAAGAATTTTTAATATCAAAATAACAATGTGTTTCCAACAGTATAAATACAATACTATACTGTATACAAACTGTAAATACTGTAAATACTGTAAATGTTTTGAACAGTGAGTAAATACCACATTATAACAGATTTCGTAAGTAATGAATAGAAAAGTCATCTTAATGCTATTTACTATTAATATATATATAATATGCCATATGCCATATATATAATGCCATATATATGGCATATGCATGTCTTATATGTATGTACCTAACACTAACATATGAAATAGATATACATATAACATATCCAACGTCTAAACCACAGTAAGAAAATCAGAAAGAGCTCTAAGGTCGTTCAACCAAAACAAGTGATATTCGTCAGATCAATAGATATTGTTGGACTCTGACAAAGACGACTTGTTTTGGTTGAAAGAACTGTCATTTTTCTGATTTCTTACTGCGGTTTGGTCGTTGATTTTTATTTTACGTGTTTATTGTGAAATCTTGTTACTACACACGTAGATATAATGTACAGAGATTAATCAATTATCATTAATAATTAATTATCAATTATAATTAACCACAATATGAAATGGGAAAACAAGACTAAGATCTTTTAACCGTAACAAGCGGTCTTCGTCAGAGTCA